>WEKY01003807.1:0-37476 GCA_013390045.1 Picathartes gymnocephalus | reverse complement strand
ACAACAAAAAGGAAGAAAGAAAGGGTGAGTATTTTTTGTTCCATTAGGGGATAATCCAGTTTTCCCTTTCACTTCTCTAACTTCCCTTATCAAGCAGGGGCTTTCTTTTTATGTTACACCTTTCAGATATTCAGACTACTTACAGTCTTTTACAAAGCTGAGTTTCAATTTAAAAAGTTTCATTTTAATGGCTGAAAGGAATTTGTCTCCTTGATGTTCAAGTTGTTGTCTATTCAAAAAGAGAAGTAGATCACTGTGGTGATCAATATAGCTTTCCTTGTACAGGCTGATGCCCAGGAGAATGGAAAAAGGCATTTGAGCCATAAATCTCGAGTTCTTTCTCTAACAAGCTGGTAATTTTTGGGATAGGAGACAGGCAAAGGCTTCACATTAGTCATAAGGGAAATTAACGTGTTACTGGTTTTAATGTAATACAAGGTATTGTTAAGAAATTATTTGGAAGTTTCTTCATGCTCCCTTTAAGGCTTGTACTATATGTGTGGGGAATAAAGAAAAATGTCTTCCCTTTTGTCATGATATTTCTTGATGGACTGGGAGGAAGCAAAACCAACTAGAAACAGTAAAGCATAAAATTGATATTTAGCTAAAAAAAAAAAGCATCTAATGGGGCAGCATAACTCATTCTTTATTTTTATTTGCCTTGGGGTTACTTAGATTTTTTCCTTTATTTATGTTCATAGAAATAACTCCACTCACCTTTCAGAGCACTAGCTGCTAATGTACTTCCACCCCCTTCAGCCTTAAGATAAAATACCCAAGAACAAAACTAACATTCCTAGCAGCAAGACAAAGGCTGCACAGCTCCCCAAATCTGCAGCATTTGACTCAGACTGTGAAGCTGAAAGTGGAGGAATTTACCAGCCCTAGTGGACAAACAGCCATATTTCTTGGGAGGATATATAACTTACTCGCCTGTGGCATTTCTCTAGACTCTGCTCCTGACTAAGGGTTTTGCTGCTGAAAGCATAGTCCATTTTCATTTCTTTTCCCCAAGAGATCCTATGACTGCTTTACTGCTTTCATTTACAACGGCTGGGCTGTCATTGTAGTGCTGCATGAACCTCGGTATATTTGATAACAGGAGGTATTTTTACTCAAGCTTTTATAACACATCGCTCAAGGCTCTTCTCTTTCAAGCTTGTTTCCTCAGTTCCTGAGCTTTTATGAAGTGTTGATACCATTTAAATAAAATGATTGCAAATATCTCAATGAGAATTTTCACTGATCCAAACCATGCTAGGCAACATCCTCTCCCATGGATGCCTACAAGGAAGCCAGGGAGAGACTTTTCATCAGAAATTGTCCTGATAGAACAAGGAGGAATGAGTACAAATTTATGGAGAGTAGGGTTAGATCAGATGTCAGGAAGGAATTCTTCTCCTGTGAGAGTGGTGATGCCCTGAGACACGTTGCCCAGAACAACTTTGGGAGCTCCATCCCTGGCAGTGTTCAAGGCCAGGTTGGATGGAGCTCTGAGGAACCTGGTCTAGTAAAAGGTGTTGCTGACCATGACAGGGGGTTGGAACTTGAAAATCTTCAAGGTCCCTTCCAACCCAAACCATTCTATGATCTCACAGCCTCCCTACATATGATCCTCACCTGGAATATCATAGAATCATAGACTGGAGATGAGCTGAGGCACATGAACTCAGAATTAAAAAAAAAACCTACATCAACAGGACAGAAAAGGATCTATTCAACTGACAGATGTTGTTATGTTTTCCTTGTTATTTCAGACACAAAAGGCAAGCATACACTGTGGAGATAACTTATAATAAATCCATTGGTTGCAGGCATGTTCCACATGTTCAGTGCTCTATCTGTGCCAGCACATTGCAGACACAACCAAGAACCTCAGAAGGATGTCAAGATGAACTGCACAGCAACTATCACATAGCTGGAAATCCTATATCACCACACAAACTCCTTCCATGTGCATTTTTCTGTCAGAAAGTAATTTGGGTGATATAGACAAACTGGAAACCTGTGACACCCATAAATTTTTAATAGGTTTGCAATTTATATTGCCTTGCACTGAATTAAAATCTAAGCATACTAAAATGGCATAAGAGATATTAGTGTATAAATTTTGTGTAAACTTTTTACCTAAGTGCGTGAGCAGCTACTTGAGGCACACAACAGACAGGCATAGCCATATGTCAGAGACAGCTAAACTAAAAATAAAAAAAGTTGTCAGAAAGATGACAAGTTAAGCATAAATGACTATTAAAGGCAGAACTTACTCCAAATACACCAGAAGAATGACTAGGAATGCTAAAACAAAAAGATAGGCAGGAAAAGGAGGAAAGGAGACACCACCTTGTTCTGGAAGGGTAATAATAAAATAAAATCGTGAGGCAGAGTAAGGAAAAATAGAGAAGAAAGGAGAGAAATTCACTTTGCTTTCAACTTCACTGAGTGAAATTTTACCAAAAAAAGAAAATTAATGGAAAAAAAAAAAAAGCCAAATTTAATCTCATTTAAAACAAAGTACTTGATGTAAAGAACCTTAAGGTGCATCAAAATATGTCTGTAGATTCAACTTGAGCTAAATTGTCTGCTCAAGGATGGTGAGACATCTTGAAATTTCCTTTTTTTTCAATTAATTATATTTTTCAAGAACACGTTAGCATTTCAAATGGTCTTTATATGCACCCTTTGTCATAACGTGTAGTAACACCAACCTGCACTATTCAAAATTTATGTAACTTTATAAATTAGAAAAATCTGTACTTTGAAGTAGGGAATGTAGGCATTTTCTAAGTAGCTGATAATATCCAGAAGGAAATGCAAGATGTCCCATTTGGAGATGTTACCATCATTAGTGTTTATTACACTCATCAATGAGCAGGCTGCTCCAGTCCCTGTTGAGTCCCATGGGTGCAATTGTATTTCATGACAGACTATATTTAAACTCTTTGCTTAGTGGTATGGTCTTCCTTTCACATAAATTCAGTGTTTGCTACACCAAACTAGACACAGGATCTGCCTGTGGGGAAACTGGAAAATTGGTCTCTAAATACATTGAACAGAAAATCAAGGAAATATAAACTCAGAGCGTGCCAAAATATTTTGTCCCTTGAAGGTGGCAATGATTTATGCAAACCAGTTTACTCTCTGTGTTGCAGGCATTGAGCAAAGCCAGGGCTCACTAATGAGTTATCAGGAGAATGGGAGAACAAGCTAAATGGGGAATCCTTTTAGAGCCGTCAGTGGTAAATTAGGTCTATCAAGACCACAATAAGAATACACAGAGTAGTCAGTATTAGGTTAATTCCCTTTGTTGACTTGAAAGGCTGGAATTTAGCTCAGAAAAAAATAAGGAAAGCTTTTGAGTCCCAATCAGTTTTGTATTTCCAGGCATTTATTGCATATGTAATGTATGGGATGTCTTTTCATTCCACTGCAAAAAGAAGAGCCAAAAGGAAGTGTAATATCAGTGCCTATATTATCAGGGCATTCTCATAGGGAACATAAGGAAGAGATTGGCTGGGGAAGTTCCATCTGCAAACTTTCTTCAGTTTAGTTTGACTTAAATTAATAAAAATACATTTTTTCTAATTCTTGGAAATATTTTCATCATCCTATCCCTCAAACTGAAGACTTAAAAGTAAGTTGAACTCAAAAGTGCACCATTTGTTGTGCCAGCTGTTTGCAGCATTTGTGGAAAGCAAAATCATTATTAATCTTCTGTCCAAAAAAAATGTCAAGGATCAATTTTCCCATATCGACCTTCCCATTAAATCCATGATATGCATATGACAAAGACTCAAAGACCCAAGAGAAGAATTAGAAACATTAATTATATAGTAATTTTTTTTTGGCTTAGATGTTTGGTCGGTGGTGGCATCTTTATTTTATTTGAGCTTATTTTGCATCTCTTACAGCACGAGCATAATCAAACAATCCTGTGGTAGGGATTTAAGTCAACAGAAGCCAAATCTCAGCTTTGAAATTTTCCAATGTAATTTTTGACACTCCTGAGACCTCTTATTACGTGGCACAGCTGAGTCAGACCTGGCAACCACCTTTTAGTTGAGCAGGGAATGTCTCAATCTGTTATGCCAAAGCCAGATGGCCACTTTTTGCAAATGTTTTCCAGCTTGAAAAGGGAAAAGTCAGGATTCTGTGCCAAAAACTCAGCCCTTCAAATCCACGGGCTAGGGTCAGAGTTGCACAAATGCACCAACAGGGGCCTGGGGAATAGGCTGTGATTCCCAGTGCTCATTTTTTGCCTGTAATTTAGGATACTCAGAGAGGATAATGGTTGGGGGATCATTAGGGTTAAAAAAAAAGAGATAACAATCTAACAAGTAACAGATGACTGCTGGGAAATACATAAAGGCATGTTTGTGTATTGTGTTGGCAATAATCTTGTTTACAATCACACCACCACAGATTTATTATGTGTCAATGCAAGGTTTTATAAAATCATACTTTAAAATATTATCTTGCATTCAGTGTTTGCCACTACATCAATTGCTAAAATTATGTGCTTGCTTCAAGGTATTTTTTTTCTTAAAACATCTGTGCATGTGTGATATCAGCAGCGACTTTGCTGCTAGTTCCAATCACCCTTGCATAAACTCATGTATAATATTTTTTCCACCCCCACAGAACCAAGTGTGAATTTTGCTGAAGCATTTAGTCACCAGGAGTGAACAGAAAATATATTTGGCAGGCCACAGAAAAGGCTCAAACCCCTGTGGAGCTTTCTGGAAATTTATCTTAACCAGTGTCCAAAATGGAATTCAGAAAAGCTGTTTAGTATGTCCAATCCCTCACTTAATCTACATATGTTTGCACAATTATTGCTCTAATAAAAAAAAAAAAGATGAAATGAAGTACTGTTGCTGGTTACTACTGACAGCTGAAGGTCAGAGAGTAAAAAGCTTTTAGAAGTTCTATTAAGAAGTAAAAAAGATGAATGTATAAATACTGGCAGGAAATAACTTATCACTGAGCTACTACAGCATTCTGACATTTTTGCAATGCAATTTCAGTTTAGGTCACTTCCTATTCTACATGCCTTTTTTACTGTTTACTTTTCTAAAGCATAATCATTTATCAGATGTGATTTCAAGTGTAACTTTTGAGACACAGTGAAGGAAACATTATACAGAACTACTTTATCTGCAGCAGCATATCCTACACGCCGTGACAGAATCATAGATGCAGCTGTTGTGTATTTGCCATGCAGGAGCATTATCAGCTCTCATGCTTTTGGCATAACCCAGGAGACTGAGGGAATGGGAACTTTCAATTAAAACCAGCATTTTCTAGTGTGAACTCAGCTGAGAAGGATTAAAGATTTAGAAACCAGAGGTTACAGTAAGAAGCAAACCTTGCCGTTGTCATTCCAATTTAACTGATATAAAACAAAGGTATTAAACGTTTTTGTTTTTTTTTTTTAATGGACTCATTATTTTTTTAATCTGTTAAACACATCACAGGCTACACCACACCAGATTCGATCCTGTACTCTGTGCAAGCAGAGAAACCTCATTAGAGGATATCACTTCCAGAGTTGTTCTTTGGAAGAAAATACACCTTTTGGATAACTCAAAAAAGATCAGACAGGGCACTTGTCCAGATGAACCAATAAAATATTTCTTCAGCTGCAAGAAAGATGTTGGAAAGTCACTATGTCTTCAGTCATTCCTTGTTTTTCCTCATTTAGTTCTCAAGTCCTGATCACAACCCAAAGAGAAATTTTAACGAGGCTGAAGACAGATCTTCATTAATTAACTCCTACAGGAGAGAATTGAAACTTCCAAGTATAAACTGCACTTTCTCAAGCCTTATCCAGACCAATTTTTCTTTAAAGATGCTTCTGCTCTCAGAGAACTGAGGCCCTTTTCACTAACAGACCCAAACTTGGTTTGATTTTCATTCGTGCTGCAACACAAGGCTATATGGTACAGAGAGGAGGAAAGTTTAACACAATCGACCTGGGTCAAAGACTCATATCCAGGGGAGAAGGAAACGGTTTTGATTGTCAGATTTTTGGTATCATGCACAGCTATCGTGATTTCCCAGTCAAGGTTTACACACAGGAGTAGCTTTATCCTTCATAGGATATTCAGTTACTACACAGCCCTCTGAGATCAACACTTTCAGAGCCGTGACAGTAGGCATCCAGGAATTTTGGCTCCAAATGTATTTCCTCAAGTACAGATGAAAATAAAAACATTAACAGTATTCAGTCTATCAGATGTGGTATCCTCAGATTTCATCTTTTTCTTATACCTAGAAAAAGATCTGCCACTAGAGCGGATTCCATGGATCCTTTGAAACTAACCTTCCTTTAAATTACATCTTGCAGTTGTGACACTTGCCTAAAATACCTGCACAGACCCATTCAAATTTGTATCCATTCCCATTCAATCAACAATTCAGAAAAATTAACAGTATGGAACCCTCTGAAGTATGAATGTTAGCAAAAGGGGAAAAAAATGGAAAATTGTCCAGTATTTGGATTTTTCAGAAATCACAAACCAGGTCCTTAGTCCTTCTGTTATTGCAGATTACACAGATGTACTGCACGTTAAATATAATTTGATAACAGGTGGCACAGAATTTAACTTCCATTAAATTCATTCATCATGTACAATAAACATATTATATATACTGAAAATATCCAAACAAATATAAATAATTATTTTAAAAAATGTTCTGAATAAGACCAGTCTAGTCTACAGGATAATTAAGGTCAGAACAAGAAGGTATGACCATGGCATCACCATTTTGTGCTTTTATAAAACACAGTAGCCTTTACCAGCTACAGTATCAAGGTCTAATTGCAAGGTTTATTTTATCCTAGTCTATAAAAAGTTATTCAAGTTTTTAATTTCTTGCATCACTGATGTATAAATTCATTCCCACAGAAAGACTTTGCCCTTGACGTGCAGTGCCAAGTTTGTCCTGCATATTATCATTATTATCAAGTTAGCTCTCTCAAAACTCACGACAACACAAATGAAATCTCCTTCTCCAATACAAAAATATTGTCATGGCCCTTCCCATTTTCTCTCTACTTTTAATATCTACTAGAAGAGTTTAAGAAGGAGATTTCCATCCTCATGTGCCTCTGATACACTGAAGAAAGCAGGCATCTGTATTGGCAAGGGTCCACCCTGAAATGCTGACCCGGCCAAGGCGGTGCACGCGGCACCACAGTGCACAGGGACACCCTGGTGGCCTGACTTTGACTCGAGGGTTTATCCGTGAAGTACTTGGGGAGTAAAGAAATCACCCCATTTTGCTATTTCACTTAGTTGCCAGCTCTGACACGCTGTTGCCATGAATTTGATCCAAAGTTCTCGTGACTCAAATTCTAGTTTTGTTATTTTATAGATTCTTACTGAGGTGTAAAAAGAGTTCTAGACTGTGCTTTCTAAAATAAGCAAGACCAGATAATAAAAAACACTTCAAATTAATTTAAAATGTTTAATAATTTCTCCACAATCCTTTTATTTTTCTAGTGTATTTTAAGCATTCAAATTTAAAAATACTTACATTTTAAGCTCTTCAAAGCATGCCACTCATCTTGCTCTATTTGACTAGCACTTTTCACAGTGTTGCTCTAACTCTAGTCAAGGCTTTGAGATATCTTCTTTAGTATTTGAAAAATGTGCTGCCTAAAATTGCGCAAAAATACAAAAATAGTATATAAATTATCTTTTCAATCTAACACAACCTCAAATTAGGCTTATCTGTAGCTGAATGAAAGATAGATGTATTAAAAGAAAGAAAAAACATATTTCGGTGCCATTGATGTAGTTTGAAGTAAGTAGATGTTTTTTCAGTTTCTTTACCATGTTTATACAAGCAGGGAAAGGTTCAAAAGCAGGCACTCAGTTCACCAACCAAGTCACTTATATATCCCCCTTTCTTTAAAATAATATATGCTCTCTAAAGTTATTAATTAATACTAAAAATGAAAAATAACTACCATTAGGCCATGGATGTGACTGGATTCTATTCAAAGCTACTTAGCAATAATTAGGAATAATTAGGGCACCAAGACAGCTGTTAACATTGAAAATGGATAGTAGCAGTTATTATTAGTTCAATAAAATTTGATGGATAGAAATAAACTCTTGGTCTCAAATGTGTTTGGGAAAAAGCAACTCATGCTAACATAGAAGCTAATACTACAGTAAGTGTGGCTCAAGTGGGTTTTTTTCCCCAGGATTCTTAAAAGTTCAGGTGTTTCCATTGTAACAGCAAAGTAGATTGGAAGTAATGCTTCAGATTGATAACAAAACAAGAGCAAAACTCTGGTAATTGGAAAAAAAACCAAACCTTTTGTTTACAAAAGTTCCACTGCACTCACAGATAAGGATTTCTGGTGGTTCTACAATGAATATTACTTAAAATTACAAGCCAAAGGAACTAAGAAGTGTTGAAGGCTTTTATGTTTACCAGCACAATATCTCAGGTAAGTGCCTGCAATTTTCTGGCTTCTACTTGTCTCACTTTCCAGTCTGGTCTTTGTGGAAAATTATGAACCAAGAGCCTTAGTTATCCAACTTCTACAGTTGGCTCCCTGGAGTTTCAGAATTGCTAATATTGGTCAAAACCTAATACTTTTAAAGTAACAAACTCAAGGAGAAATTTATTTACTGTGTACTACATATCTTATTTAGCCCTAAAACCACCTTTTTTATAGGAGTAAAAAGGAAAAAAAAAAGGAAAAAAAAAAAATTCAAGAGACCCCTATGCACACATCTGGATTTAAATAATCCAAAACTCTTCCTATTAAATAGAAATTAAGAAATTATTAAGAAATTAGCATTCATTTAAGAAAAATTGCCAAAACTTGTGAAGTCTACCTTCTGTTCACGTGTGAAGAAAACAAACTCTGGCCAGGAAACTGGTCTGCCCCAGACTAACAGCCCCTGCTTCTGTTTTCTGTGGCTCACCTCCCTGAACAGACTGATTTCTAATGCCACAAGCATTAGAACAAGAACAAGTGTGCTCCTGAGACTTGCACTTTTCATGGACATACATGCATGAATATTCATGTAAATGAAATAAAATGGCCTTGAACACTCTGAAAGTTATTTAATGGCTACAATTTTAGGGCTTATTCAAAGGATATAATTGTTTCGTCACTATTATATTCAAAGCATAGGAACTGTCAAGGGAAACAGTTGGTCAAAATAACATTAAAAAGACAAAGATTGATAGTGATGAAGGTTATTGTTGCACTGATTATTGTATTTTGAGCAGGTATTTTACATTCAAAGAGCTTTTCAACCTTGGAAACCTGATGAAATGCAGGATATAAACATCGAGTGGTGCTTCTATCAAGGCAACTGGTGATGGAAACAAATTTTATATAGTTGCTGATGAAATGTCTCACTTTTATACCATCAGTGTTGAACTGTTGGCAGATAGCTAGTATTGGGGATGTTTATTTTGGAGAGACAGGAGTCTTTCCTGTCTCTTTTTATTCTAAGCAAGAAACTGTGAATCCATCTTTAAACAGTTTCATCCTTTTCTCTATTCTTTTTGAGGAGAATCAAATACACTTTTCTGCTGACATTGAAAAGCAGGCAAGGAGAAGGACAGGAAAACCTTGTTTTACCTTCATCAAAAAGGAGCTCTGCACTATTCCTACACTATTTAAAAGCTTTGTAAAGTTCATTTACAGTCTCAAGAAAGTCCCAGATTAAAATAATGTCACAAGGGGAGCAGAGATCGAACATAGCAGTAGGTTAGCATCTTCTATGTCCTCTGCTGGGTGAATGTATGTTGCCCTGGCAAGAGAAGAGGATTTTATGATGTAGTAATGGGCCTTTTCCACCTCTCATTACTATCTCACAGGGGCACTGTGAAGATTATTTAGTTAATGTTTGCACAGCTTTCTGACCACGTAAAGTACTGTTAAAGTGCTAAGCATTACTATTATCATCCAATTATACAATCATTCCAAATTTGAGTAGCACTAAAGTAAGTTCCAGTTCCAATTATGCTAATGAAATTGCAAAGGGACTGTACATCCAGAAGTTCCTATCACAGCCAGCATGGTTGCAGTACCTTTGAGAATCCTCATTACAGTGCCTTTCCCCAGCACACATTAAACACCTGACTGTGAACTTCAGGTATGTGCCTGAATGGGAGCAATGTCAACCAGCACAGCCCTGACAGACAGATGGAGAGTACTGAGATGCTCAACTGATATTTACACTGGGGTCTGCAATACCAAAGCATATATTCCAAATGAACACACAGTCCATGCTAATTAATCTGTTTAGACTGGTAATGACCCTCACTGAAGAACCAGCAGAGCCCTGGGGCAGAGTTCAGGTGGGGGGAATGGCTTGCCTCTATTTTGGAATTTAAACAGTATTGAAGTGATGGACAAGATTTCCTATCTGTCTTTCAGTGTCAGGTAAAAGAATGGAGGGAAAAGTTAAATCTCTGTGCAGAACTGGCTCCAGCATCACCTGAAATATGGCAAATATCTACAAGCAGACCAATAGAGAGGACGACTTTTTACACCCTTCATTTCTGTGCTCCAGAACCCCTACCTAAAAGTTAATTCCACTACAGCTAAGAATTGGTGTATAAAAACAAACAAACAAAAAAAACCAAACCATAACCCCCACCCATTTAGCTATATCAGTAGAAGCTTCTCTCCTCGACAAAACCCCGAGGAAGAGGGAGCTTTCCCTTCTCTAACATCAATTACACATCATGGAAATGCGACCTCTTTCAACCTGCCCCTTTACTATTTTAACTGGTCACTAAAGGTCAGGAGAAGATGTGTCTTCACGTTAGTTTGGAAAAGACTTTTGGGGTTTATTGATGGCTCCCCCTCTCTCTGTGCATTTCTTTATAGCATAGTTGGTGGCCTGCTTCCTGGGATTATTATCGCTACCCAATAGATTCCCTGACTCAGCAGGCATCTGGCACACTGGATACTGCTCTTTATTTCTCCTGATGCTTTCCTTTGGTTTGTATAGCTGTGGATTATATCCTTGACCAAGGAGTTTACGTGTGTTAGAGGGTCCTGGGACAATAAATGCAGTGCATATTCCAGGAACCCTCCAGATGCAGGAGCCTGCTGCAAAACTGTGGGAAGTGTTGCCATTCAGGAGGGGTGTTTAGTCCTTTGCAATATCACTGTTAATACACAAGTAAACAAGCTGCTGAGCTGTTTGTGTCTTCCCTCTAGCTGCTGTTTACTACCTCCCTTCAACAATCTCTTTCCACTTACAGACACATTTTCACATCCCTGCAAAATTTCTCTTGTAACAGATCTAAAAAGAAAAGAAGATGGGGGAAATGATGCATTCAAACCATTTTCTCACTGCTCAACTTGTGTGCGACACAGTCTTCTTTGCACACAACGAGTATCCTGGTATGCAAACATTTTAAGTTTCTGTAAGAAAACCAAGGGCAACTGTTCTATCTGTACTCTTTTTCACTCTTCCTTACAAAAGGAAGAGAAGCAAGATGTGATTGAGGCTATGACCAGCTGTGACAGCCTCAAAGCAATACAACAGTCACTAATTCTGAAACATAGCCCTCAGTTATCCATCCAGAAATATATGTATCACCATAAGGCTCTCAGTACAGCTGTACTACAAAAGCAGATTTATTTATTTTATTCTTACCAATAATTTTATCTGAATCTTTCAGAGACTTTAAAGCCTTATTCATACTTGAGGAATCTTAGACTACTTCTGCCTTTATCTGCATTTTTTAACATTAAAATCTCAATTTATTAAACTCTTAGAAGTCAAAACTGCTTCCCATATACATGATCCTAGCAATCATGGGAAGGTAGTAGAAGTAAAATGGAAAACATAAATAAGTGGATTACATTTTCATCATAAAAACATGATTTTTCAAAACATAACTATTAAAGAGTACAAAACACTACAACCTATTACATAACTTCAAAAAGCAATACCATATAATGCTGTGTCAAGACAGAGAAAACTGAATCTGAGCAAAACCTTTGGGCATCTGGGTATAGATATGAAGATACATATATCCTGAAAAGAGTGTGCAATGAAAGCATTATCTTAAATACTGGGCCCCAATTATGATGCTGTATAAACAAAGAGACAGTTTGTCAGTGGAATGAAATCAAAAGGAACTTCTTGGAACCATTTTGATAGATATGAGTGTGATTTACTTTTATTTCTGGATGCTTACAGTTAAGGCTGTTAATTAATTTGTTAATATAAAAATGGCAGTTACTGATCAAAAACATCCTTCCCAAAAACCAGCTATCCTGTTTCTAGGACACGAAAATTCTCACACCTTTAAACCTGCAGCAATCTTTCCACCACCAGACAAAAAATAAGAAATAAGATGTCTACTATTTCATTAAACTCTATGTGTTTGGGCTTTATTATGGAAAAGAAATCTTTCAGCATATTACTCAGAATCTAACAGAAATTTCTAACAAGCGTCCTTCAACATGGATAATCAAAGGTTTTCTTGTGCAGTATGAAAGTTTTTGAGCATGATGTAAATTACAGTGCAATCACAACAAAAAGTACTGTGCACAGAATTATATTCCTTAATTTAAAACAAGTAAGTAATAATATGATTAGAGAATCAAATTTCTTTTGTGTTGGCACTAGGTTGTCCCAAGAATCTGTACATTGCTCTTATTACCTGTCTGTGATGTTCCTTGAAGAAAAACACGACATATTCCATCTGTACATTTTTTTTACATTTCTGCAATATTTTGGTGTGATTTAAGACCTTTCCATTTTAGCTTATATACACATGTATTTATAGATATATATATACACACACACAATGGTTTGGTTTTAGGCAGAGACTACCTTTGCTCTTGTTTAGTTTTTCAATTTTAAAACAGAAAACCAGATACACTGTTTTCTTTTATGACCTCACGTAACAATGCAAATTTTCAGATGAAAAAATATAATGCAGATTTCTATTACAGAAATTGATAACAAGTTACAGGCTCTACATGTGACTCTTCACTAGAAAGGTTATACTCACCTCTGTGAAACACTGGTTGCATCCCAGATGAAGTGAGAATGGTGTTTTTTCTTGTGGTGGTTAACCTTGGCTGCCTGCCAGAAGCCCACTCCGCCCCCATCTCCCCTGCCTCAACAGGCCAGCGAGGGGAATAAGATGAAAACCACCCGGGTGAGCCTCACCCCAAGCAGGTCTCTCCTCACCTCGTCATCCCCATGGGTTACACCCAGTCCCTTCACTGCAGGAATGGGGTTGTGGCCAGTCCTTCTCCTTCCCACTCATTCCTCCTGCTCCACCATGGTCTTTCCAGGGGCTGCAGGTTATAGATGCTCAGTCTCCTGTCTCTCACACTGTTCCCATCACCCTTCCCCACCAGGCAGGTTTTGCCCTTCCTTACACAGGCTTTTCCTGAGGTGCTGCTGTCGGCTGAGGGGCTCAACTCTGCCCTGCAGTGGGTCTGTCTTAGTTTCTAGCACAAGAAATCCTACAGCATTGGCTTTCCTTTTATTATGAATCAGAGACCCTGCCTCAGCTGTAGGAAAAGCTTGATTACAGCTCTTACCTTATTAGAGTCATAAAAATATAAAATATCCTGAGTTGGAAGGGACCAAAAGGATCATCAAAGTCCAACTCCTTGCTTTGCATGGGACAGCCACAAGAATCCCACCATCTGCCCGAGAGCGTTGGCCAAACTCTTCTTGAACTCTGTCAACCTTGGTGCTGTGACCACTTCCCTGGGGAGTCTCTTCCAGGGCCCAGCCACTCTCTGGGTGAAGAATCTTTTCCTGATATACAGCCTAAACCTCTCCTGACACAGCTTCAGGTCATTCCCTCGGGTTCTCTCACTGGTCAAGAGAATGAAGAGATCAGTGCCTGCCCCTCCTCTTCCCCTCACCAGGAAGCTGGGAGGTCTCCCCTCAGTCTCCTCTGCTCCAGGCTGAACAGACCAAGTGCCCTTGGCCTGCTCCAAGTATGGCTTCCTCTCCTGACCCTTCACCACCCTCACGACCCTCCTTTGGACAGTCCCTAATATCTTTATATCTTTCTTGAGTGGTGGTGCCCAAAACTGCACACAAGACTCGAGGTGAGGCAACACCAGCATAAAGTAGAGCAAGACAATCCCCTCTCTCATTAGGCACCAAAAAATTCAATGTACCCTTCTTATTTTCTGCTCTGTCAGCTGATCTCTTCATCTCCAGATAACTCAGTCCATTCCTGTGTCAGTGGGAAATTGTGAGAGTGTTCCCTATGAAAGCAGTCCCAGGACCCCACTTCTGCCACCACAACAACTTAGACAAACCGGGTACCTCCTCGATCTCTGTCAGGCCAAACCAGACTGTTCTCAAAAAGAGCTGCTATAAAGGATCATTGCACTCCCCCCGTCCCTGGCCAATGCAGATGGATTTGCAGAGGCAGAGCCTTCCTGCTGAGCCAGCTCAGTGGTGGTTGGCCAAATGAGAGGCACCACAAAGATTGTGCACCTCGGGGCTGTGGCATTGCGCCTGGGTGTTTAACTAGAGGGGAATCTTATGTTCTCATACACAACGAATCCAATCTCCAGCTGAGATGGCAGCAATTTCAATTCACACTTGCTCTTGCAGGTCCAAACCCTCAAGATAAATATTCAGAAAAGTGGAGTATTATACCGAGCAGGCTTCTAAACCTCCTTCTGTGCTGTCATGAAACTTATGCATAAGATAATCTCTCTGTATACAAATTGTGCCTGTGTGGGAGGAGAAAATCACAGTTCAGGGCAAAGTTTCTGACCAATCTGCTCTTTCTTTGTCCAACTTCTCAATTTTCTCTTCCTGTCTCTTAACACACTCTCACATTACAACCACAGCTCATGGTGGACAGCATCAGCCAACATTACTGGCAAGCAGAGTGCTCTGAGGCATTGTGAATCAACAGAAACACCTCTGTCCCAGGGCAGATATTAGGAATAAACTGGGAAGTCTGGGGATGCAACAGAAAAGAGGAAAGAACATTGCTGAACCATGAAAAATTTATCATCTTCAATATGTTAGGTCCAGTGCCATGACTTGTGCTGTCTGTCATTTATTGCCCGCAGCTCTGCCAAAACCTGATGAAAAATACTGATTTAAGGAGTTACATTTTCCTCAGTTGTTTATTTTCTTTCTGGCTTTACAATGCTTTTGCCTTCTGTTTTGGGAAGCTCTGTGGTGTCTTTTAAAAATCCACTATAAAAAATTATTTCTGACAATTTTTCATACACTCACCAGACAAAAAATGGGATTGATTCCAGATTTCACATTTGATTCCTTTCAAATGAATTAAAAAAATAGTCTCTCTCTCATTAACTAAAGAGATTTCTCCACAATCCAATCTCAATTAATTCATACAACTTTGTGAAGATTTCCTGCTATCAACTTCTTTTAACATTGACAAATCTATCTTATTTTTAGACTTGTTCTCTAACAGATTTTGAGATGGCAGTCAGTCTCAATCAGATGTTGTCAGAACTTATTAATCACTGCAAAGTCACAAACAATAGATTGATGGATAAATACTTTTTCTTTTGGTAAACAAAATGGCATATTTTCTAATTTTGTGTCTTTAGGTTTAACTAAGCAATTATAGTAAGTGAAAGAAAGAAATCTAAAGGTGTTATTCTAATAAAATAGTATTTGAAATAAGTTCCTCAAGGAAATTTATGAAAGACTTTTTTTTCCTTTCATATTTCAGAGATTCTTCATATGTATTTTTATATTCTGGTTGCTACATGGAGTGATAAGACACTGTGAAGTTAAGCTGACTGGTCTAGTGACTTAAGCAAGGCAAAATAGACTTCAAGCTCTACTCAGGTTTAAGAGATCATTAGAGGAAAGACAGTGAGACATCTTCTCAAAGAAAAGAGATTAATTCTTGCACATATATGGTAGAGGGATTTGAGTAAATTGAAAATTGTCAAATACTGTTTTTAAATCACCTAAGACTACCTTATACCTTATTATATAAACTGTTTTCCAATGTGAATTGAGGACATTCATGGCTGAGCCAACTTTATAGACAGCAACAGGTACACATGCAAATATATGACTCCATGCTGTACTAATAAGTGCCCTCTTTCCCCAAATGCTTTGCAGAAATGGCTCAAAATCAAGTTGCAGTTTGTCTTGTCCAAAGTTTACCCTGCACTAGCAATAGATTTCCATTTTCCTTTGCCTCTTTGGCAAAATTGCTTTGAACCGTTTGCTTGTGTCTCAAAAATCAAGAGCCCATCTTTCAATTTCCAGGCTACTCTCAAGGGAAGCTAAAACCCCTTTGAAACCTAATTTCATTTCAAGTCATACCTAAGAAAAACACACATATCAGCATTTCTCAGGCTTGATATTATGTCAATGAATAGAACAAAATAGTGTCATCCACATACTTTCGGAGAAAGCAAAGCTGAGTTCTTTGGAGGTTGGGGATTTTTTTTTTGTTGTACTCTGAAATATTACAGCTATTCCTTATGCTTTTTTCCCCTGAAATTTCAACCCTTTGCTAAATAAAGCCACTAAAACCACATCCGAAAGCAAAACAAATCTCCTCTTCAAAAGCCCATGGCAATGTCAAGGAAAATGGTGACAAACTTTGGCTTTTCTCTCTTGATATAATTCTGGATTGTCTATTTATTTCAGAGAAGCATGGAAAAAGAGAAAATAACTGGAAAACAAACAAACATGGGAAAAATACTGTCCAAAATTAGTCTTTCTGTTTTTAAAGCAGTTCACAGTCAGGACAGAAAGTTCTTCTAGACACTAAGACAATTCAAGTGGATATTTATACAGTCAAAGGGCCACAATCATACTGTGTGCTGTGGAAGAGTGCACCAATTCAGGAAATTTTTGTGAGGTGGCTTGGTAACATTAACAGTCAAGAGCACAGCAAAATCTGTGAGTTAGAGTTAAAAATTTTGAAAGTAATGTATGCACAGTTCAAGAATTGAAAATCTGCAGCAAAAGGTTAGAAAGAGTGGTAATATGGTGAAAATGGACAGACCTTCAGGTGCCAATCAGAAAACTTGCTTTTCTTCTGAAAACTCCAGCCTACCAAAAATACATGTTTAAGAAATTAACCTCAAATTTAATAATTTCTCATTTATGTAAACAACTATGAAGACAATGAAACATATAGAACTTTGCAGTAAAACTGAAGTAATAAAATGTATTAAGCTTGAGGAATGATATTGATGGTAGCAGATATCCTGCCTATTCATGGAAAAAAAAATAAACACCAGAAGAAAACAAACATATTGGAATAAGTTCTAGGTTTAGAAAAGCAATGGTTGCCATTCCTGCTAGAGGAATAACCTAAGGCCTCTTTCTTCACATAGGCTTCAGCAAAAAATGTGTTAATACAGAGGGGATCATTAAATTCACAAAAATATTAATACATCATCTTTAGATGAGTGAGCTTCAATTAAGTGCTAATGATGGATTAAATGGAATATGCATTCATTCAAATAAAGTGATTTTACAGGGATTCAGAAAATACTCCTGAATTATCACCGTCTTCTTAGAATTTCCCCTACACCAAACCCCAGATTTGTTTAGGGAATCTCAGCGCTAAAGACTGTGCGTGTTCTTTTGCTGGTTCCACAGTCCCAGTTTTAAGCTGCAGATGGTGAAATCAGCTATAACAGTGGTTTACTACTTGTGCTCTCTCTAGAGTTTTAAGTTCAAATTGCACCTATAAAAAGGGGTAATTAGTCCTTTCTGGTTTATTGCTGTTAGGGGAAAGGCGGCAGTTTCAGTTAACTATCGACTAGACACCACTCCAGATTAAATATCCTGGATTCAGTACCTTATCCTGGCTTTCAAATACCAGACTGAGGGTTCAAAGAAAGTGGGAAATGTCACCTTCCCAAACACTATGGACTATTACTTACGTCTTTGCAGCAAACTTTCTCAGTGCAATTAGTCTACAGACATGAAGATCGTTCTTTATAAAAAACTATAGGCTGTAACAAGGTTAATTCCAATTTAAACTGTGCTAATAACAAGAATGACTGTATTCAGACAGCTGAATAATTATCTGATAAGCAAAGTATGCGTAATGAAGCAGAAAAAATTGACTAATTTTAAAACAAGCATGGGTATGCAACAACGTATATGTTTATCTTTCCTAGCACTGTTGCTTTCCCACACTACAGTTTAGCTATCTACTTTTCTATGGAGAGGGATTCATGAAGCAAATTACATTTAGATATGGGTAACTGTAAGTAAGAATGTGGCTGCATGCGACAGAAATTTGACAGCAGCTTTGAAATGTGTATCTTTTCGGGTCACTTATGACAGATGATTTCTGTCCCTTTCCTTTGACACACACTCTACTCCTCAATAAAGCCGGGAACCAATTGCCCTCATGGTGGGTGGTAACAGAGTGAGCAGGAGGTCCCAGGGTGGAATTTCATGTCACAGTTTCCCTGTTGGCAAATCTCGTTTAAAAGATTTCTGAGCACCTTTTTTCCCAGAGCTTGCTTTTCTTCCCTGTGAGTTTATCACGCACTAGATAATACTCTAAAATGTGTAAGTGACAAGTTCCTGTGCAGAAGGTGCCACAGAGAGAGCTGTGCTGATTCAGCTGAAGGGGGTTTGTATTTCACCAGAAGGGGAAAGCTAGAAAGTGAATAGCCTTAGTACAGTATATTCAAGCATAACCAACAAGACAGACCCAGCCCATAACTTAAAGTATTTTAGAAACATAGAACTGGGCTTTTACCTTTCAGCACCTTTTAAGAGAAATAAAAATAACACTCACTGAAATGCGAATAAACAGCCAAATTGTTTTGCTTGACAAGGAACTGTACACAGTGCTGTTTTCTTGTGGAGTGGAGAAAACTGGGCTGTGATTTCTTTCTTTTTTCTTTAAGAATAACCTAATTTCCTGTGTTTTAATTTCACCTGTAGAAAGGAAAAAATAAAAAAAGACTCTACTCTTCTGACATTCAAAATCCATTTCTGAACAGAAATTCAGATAACTGCTCTAAAATAATAGTCAGTTATTCAGGAACACTCAAGACAAAAATAAACTTTTCAGAGTTACTGTGCAGAATAATACTTTAAAGTCTCAGTGGCTGGTTGAGCTTGGCTGGACACCAGGTGTTTCCTAAGACATTCTAGCACTCCCTCTCCTCGACTAGACATGGGGACAATGTGCAATGAAAAGCTCTTGGCTTGAGATAAGGACAGGAGATTACTTGCATTTTAGTGTCATGGGCAAATAAGACTCAACTTGGGGAAAATAATTTAATGTATTGCCAATCATCTGTAAGAGATTAGGATGGGAGAACAAAACACCTTCCTTCCTTCTCCTCAGGTTCAACATCACCCTTGACTCCTGAGTGGTGCAGGGGGATGGGGAATTGAGTGCCACAGTCAGACTGTAGCACTTGATTTCCTCCAGCATGGGATGTCTCTCCCAGAAAACCATCACTTACAAACTTGTCCAGCATGAGTCCTTCCAGAACAGCTCCAGTGTGGGTCTTTTCCATGGACCAGTCCTTCAGGAACAGGCTGTTCCAGTATTATTAATGACTTGCCAATTAAAATTTTGAAACAGGGAAATTTATTGACAAAAGTAACTATGAACAATTAGAGACCAAAGATGGCAATTCACCAAACTACAAGGCAAAAGCACAGCCACAGGCCAGGTATGGCCAGAGGCACACCCACAAGGCTGGGGAGATACATTTTATACCCCAGAGCTGAGTCTAGCTCCTCCCTTGACCCCACCCCTCATGCTGTTCTGGTTGGCTCGTTTGTATCCAGGGTTTTCTGGTTGGTTCCTAATAGTCCAATGGGGTCTTCCTCTCTCTCCCCTTATGCTAATTGTGATTGACACCAGTTCCTCCCCCAAATCCAGAACTTTCTGCTATCAACCCCCAACATCTGAACACCACCCCCAAACAACAATGCCAGTCAACAACCTCATTAACATACACAATCATAAACTTCATAACCTAATTAACGAGCTAATTAACAATCACATACGAAAGCCAGTTCCCTTCACAGGTTTATAACATCCAGCGTGGAGCCCCCACATGGCACAGCTCCTGCCAGAAACCCTGCTCCTCCCCGGGCCACAGCTCCTGCCAGGAGCGTCCCTTACCCTCTCCTGAATTTGTTATCACAGTGGTCCTACCAATGCCGCTGCTGGCCTCAGCTTTGGCTTGTGGCAGGTTTGACTTGGAGCCGAGTCAACCTGGCTCTTCCAGGAATGGGGCAGCTTCTGGTGCCCTCTCACAGAAGCTAATGCAGCAGCCAAAACATTGCCACATAAACCCAATAGAGCCTCCACTAAGAATTTCTGTGGAAAGAAAAAGATCTGAGAAGCAAAAGCCACAGATTTTAGCATAAATACAGATAGTTATCTCACATGCAGACAGTAGTTTGCATTTCCAGACATTTACTGGAATTAAAAAAATACATACAATGAAATTATGAAGTATGATCCATCAGACAAATATTTGTTAATTCCTTCATGCATATATATGTATATATAAAACCTATGATGCATTGTTTTTATTAATGATGGTCAGACTGACTCTGGAGTATGGTCATGAAGTGTTCCCAAATTTTATAATTTTATTTTTGGTTTACAAATAAGCTTTAAAAAGACTGCTCAGTTTCACAGTAGCATATTTACTGTCCTAATAGTATGCATTGATCCTGCATGGACACAAGGGTGTATTTCTACTGGATTGGTCAAACCCTGATAGAGTTTTTATGCTAACAAGGTGTCATGGACCATGATTTAAGATTCAGGACATAAAGGGGAGAATGGTGTTACTACAAAGAGCCCTTTGCATGAACACAACTGAGAGACAGGACAACAAACATTGGCAAAATTCACTAAATTAACATCTTCAAATAAAACTTAATGGTATGACTTAAGGTTTAGCATTCTCCCTATCTTTTTTACTCCCTTCCACTTATCTTTAATTTTTTTCCTGTGGTTTTCCAGCTTGCCTGCCTTCCCTTTGAATCTTCTAGCCTTTCATTTATACACCTCAATTACTTATCAAGTTCTCTCTTTTACATAATACGTCAGCATGTTCCTTATCTGATCATCACCAAAGTGTTTACATTCTAATGACTTCCCTGACCAAAGACAGTCACAGGCCATAGTTACCTCTCTGTTCAGTTTTTCCAGGTTCACTACTTCCTTTCTTTCAAGAAACTGGGCAACCGATAAACTGATAGCTAATACTACTACTAATGATAATAACAACATAAAAATATTCTATTTACATAGTTTGTATAAATGCATTTTTAAAATATTGTTCACATTGACCTCATCTAAATATCTGTATTACAGTGAACTAAAGTATTAGTAGACATATTTATTAATATTAGTGTTAGTGTTAATATTGAGGAGTGACTGAAGAGGGAATCTATCCAGGTAGCACAGGGTGGATATTTGCCCTGGTGAATTCCACCCTGACTATCTACTCTAGATTAGATTTACTTAAGATTTTATTTAAATATTCTATTTGTTCTTTTGTTTTCACCTATCATACTTCTATATACAGCATGACAATTATGGGCACGTTCCAGTAAATCTATGAATAATTCCTGTGCAAGGTAATTGTGACCAGTTTGTATTGCGCAAATGAATTGAGAAATGACATAAACTTTAAACTGACTGAATTTTCCAGGAGGCAGAAATTGCATGAGTAGTGTTTGTGGGCATGCAAAAGAATAGTATTTGCATGCCAGAATAATTTTTTTTTTTTTTTTTTTTCTGCAGAGTGTGCAGAGTGGAGTGGGAAAAAGAAAACAAAGGAAATGGGTTACCATGTTTCACAAAAAAAAAGTGTTGAATTCAGATGCTTGTTGATTAGCTTTTCTATAAATGGTGTGAGGCTTGACTTCTGTAGTGAAGCCCAAGAAGCAGCTCAGTCACTATTCCCAGATGGTAGTGCATTGTAGTGCTGCCCAAGTCGGCCCAAATGTTCTCCCAATTAATGTGGATGGAGTTGTTTTCCCTCCAGTGTGAGAGTTCTGCTGGAGATGTTTAATCTCCTGTGGTTTAGAAGCCTCACACATGCATTGTTTGCCCTAAGGCTCAAAAAATCTTGACTCCCTACCGTGGAACTACAGAAACAATATACTGCTAAGGGTTAGGATTTGTGAATCTTAGTAATGGATCTGCAGCTTTCTAATTCCTAATTAAATAATGTGCTCCTAATCCTTAATTTTAATCCAATGTTTTGTACAAAAGAGGAATTCTGATGAGTTGTGAAATTTGTAAGGCATTCTTAGTTGGAGTATTTTCTCATCTGAGTGAAGGGAAATTCAAATGCATGTCACCACAGATTCCTTTCCTTGCCTAACTCTTTCAGACTGCTAAGAAGTAGTTTTCCTATCTGGTAAATAATTATTTATTAGTGCAATATCTAATTTTCATCATGACTGATTTCCTCATTCCTCAGTACCATGGTGAGTTAGAGAGCAGGGACATTTTTATTTGCCATAGAAATAAAGGATTGCAAACAAAAGAAATTATGCAACCAAAACCTTGTACTAAAGGAATATTAAAGTTGAACAGCCTTAAACTCCATAACAAAGAGAGATCACATTGTTACATTTTTATCAAAACTAATTGAGTTCCTTCATGCATATAAAATATGGTGTTTCAGTTAATTAATCCATGCATTGCTTTATACAGTGAAGATCACCCACTTTGGGCCTGTAGCTGAAATTTATTGTTTTTCCTGTCACACCGCCTGAAGCCCCAGGACACACCTGCCGTGTCCTGGTCAGCTCTCTTTGACTTATTCCCTTGTGGCAACAGATAAAGCCTGTGCCTGTGTAGCGAGTGGCTTCTTCTGATGCACCCAGGGAGGCCACAGCAGAGAAAAGATCTGCCCTTCTGCTTTCACAGCTCACAGGGGGAGCTGTGTAGAAGGTACATTTGGTATTTCTGACAGTAATTGGAGTTGTGACAGTGCAAGTGATGAACCCCTGCTCCTGATTGCCTCATCTGTACAACACGGAGCCCTCCTTGTGGGGAGCAGATCTCTGCTCAGACTGGCAGAGCAGAGCAGCAGCCACCTAGAAAGAATTTCACTCTTTTCTCCCCTGAAGTGTTTCCACTCCAGCTGAGCAAGGCAAATTGCTCTGTGTGTCTGTTTTCTATCTCCTGCACTTGCAGTGAGCTTTGTTTCCTCTACCGCCGCTCCAGTACTTAACTCCATTCTGTTTGTTATAAGTTTTGAATCCCTTTGATATAAATGGACCCTCATTGTCACTCACTAACTACTTCTAGAAGTTTTAGTGCTGTGAATATGTGTTTAGGGCAGCTGTGATTGCTGGACCCCTGGTAGCCAGCAGTGCATCTGCAGTTTTTGTTGCGATGTTTACAGCACGCTATGAATTCTGTCCTGACCTTGTTAAAATTTATTTTCCTCCTGCATGTCTCTAAGCAGTTATTTAGTTTTCCTTGTTTCCTGTCAGTTTCTAGGAAGGTTTCATTCTCTGTGCCATAATGAAAATGTTTTGTCCCTGTAAAGACAGATTTACTTGTTATTCACAGCATTAAAAGGTGGTATTTCTGTCATTTTCAAAAGCTTGTTAATAAATCTGGTATAACAGCGCCCCTGTAAATGCTGACTCCAGCTTACAGTTTCTGCTGCTTTTTGAAGTTAGCTTGCCCTCTCACGTTTCCCTTCTTGTCAGATCACACTTGCCCTGAGTCTCAGATGCTAATTTTGCACTCATGTCACAGTTGATGCTCTAGAAGCATGCTCTCTGTGGTTAGCATTTGAGACCTAACTATTTCCCTTCTATCAGTTTATGCTTTGAAAATAATCCCATTTCAGTGAAACTCTTCCACATCACAACAATACCGACTTTTAGATTTCACCTTGCACAAAATGTTCTGCTAAATCTCAGTAACAGGATGCAAACTACCCAAGTGAAGTGCACCACATTATAGTCATCTTTACAATATTTACAAAACACATACTCTACCCATATTTACTAAAAACAGACTGAAAATGCACAGTATTTTCTCCATAAAATGCACCAGCTTTCTGTTAAATCCATTGCAGAAATAACCCTGTGTACAGCTTTCACATTGCTGCAGCAGCAGCAGTAACAGATATTCAGAAGGAAGATGGCTAACCTTCTAAATGGCATTATTCATGTTTCCATAATAACATTCTAAAGACCACGATGCTGCACCTTTTCTAAATTCTTCCTTTTTAAGGATAAAGTACTGTCAACTTTCAAATATGCAGCTCGAGATACAGGACTTCCTGTGATTTTAATGGAAGAAAAGTGTTTGATCCTGTGCTAACACCTTTTTTTTTTTTAAAATGCAATTTTCAGGTCTCGAAATAGTAATTTATACAGTAAAAGAGTAAACTTTCTGTCTCTCATTCTTCCAGTCCATTCTGTGGCTGTGGAACAGAGCATGACTGGCCTAATGACTGGAGTTACTTTCCCTTAGAGCAGGTCCCTCAGCACAGTCTGTCATGTTTCTGCAATCTGAACATGCAAAGATGCTTAATTATTACTCTGCAGTATTCTCATTAATGATACAGGATGCTTTCAGAGCAGGATATAATCAACTTGTGAGTCTGGCTCACTGTAGGGGTCACAGTGAGCCACCTCGGTTCCTTAGGGAAGCGTTAGGAATATGGAATTGCTGTGCCAGATCTAAGTCAGGGTTCACTGAACCCTCCGTTCTGTGTATGGCGCTGAGAGTAGCTCGAGTGCTGCAGAAGTCTGTATATGACTCCTGTGGGAAATGTGGATTAATTTCCATCTTAAATCTTGAAGTGCCTGAATACCCATATAAATTTCCAGTTTCTTTTAGAACCTTGTTAAAGTCTTGGCTTTGGAAATTGAGTCTGTGACACGATGACAAGTGTGCTCTACCCCTTCAGGTGACAGGTCTAGTACAGCCCAAACCAGAGGTCAAACTACAGCCATAGCTCTTTTCCTGGCAGGCAAAGAAGCAAGAATGGGACGCTGTGCAAGTGGTCTGCTCCCAGCTGGATGCTCAGCAGGGCTACTCCTCTACAGCACAAAGTCCATGGCTATCTCAGCTATGGGGTTGTTCAAACTGCTTGCTTTATGGTCTGACCATTTCTTAAATTTTAATTTAATACAATCTTACTTCCACTTGAAAGTTACTGGGGATTTGAATAATTTCCTGGTGTAAGTGAAAGAAAGATTAACCAAGGAGGATTGTAGGGAAATAGATAAAATCAGATGTTCATTAGCTGCTCTATATTTACTATAAAATTATCTGATTTCATAAGTTGTTTAAACTTTCATGTGAATCTCTATGCATACGATACAGTTGTATATCTTGTAAACATAAAACACATAACTGTGTATAGAAGACATAACTTAAAGAATTCACTATCTTGTAAGGACAAGAATAAATAGGGCAGAACAGATCCTTGAGTCTTCATAAACCGTCTCATGAGATATTTTCCAATTACTTTATCTGCTGTTAATAATTACTGTGGTAAGTGCTAGATTGAAAAATCAATCTCCTAACTAGGCCATGTTTAGTAAATTCAGCCCAGAACCATATGTTAGCTGAAATTTATATAACTGTGAGCTAAACCACCCTCATTATACGTATGGGGAGTGAATATGGCTAACATACATATGAGTATAATCAGTCAGACAAGACTGAGTTCGTATCCTATTTTGTAAGAAGAAAGATATTTTTAATTTGATTTTTTTTAAGACTTTCTGCTCCCTTGGTTGCACTGGAAAATAAGTACCACATCAGACACAGCATGAATTATCATATCTTGGCCCTCCAGACAAAGAGGAATGGAACAAAGGCTCCCAATTATTTCCACTGCCATAACATCATTTGGATGTCCAACTGTGAACTGAGTCTTGAGAAAACTTACTACTTTTCGCTCGTGAGAGATAGGTAGAGAAGAAGTAGGAAGAATTTCGATGTGGTATGTTTTTTTTTTAATAAAGCTGGGAAATCTAAAGCAAGTCAGAAGATGACAACTTCATCATTATCTGAGGGCAGTATTGCTTTTAAATCAAATATAAAACCCACATTGTTTAACTGTCATACACATTCAAAAAACCACTTAAGGAATACTTACTTTTTTATGTAAAGGTAAATGGAAAACTGCCAGTAGTCATAACATGGGGATAAAAATCAAAGAAACTTGCACAAAGAGGTGACTGGGTTACCTGAAGTACATTCACCTAGTTAATTTTCTGTGGCTGATAAGTGACATTATCTGACATTCAAAGACCTTCAGGTGCATTTATGACACTGTATATAACACTAGAATGAAAAATTCAGTTTTGAAAGGTATGAAGAAATAGCATCACACAGTATGCTATCCTTTAAATAAATTTTCTTGACAATTTTGGCATAAGAAAAATATATAATATTATGTACTGCATATATAAAGATCTTCATGTAAGTGTTGGATTTTCTGTTTGCTTTACATGTTTGTGCTGCAGAGACTGGAGTCAGGGTGGTTGTGCAAGCGAGTGTGTGATGGATAGCAAAGATAAAGCAGATGAGCTGACAAGCAGGTGTAGAGGTCTGGGAGCAGAGGAGATAAATGGGTCTCCTCTGAGCTGTGATACACGTATGTTTCTCTAGAGACAAGAGCACAAGCAGTCAGATATCAGAACTAGGGGAGTCCCGGGGATGTGAGGGGGTGGGAGTGATGGTTGTACCAGCAGCTGCAGCAGGGGTTTGTATGTCCCAGTGCCAGGAACGGGACAGACTGGAGTCCAGGGGACAGGGACAGAGCCAGGGCGGTGGGAGCCCTGCTGCTGGACAGATATGTGCATGTTTATATTTCTTTTACTGGTAGAAACCCATCCTGATGCATCAGAGGGGAGACAACTGGTGCTGCCACTCTTCCTCTGAGTGGCCTGTGTGTCTGATTTGTGTGGCCATCAGATGTATAAATGTATATTGCACATGGCAGTTAGCAGATTCCCTGTCTGGAATATGTCCTCATGTTGCTGTTGGACCAAGATGGACTGGGGTGAACCTGGAGCCTATTAACTGCCAAAGGAAGTCCAACAGATGAGGAAGAAGGGATCCCAGGCTTATCTGATAGGGTGATAAGAGTCACAATGTAAGGGTTGATAAGAATGACCAAAGAAACCACAGAGACCATCCACTACAGTTCATTCCAGACTGTCATGGCTTTTACAGCACCGCAATCATACGAGATGCAGGGGAGGATGAGACTGGGTCACAACAGCTATAAACAAAATATTCATCAGGAACCTTTAGAGATTCCAGAGGCTGCTCTAAATTGAGTCATACATCAAAAGGGGATGCCCACTGTTATCCCTGAGGATAAATTTATAAAGGAAGTGTTTGTTATCGAGATTGGAAGATAAGGGACGTAGGTCAGGGTAAAGCAGCAATCTAGTCAATCATTATCTCAAGTACAGATTTATCCCAATTAAGTTAAAGCATTAAGTTAGCAACTAGTTTTCTGGTTTCACTCCCCTCTCTATGGAGAAAAAGAATCCAGAGAGCAATCCAGATGATCAGAAAGAAATTTTGCTTTTCTTGGTTTTGTTCATTTTTTAATATGAGGGTGAAATGGCACAAGTTATAAAGGCTCTGAGCTCTAATTTCTAGACCTGATCTCTTCAAAAAGTTTAACACTATTGTTGAAATGGATGAGGGGGGGGGGAAGGATGATGGACTTGCAACTGTATTGTAGATTGAAACAGTGGAAGTGTTTCTTTCTTTCTTTTTCCTGCTTGTGTCAACAGTAGGAATGAAATTTCATGCTTCCACCCAGTCTGACTGACAGCTGGATGTACATCTCAGTCACAAAGATGCAGAGACTCATACTTTAAATTTAAGGATAGTTTTGGGCTAAAACAGCCTCTGTCTCTCTCTAAAATCTGATCTGTTTGGGTAGTAGAATGGAACACTCCTCTCTAAGGATAGGGCAGGACTTAGGAATCCCTGCCAGCATTCCTCTCAATAACAAGAATTCTAAAGTGCATAGGTGAGAGCACAAGCTACAGCTGAATGCATAACTGCTGATACCTTTACATAGACATTTAGTGCACTGTCCGTATTCAATTTACAGCTTTATGAAGTGCTCTCTAGTGCTCTAAAGATAGTAGGCGAGGTATCAAGGTAAAACTTTACATATTCAATGCAAGCAATCAGCCACATCCAAATTAGAAAGGTCAGGGAAAACTCATTGCAAAAGCATAACATGAATCTTCCAGGGCTTTTGGTATCCCTTTTGGAGTGCAGATGATTTTTAGCCAGTAAGATCTCCAAAAATATATCTTTTTTTGCTGAGTTTTCTTAGTAGATATCTCTGCAATTCTTCAGCATGGTTCCACAGAACTTATAGGTCACTGAGAAAGAGCATAAGCTAACTCCCTCGATTTTTGTACCTCTAAATCACAACAAAATCAGGTTCACTTGTTAAAAAAAAAAACAAACCACACAACCCCCCCCCCAAAAAAAAACTAAACGAAAACAAAACCCTCACTTTGCTGTGTAACATTCTGAAATATGTGATGCTGAAAATCAAAAAGTAAAGTTGCCATGGGCCTCTAGTGCAGCTCTTTTTAAATGCTCAAAATATATAGCAAAAGGATTAAAGTTTTCCTGGACCCGGGCTCTGACTACTGTGCTTCAAACAGGTAAATTATCCACTCTGCCCAATGTTTGGCATGGCTGATATTTCATGGATGTGTTTAGTTCACTTCATTGGAGTTAATATTCTAATAAACCCACATAAATACTTGGGTTTATTCGCTTCAGTTTTGTGCCATAACTTTTCATCAGCCAGGATCATGGAACAAGTATTCAAGTGGCCAACTGGCAGAAATTTATGCAAATATTTTCTTAAAAATTCTTAATCAGTGTTAGTCTTAGCCCAGAAAGGGAATTGAAAATCATGCTAGGTCCGTGTGGAGTTCTTGAATAGGTATTGTGTGCATAACTAGATCAGTCACCAAACTGGCTAATTTAGTGTGATACATCAAAATATATCACACACCTGACTAATGTATATTCCCTGTTTTTTACAATTAGAGCAATCTCAGCTTCACTGCTGTAAATCTAGAGAAAATCAACATTTAAATTTCTGTTAATGTCAGGTAGTTCCATCATCTTAGTGGGTTTGTTCCACATTTATATAGCTATGTGAAATTGCACAATCTGTTCTAAATTTTCTTATTGCTATGATAGGGTGATGCACTTGCTGGAAACACGAAAATAAAACAAGTACATCTAAATGTCTAGGGAAAAAAGAAGAAAATATGTATTACAATATACTGATGTCACTAGTATTATAATATTATAATAAATTCTAGTTATCTATAAACCACGGGAAATCAACTTTATATACCCCATCAAATTCCACTCTTTCTTAAAGTGACACTTTTCAAGGGAAATTTTTCTGAAAAAAAAAAGTTCAGAATGCACCCTGGAATTAAAAAACTTACATATTATTTACAAAATTGTTTCCAATATACATTAATCTGTATGAATTAATAACATTTTCACTGAAGTCAAAGGCATAGCACTAGTTTAACAGAAGTCTGAAGAAATAATCATGCTCATAACATCTAGAGAATATGGAATAATTTACAGAGATTTTTAGCTGTGTATGAACACAGCAGTTTAGGAGAAGGAAAAAAAATTGACCCAGATTAGATATGAAACTTTTCTTCAAATTTGTAGTCATTGATGCAAAAAAATCCTCACTTTCAAATTTATTTGTTTTGTTTTTTCTTGAAGTCTAAAAAAGATACTCTGCTATAATAAGTTGACTCTTTTGATAAAATAAATGGGTTTGTATTCTCCTCCTTTAACATTGATACTTGCAAAGAGCAGTCATAGGGATTATAATGCCTTGTGGGAAAAAAATAACCCAAACATTTTCTTAAATAATTCTTGCACGTGTCCACAAAAAATGACTAGTACTGTAGATTACAGTATAAATTCCAATTTTTTTTGAAGACTTAGATTTGTCAGAGAAATGAGACTTCTTTTGGATACAGGACAGTGAGCCGCTCAACTGAATAGGATAAGTGCTTGTCAAGGAGATGAAGTCTCATGAATATTTCCAATTCTTTGTTGATTCCATGAAGGCCAAAAGGAGGCAGAAATCTCTATCAGAAAATAGATAAATAACTTGTCAAGAAAACAACACGCTTAGAAAAGGTTTGCTAGAGTACTGAAACACTATCCAAGAAAAAAGATGCAAAAAAATGCAGTGACTGATATCACACGCAGACAATATGAGGCACAGCAGCCCCATGATATGCAAAAATAGCTCAGCTATGGACTAATTATTTGGAAAATGTAAGGTTTCAGGTCCAGTCCCTTGCCTGGGCAAAAATGACTGAGGTGGGTCACTCCCGAGCTGTTTTGACTTTGCTCCAGACTCCCTGTCTCCTTTTTGAAAGCAGTTTAGGTTCAGAGTGCCACGGGGACTCTGTAGTAAAAAGGTCTCAGGCATCAGGAGCTCTTGAAAGGGTGAACGGGGAGGGGCAGGCAGGGAGAGAACTTCTTGGGGCTGCCACCTGCTCTGTGGCACAAACATAACCTTGACTCCTGGTGGACTGGGACCTTGCTCCCACATTACTCAGCAGGATATACCAGTAGGATTTGAATGGGATGCTCCTCCTTTACAGCCTTCACCCAGCAAGACAGGCCCCACGCCCTCACTCCTGTCTGCTCAGGGTCTGGGTTAGCAATTTTGAAGTGAGAGAGTTCATTTAGCCTGAGTCTCATCACCCACGATTAGATGTGCACTGCGAGAGCACTGCGATGGCCAGAGAGATTTTCCATGCCTAAAACATCAAGGATTTGCTGGCTTCAAACTGGGCGTGAGACATTCCTACAAAGTGTTTGAATCCTTTCATTTCTTTACACTTGTTCTCTCAGCAGAAGTTGCTGGTCCCTGAGGTAAATAGAAAGGTCTTATTCTGTGTTCTGTGCGGTGCAGAAAGAATGCATCTACTCAGGATGAGATGTAATTTGTAAGCAGGTCGTGTTTCCTACACGGCCCTGCTACCTGCTGATAGCTTATCTAAGGAGACTGAGTAAAAGGGATGTGAAATGATAGCAAGCAGAAGGGAAAATAAAGAAAGAAATGTGCAAACCAAGGCAATCTACAACTGCTATTGCCATGAATATAGAGCTTCCGACTCCACTAGTAAATGCTAGTGGAAAGGGTACCCCTAAATCATCCTGAACACATACCAAATAACACCCAAACACGGTTTTTGAATATAAATTGCTTTCTCAGCTGGAATGAAATATTCTTTTACAGAAAGTTATTAGGTGACCCAACATCCAACAGTCCCTCTTTGTGTTTCTACATTATTATTCAGTCTTTGGAAGAGGGCTTACATGGACATATATATTTATCTGATGGGCAGGGACTTGGAATGACACCCAGCTGCTTCCAGCAGACTATTAAACCTGTCAAGTGACTGAGCTTGAACAGCACAAGAAACCATTATACCCCTATAGTAATAGATCTAGGAAAATGAATTTTGCTGTGACTCAGTAGAACTGAAATACTTGGCTGGTTTTAACACTCCTCAAATTATTCTAATTACATTCTCTGGTATATGATTTCCAATTGCACTTTCTTATAAGGAAATTGTACCAGTAACTCCAAATTTAATCTAGTCTAGAATATCAAGGAACAAGAGGTGGGTTCTGAGGACAAGCCAACCAAGTCTCATAGACTTGAAAAAGAAAAGGAAAAAGTGGAATGAAACATAAAACCGTGATTCAATAAAAAAGAATGTTCCTAGACTCCAGCTGAGTTGTATCTTTGGATTTAAATGTGCCGTCTCAGCCCTTTCTAACAGTATAAGGCAGTATCAATGTTGGCTCGATCAGCATTTTACAGAAATCCACCAACAGCTAAAGTCTTTAAAGCATAATGCCCTGAATGTGTGCAGTGCTAGTTCCCAAGCTGGTGCTATGGTGTCAGGCAGCTCAAAGATGCTGAGGCACACACAGCACAGTGCTGACATATCAGTGCCAGACAAGCTGGAGAGTCTTAGGCTGAAATGGATTGTCACCATCACAGGCTAAGTCTCCCGTGTAGCGCTGAATCTGAAGTTTCAGTCAGTAACTTTGGCAGCAGAGGAAATCATCCCTGAATTATGTGGAAGTGAACAGTTTTTGAAAACTTGCTTGTGAGTTTTGAGGGAAAAATTATACACACATACATAAAAATACACGATTAGTTGCTGTTAATGCACAGTACAATAAAAAAGAAAATGTACTTCAGTTATCCTAGCTTTACCTTGTAGTATGAAAAAAATGTTGGAAAGTTATCTTTTTTCTCCATGCAATTTAACTTCAGTTGAAGATGGCTTAGTTATGGCTAGTTTGCTGTTATTTCAGGTGGGAAAATTAAGATTTCAAGAATTGGCTCTAACATCAGCTCTATGCTATTGGGAATATTCTGCAGAAGTAGACTAGTATTATATTTGAATAAAATAATAGAGATATTCCAGCAAACAGACTTATTTTATTATCCTGTACTTTAAACTTTTCTGCTGCCTTATAAATGTTCCAGAACTCTGACTTACATCTCAGAGCTGTTTAACACAAGTAATCCCTAGCCAATCGAAATTCATCCAACAAGGTACACAGTGCAACAGGCCACGACTCAAGTAGAAAGGCTGCTATGTGCTGAATGGCAATTTAGAGTCACATATAAGCATATATTCACAGAATCACAGAATATCCTGAGTTGGAAGGGACCCACAAGGATCCAGTCCAACCCCTGACCCTGCACAGGACACCCCAAGAATCCCACCACGTCCCTGAGAGTGTTGTCCACAAGCTACTTGAGAGCTGTCAGGTGCTCTGACCTCTGCCCTAGGGAGCCTGTTCCAGTCCCTGACCACCCTCTGAGTGAAATACTTTTTTCCAATATCCAAACTAAACCTCCACGGACACAGCTTCAGGCCATTCCCTAGGGTGCTGTCACTGGTCACCACAGAGAAGAGATCAGTGCCTGCTCCTCCTTTTCTCCTCACAAGAGATCTACTTTTAAGATGTAATTCTGAACCTGAAAATGCTAAATGTGTCTGAGAACCTCTCCCTGCAGCCTAATCAGACTCTGCATCTGCACATAAAGGTATCAGTGAATTTCTAAACCAACTAACTTTGCATATGTTTGCTTCACTTGTATAGGCTGTTATTCTCATTTCCTGATGCTGAAGCTATAAAATATTTATGAAATATCAAGGCTGAGGTTTTTGTCCTTGTTTGTCAGCATGTGTGTTTACATTGTGAGAATTTTAGACACACAAAGCACACATGCTTTGCACAATCAGTCATACTGGGTTTGTTACACAACATTTCTGAGCAATACATGACTAACTAAAGTCCCTTACCCACAAGCTTCATATAAATCCAAACAAAACCTTTGGATGTCTGGAAGAAGTCACAAGAATAAGACTCCGAGCCCTTAGATGAGGATGGAGTTCCACAAGTGGTAACTAGACCAGTTGGCAACAAAGGCTCTACTAAGATGGGGCTGAGCTTGGTCACAAGACAATCCTGCATAGCCATTTTTAGTGGCACAGATATAATTCCTTAATTATATCCAGTAACTGGCAATTGAGAATGCCCAGAAAAATTTCCACTGCAGTCCCATTGCTGGTAATGTGCAGAAATCTCAGCTTAAGATTCCATTTGAATACCCATGGAACCACAGTCTGGAGGCTGCAGCATCAAACATGGGACTAAATGTCCTTATAAGCAGCTCAAACATTAAAAATTACTGGTTTCAGTGCTTTTTATATGGCTGTTGCCTTGCATTCTGATCATTATTCTGGTACAACTGTAATGGAAACTGAGCCTTTAGTTCTAAATATGTTTTTTCAGGAAAATCAAAGAAAGATGAGGCTGTGCATCATCAGCATCACTAATGGCAACTGAGATGCACACATCAATACAGCCAGATGTTATTGACCTTCTCTAGAAGAGTGGTTTCCAAAGCAATAAATAATAAATAGATCCATGTAATGGAACTTGTTACAAGATTTTATGAGCAGGATGCATACTTATTACTGCAGTATACTGAAAATTTCTTCTGCAATGTTTCTTACTCTGAGGATGATTTTCTACCTAATACAGAATTTTTGTTTTCATCTTTGGAATTTTAGTAAAGATGTTTTAGAGCAGGCTTTTCCAAAGCTGATTCCTATCAACAGTTGACCCAAAGGGGAGAATTCTTCAGGTATGCACATTTATTTCCTGTTAAAGACTGAGTTTACTTAACTCAGATTGAGAATCGAAATGGAGCAGGAATCAGTTAGGAAAATCCTAGCTGTAACATTGTGAAGAACTGCTGTGCCTGTGCAGCTTGGTCTGGGAATCACCTTCTCTGGGAATTCCTCCTGTTCTCACATTTGCTTCTGCCATGCGTCAGGGCAGAAATGAAAGCACCAAGAGTTATAAAGAGACCCCATTATATTTCTTATCAAAAGCAAGTATTTTTGCATTTTTTGATTGAAGTACTGGCTTCATGTCAATTTTTTGTTTATCTAAACTGCCAGCATGTCCCATATGTGACTGTTGATGTACCTCCCTGTTCCTTTGTTCTAGTGCCACACTATTTTCTGTAGTTTTATTCACAAGGTTCTCAGTCTAGACTGGAGTGCTCTATTAACAATTTAAAGTAAATTGTTAATCCTTTGAAGACAGGCTGAGAGAGTTGTGGTTGCTCAGTCTGCAGAAGAGGAGGCTCCAGGGAGGTCTTAAAGCACCTTTCAGTACCTGGAGGAGGCCAACAAGAAGGCTGGAGATGGACTTTTTACCAGGCCTTTGTATAGTCTTGTCTTTTAAGAGCAACCCTCTCCAGCCTTTAGTATAGACATTTCCAAACAATTCGGTAAGTTCGTAGGGCTCATAAATTCTGTCCCTCCCAAAAGTGTTGCAAAACACTTGGAAAATGTCAGGGCGAGAACAAAGGAGGATTTCTATTTCACAGCCACATGAAAGGTTGCTGTACAATAGATTTACATCAGCATGCTGGCCAGCTCCTTCCTCATGCTGTGTGAAGTGTAGATCTTCTTGACAGGTGCTTTGACTGCAGAAAAGTCCCTACCTGACCTCAAATCAGAGAGAAGCAATGGCCAGTGGGTGCCACGGGAAAAACTTATTTCTCTGTCTTCATTCCAGCCTCAGTGCCAGCTGTCTTCAAAGTCACTCCTGTACCCAAAGCTGCAAAATAAAGGAGCTTCTGTCAAAACAGGTGGCTGAGTCCCTTGCTCCTTACTTTAAAGTAGCTGGGGTCTTTGAGGTGTTTCTAAATGAGATTTCTTTTTAAAGTGTGGATTTTAAAAACATGGATGAAAATTTCATAAAGCAAATATCAACTTTAAAACTGAAGATCGTTTATGACACGATGATTTTCAAAAGTAATTATTCTCTTCATAAAAACAGTAAATACCAGTGAACAGCCCTATTTCATTATTACTTCTACTTTATTACTACTTAGTATTTCTCATATCTCCATACTCTTAAAGCAGCTTCCTTCCTTGTCTCTGGAGTCAGAATACACAGCAGGACAAAGTTTATCTCAGAGATATTTCTCCTCAATTCTGCTGTATTTAGTTAACCTCCTCTTATATTTAATTCTACCGTTTCCTTTATGAAAATTTAACTAAACCTCTAAGCTTACCATTTGACATCTAGTAGTGATGCTGCTACCTGGAGGTTTGGTGCTTTGCACTGCTTCTCAGCTTGGCTCACCAGAAGCCATGGTAGTTCTGCCCCTTCTCATGGGTAGAGTAAAACAGGCTAAATTTAAGTTTAGATCCTGAGAGTCCCAAGAGGAGGAAGGCAGGAGGTGATCCAGGTTTGCCAGCAAGAAACTCCAGCAGCAGTGAATTTCCATGCAAAGCAGCTTAATTAATGTGTGTTCCCACTCAGCTCTGCATCCCACTCTTTAAAACTGGAATAATTCCTCAGACATATAATTCAAATATATTCTTCGTTTGATAAGAGAATTCGTGTCTTACCATGATTTTAGGGCTTATATGGCAAGATGTTTCATCAAAAAGGGATACCAAAACATGCATTTTCACTGTCTGAACCTCTCCATTCACATTTACTCTGATTTCATTTGATCAGTGTTTCTAACATATAATACTACCTGTGGTCTATCTGTTGATCAAGATTTCAAGTATGATTCGCCTCCATTTCCTGTCTCACTTTATTTCTATTAAATTTCTGAAAAATATTTCTCATCTCCAACTCTCCCCCCCACTTTATATATCATAAGAAACAAGAAGCACTTGCTCAATTTGCTCTTTCCCTTTGTTGATCTTTACAGTTACAGATCATTTTCCTGTGCTGCTTTGAGTGGAGTTAAGAATAATAATAAATAAAAAAAAATGCCTCTGAGAAAGCTGGATTCAATTTAGCAGAATGGAACAGCCAATAAACTTTCAAAATGGACAGTCAAATAATTAGATTCTAGCAAGAAATCACAGAATTGCCACTGCTATAAATATTCAGAGGCTACACAGGCTGGGTATGAACATCCATCACAGGTGATTTAGAAATAATGAAATGAAACAGCTCTGGACAGAAGACAGCCTTGGTAACAGAGCAGAGGATTCTCTAGTTCAGTTGACATTTTTGTGACATTTTCTGGAAACTGAGCAACCCATTGTAGCTGGCAAAAAAAAAAATGTATGACCTACAAAGTTTTCCTACAAACAATAAATTTGATTTTGTGTCACAACTAGCTTGGACACCTTCCCTATTAATTTTGTCAGCAGCTCCTTTTTAGATTGAATGTGTGAACTCAGATTCTCTCTTCTGTCTTTTAGTAGACTGGGAAGAGATGAGCCTGTATCAACTGCTGCTATCATGCCAGTAACTCAGGACAATGCCATTAAATTCCATATGCAATTTTATAGCCACATGAAACCTGCACTTAAAGGAGATTCACAATTTTTAGATTAAGCTTCTTTCTCAATTATTATTCCTCAATGTGCTGTTTTCAGCTGAGGAAAATTCAAGAGTATGTAAAACTTCATAGCATACACATCCAACCAGCACTGATTAGTGCTAGGATTGTAAAAAGAAATATAATCTTTTGCAAAAGAAGATATCAGGAACTTCTGCAAACTTAATCTAATTTTAAATTTGTTCATCATTCACACTTGATTGCAATTAGAGTCTACTTACTAAATACCATCTGTTTTCTAAACATCAAGGAGTAACCTGAAAAAATTTCTCAGAAGTAAAAAAAAAAACCAAAAAATCTCAATAAAACCTTGCTTACTAACAAGATAATTATTGTCTATGCTAAAATGATGAAAATGCAATGAATAATATTTTTTTTCAGAAAAGCAGGAGTTTACATATGCTTCTCCTTTACCTGCATTTACCTCTACACCAGGGAAATCAAGAGAAAAATATTGTGGAAAACAATTTTTTCCCATCTAAGTTCTTATTTAT
>WEKY01003805.1:32580-54640 GCA_013390045.1 Picathartes gymnocephalus | reverse complement strand
TATTTGGCTTCTAAAATTAATTTTCCATTATTCTTGGGGAAGTCCAGTTCAGCAGTAGGATGTTATTGAACTTCCAAGTTCTAAAGGTTAAATGCAGAATCAATACATTTTGATTGCACTTGTGGGAACAAGAATTAAAAGTGCTTATCAGAATGATCAGAATTTGAAACTCTTACAAAAATTTCTGCAGTTTGTTAAGTATCTAGGGGGTGATATTTACCATTCACTTAAAAAAACCAACATAATCAAAGTCAACATCCAAAACACACAGCTTCCTGAGGAAGTATAGAAAAGAAAACAGAATCTTCCTCAGCCAGCCCAGAACAAGGAATGAAGAGGTCATTTCCCTACACACAGCATCTTTCAGCACTCAGCTGCAGCACAGTGTCATTTCCAACACTGACCAGGATGCCTTCCTACAGATACTCACCTTTGTCCTTGCCTAGTTAAACTACAGCCATCTTAAATTCCAATAGATTCCCTCCAACTGTCTTATCATAAAAGCCTTCAGCTGACTGGGGGCAGGGGATCCATTTTTTAACAGTTGTTCCCCTGCAATTAGTGCAATGAGGTCAGAATCCCATTATCTGACTGATTTTATCAGCTGAAAGGAGAGCTTTGTCTTCCATAGTCTAACACATACACAATACACCACAGCCTCTCTACAGGGAACCTTAGAGTTACTTGAGGTATTTCAAATACTGGCAGCCAACTCCTGGAGCAAGTGCAGGCAGCCAGGAGGAGGAGAGCATTGAGGCAGGGTCACCAAAGGAACTGCCACAGCTGCATTCCCACCCACAGCCCTGCTATCTCTGTCCTACACTGACAACAGCCTAGATCTTACTTTTTCACTTGATCATCGTTCTTTCCAAGGAGAAGGACCATTTCCCTGAACATATTGAGAGAAGATTCAAGAGAGATCAGACTAAGGACTCAAGGACTGCCATAGAGCATTGGGAGCATGTTGTTTGTATATCTGATTATCTCTTTTACATAGCAGTGGTAAATGGAGGAGAAAACACACACTAAAGGATTCTTTTTCAAGATATGTATAAAAAAACTTCACAGAATCACTGAAGCTGAGAAGCCAGTCTTTAGTCTCAGCTTCTGTCTGAGTGTACATCCACAGAAGTGCCACCAACCGTGTCTTGAAACAGAAATAATAATCTTATTCTCTGAAGCAGATGTACTAACCACCTAGAAGTAAAGCAGTGCTCATTGCAATTCTTTTCCCATTTGATATACTGGGTTCCAAGCTCTAGTCAAAAGTTTCACTCCTCCCAAACATTCACCTATATTAAAGTCCACCTCATGGAAAGTCTGTAAGAGGAAAACCACAGTTAAATCTGCTCTTCAGATGACAATGCACAATCCAAGTTTAAATAAAATACAGAATGTTCAACACTGCAGGTCAGTAAAATGAACTTACTTTGATTTAGATCACTCTGGAAGTACAAAGTCTCTGCAATAGTAGACATGGACAGTTTGACCAGTACACGTCATCTTTACATCATAAAGAACAACCTTGAGAGGAAAAACTAGGACTAAATATGTACATTTTAACAATAACTCGGCTGTTTAACCATTCCACTCAATTTTTCCTGTGCTTCCAAAACCACATGCCACTCTGCAAGACACTACCTTACTAAACACAATTTCCACTGCCTCCTGATCTAAAATTCCAAAGGTTAGTGGCTACGTTTTGAACATAAAGATACTGCACGTATCTAAAAACATCCCTAACCACTAGTTTTCTTGACAAATTTTTCTACAAGAGACATTTTTGCTCTGACTTCTGGGTACTGTTCTCTCCAAGCTAAAAAAGTAGCTCAGTATTTAACTCACCACATCCATGTAATACCCAGCTTGTTTAGCATGACTCACTTTTCCAGAATGGCCTCTCAAGTCCAAGCTTCACACATCACAGACAGGATCATAAAACCTTTCTGTTGGTGGTACTGCTGCTCAAGGCAAAAAATGTTAGACCTCTCTCCCAAAAAAAGCCCTAATCAAGAACACTATGCAAAAATTTGGAGGGATGCTGCATTTTAGTTAAATAATTAAATACTGGATTACAGATCCAGTTAAATCTGAGTATTTATAGAAGTGTTTATGACACAGGCCTAGTAAATCACATTACCCATGAAAGGCAGAAGGCTCACACTCAGGAATAAGGCAAAACAAACCAGAGTGCAAGGGCCACATGCAGATACATCTCAAATGATCTCAGGTCAAGTTATTTCAGCTGAAGAATACCACTCAAACACCCTGGTAACAGTATCAGCCAGTAGCTAAGCAAAGCTTACTAGCTCCTGATCGCTAAGGCGTGGGAAAACTGCTTCAGAGTTTGGGATCCCTGTCTGTTTTGTTTCTTTCCATTTTGCTTTCCAGCTGGCAGTGAAACCACCTAGGATCACAAACTCCCAAGTGCTGGCAATAATGTTTCACAGATCACTACTCCAGGCCAGTACACTAGCAAAAGATAGCAAAATCACACAGAACAGAGAGACTAAAAAAAGCAAAGTGGCAAGCCACGATTCTCCCCCCAGCAAGGGATGTTGCCACAGAGAAGCACAGACAACTTGCACTTTGCTTTTGCTTTAAGTTTAAGTAAGTTCTCTACTGTATTGATCTAGGTCAGTATTATTAGGATCTAAAGATTCCTAATTTAGAGTATAAATTTTAACATGCAATTGAAAGGACCTATCCTCTCATTATTTACCTCAAATTTGGTTTGGTTTTTTTTTTGTATCATTTCAAAACCAAGATCTTCAAGGAACTCATGTAATATTTCAATTGTTTAAATCTCGGGATGCAACTTAAAAAGCAATTATTTTACCACAATAAAAGCAGCTAAAGCAGCACACACTGCCCTCCTACTTGGTTCCAGGCTCAAAATTATCCCCTTCTTCATATCTTGTGCAAGTGTTACACACATTTATGTGGTCATTGTTACCCATATCCCCACCAGTTCATCTCAACTCCAACGACAGCAACTGCTCCAGATACAGTTTGGAAGGCAGTCCTGGGAGCATAAAAGCTCAAACTACAGCCTGCCACCAAAGTAAAACAAGCCCTACTGAAGGGCACCAGTGGAGCTCAGAAGTGCCCACAGCTGTGACCGGTTGCACAGCCACTGACACAGCTCAGAGCAGCAAATCCCCGCCACATACCACCCACCTGGTGCGTTTGTTTTAAAACCACAGTGGTGTTCAAATGGTGGTGCAGACTGCCCAGGAAGGCATGGAATATCATCCTTGCAGGTGCTCAGAAGTCATCTGGACAAGATCCTGGGCAGCCCTGTAGCTGACGCTGTTCTGAGTATGGGACTAGATCTCCAGAGCTCTGATGAGCTCTAGATGATCTGACCTCACTGTTCCGCAATTATTCTATAAATCAGATTTCGTGAGAAGTGCTTTGAGCACAGACTTGGAGTAGCTGATCCCTAGAGCCACTTCCAACCTTAATTACTCTGTGATTCTATGTAAGTCACATTTCCAGCACATTTCTGAAACCAAATCAAATCATCGAACTGCAGACACAACCTCCATCTCTACTCTTCTACACAGCTCAGCGTTAGAGTTTTATCACTCATAAAGAACATCAGCTGCAGTTGTTCCAGTTTGGTTTTTCCCTTGGGGGAGGAGAAGAGCACAGTATCAGTATCAAAGAAAGCAAAATGATACAGTACTAGCTTTATATAAGAAGCCTAAATAAATCCTCTCTATCTGACTATGGCTTTTTATTTAAAAAACACAAAGCCAAAATGCACACAAGTAAAAGATAAGTCCACCAAGAAATTACCAACATGAATACAGATATCAAACCAGCAATCAAAGCATTCAAGCACTTCACCTAAAGATACAATGCCTCTCACCTTCCTTTTAATCAAGAGAATCATAACCCAGTTACCAAGCACTGCACCATATAAATTTTAGATTATTATACTCTGAAGATCTGTCAAATGAGAGCCTCAGGACAGACAACAGTACCCCACTAAGACAGAGCTGGGTTGATTTTCCAAGATACTACTCAGAGCTTACAAGTATGAACAAATGTTTAAGAGTCTTGCATTACAATTTCAGTTACAGGTGCACAATAACAGCCTTGACATCTTTCATCCTGATGATAAGAGTTGCCTACATAGGTTAATTTCTCTTTAAAATTTTTTTTTTTTTTTTTGCAGAGGGGGAGGGTATTGCTTGTTTTGCTTTTTACAGCCCACATAGCCACAGCAAAACTATACATTCTATAGTTAATTTACCAAATTCTTCTAAAATTAACATTTGAAATGCAAGTGTTCTGAACACACACACACTTCATTTTGCCTCATGGAAGCAGCTGACAACTACTTTTCTAGTAGCAGAATTAGGGGGGTGGGAGGGTGTTTCCCTGATATTTTACCCCTTGAATCTCAGCATGAAGAAATATGTCACTGGGCAGTAAGACTTCCACCCCTGCCCTGCTTGTAGATACAGAATTTCTTTCTCTGAATCTCAACCAATCACTCTTAGCAATAAATTTCAGGAAAAGTGTCCTTCCCTACCCTGAACAACTACACACACAGATGGCATCTTCCCACCCTCAACTTGGGTAACTGTCAGTTAAGAAGATTCAATTTTAGCAGTGACACGGCTACTAGAGCATCTTCAGAACACAGTACAACTCTGAGCTCACATTAACTTCACACATCCAGAGAAAGCGAGTCTCAAATCAAAGATACAGAAATACAGGAGTTCAAAAAGGAAGAGATGGTAAATAAAGTTAAGTCTTACAGCTCCTTGAAAAAGAGTAACTTCTTGGGGTAGAAGTTGTTAGTGGCTTTGCAGTAAGGACACAATAGTAACAAATAGTTTGGTTTTGTTACAGGGAACACAGCAGGGTTCTGTTTTACTTTCAAATGAGCTGCTTGTGAATTGAGAGAGGAAGAGACAAGTCCAGGAAGTCACTGGGAGAGAAAAGAATGAGAACCAGAGCAGCACTACCATACCCCCCTGGCAGGAGATGGACATGAGACTTGCATGGGAGGACAACATAAACACCACAACAGCATTCAAAAGGCTTATTCAGCTATCTGCAAGGTAAACATACCTAAACTTTCTTATCAGGCAAGTGTGGAAAGCAGAAAACACCTCATTTTTCCTCAGCAAAAAGGACTAAGCCCATCCTATTAACATCTAGCTTCCATATTACTTCATCATGAAACGGATTTTCCTATTTTTTGAAAACACCTACCTTGAAGAAGTATGTCTTTAAGCAAACAATCTACTATTCTACTATACTTTTAGAGACAGTTTGAAGTAAGTGTCAGTCTCTCCTTGCTTATATGCACATCAGTCTGTTTCAGGATTTTCCTGCTGAAAAAGCTCTTTCTAAAGGTAACACAATGATTAGTAGGTGTTACAAAAAAAAAGAAAAAAAAAAAAAAAAAAAAAAAAAAAAAAAAANAAAAAAAAAAAAAAAACAAGAAGCTACAATTGTTCCTGAATTCAATCTCAAAACTGAGTAACATAGCTAACATAGCTCTGACAGAACTCAAAACCAGGTAACAAGTTGAAGGTATAGAAAGATAAAAACACTAAGATGTATTAGTCAGTAAAACCACTATTTAAATTCTGAACAATATAGTGTAGGAAAAGAGATGGCGGAAAAAAGTCCGTTGCTTTTTTTAATCTGAGTTGTTCCATTGCATTCAGCAGCCCACAGACCTGCAGATGAACTCACACATCCTAAGGAGCATCTTCCTACAATCAACATTTTTTCCATCAGTCCTTTACACCCTTTTTGTTTAGTGTTTATATAATATAAATTAAACTTATCCACTACTACTACGAAAAATCAAACTGATTGTGAAGGTTCAGTTCCCAAAGGGTGATGCAAAGGCATGAACAGTGTCTAAGAAAAAGGAATTCAGTTCTATGAACCAAGTGAAGAAGTGTCGTGCAACACAACAGAGGCAAGGCACAGCAGCCATGGGACTAGGAGCAAAGTCTGCTGTCAGAACAAGCACATCAGAGTACCTCGAGTATCACGTTAAAGCAGCACCTTGAGGCCACTACTCGACAATACAAAGGGTTAAGGAGCAGCAAAAGCCTAAAGCTTAAGGTTACTTTCATCCTCAGCACAGAGGACCTCCTTCATTTGCAAAGCTACTCTGAACTGAAACAAGGAATCGGCCTGGCACTGGTGATGGCTTTCTTGGGATGGAAAAGGAGCAGCCAAGAAGAGAACCTAGCAAAATAAAAGCAGGAAACTTCTCAGGAGGGTTATTCATTGACTACGAATGTAGGAGCACTGCCCATATAACAACATACCTGCAGACACTTCGAAAACCCTCGCTGCTGCATTCATGGGTAACAATTTATTATTCACAGCCAATTACAGAGTGGGATTTTTTTTTTACTCTTAGTCCTGGCTATACTTTTAGATATGTGCAAAATTCAGATGTTTCACTTCAGAAGGCAAAAGAAACCTCATTTTTACCAAAGACTTAAAAGCATGTTTTATAGAAAACACATATTTTTCTACCTTCCAATTTATTGATATTTTCCTTTTTTTTTTTTTTTAAGTGATCTGTTCCCTTCTCTTCAGGAGCCAAGGCCACTAACAAGCACAAGAGAAAATAACATCAGCTCCAGAAGAATCAGCAAACAGGAAGAACCAGTAAGACATGTCCATGCTTTTTTCCCTTTCCTTAAAAGGACATGCAGCAGCAACAGGGGTGACCCTGTCACCCAAACCATCATTTTATTTCAATTATAACTCATCATGTTCTTAAAGAGCAGCGGTGAAACCAGCTCCATCGGGGAGCCAAGACTGGACAAGAGGCACTAAAAGCAGCCCTGAGATACTGCCCAGCACCATCAGCTGCCCTGATCGCAGTTCTCCTCTGATTCACTCCGGGCAGCAATCCCACCACTGCTTTTCACTATACCAGTGGTTCATAACCAGACCCCTTCAGAAAAGCTGGATACAAACCACTATATATTAACTTACGAAAAGTAAGCACTTTTTAAAAACAGCATGAGGGTTGGATTTTCTTTTGTAGACTGCATCCCTACCCCCACTCCAAACCGCTGAATTCCTATGAACCCGAGGCTGAAGAATTACCCCAGCCATTTCTCACTCACTGAGTCAGGAGCCAACACCCAGTCTCCTTCCCTGCCCTCCCGAAGCGAGGGCAGAAGAGACATTGGCTACAGTCACTGGAATAAAATGACAGAGCAATTACTGGACAAGAGGCTGAACACAGGCTTCAAACTGACCTCTGTAGGTATTCAGATTTACATAACCATCACATCCTTTCCCATCCCGCCCTACAGACATATAGCTAGGATTTCTTTCTTTCCTGTTTGCACATCAAAGTAGAGGAATGGAACAAGGAAATTCACTAACGTGCTCAAAAGCAGTAATTGTTGACCAGATCAGAACTTCCTAGCAGCAAGTTGCCTTACGCATACCATGCAAAACAGCACACTTCTAAAGTAATTCTTCTCATGAAAATCCATTTGGTAGATTTACAATTATTTCCACCACTGCAAATGAACTAGCACTGAATTTTGCATAAAACCCAGTATGCAAATCCAGAAAGCTTAAATTACCTAAAATTACAATTTTTCAGGTCAAATAGCTTCAAGGCCTGCTTTTTGCAGTTTCAACTTGACCTTCCAATTCCCTAGTTCAGTTTTAAGGTGACAAAAAGCCCAAGTAGACCTAAAAACACAGTCCCATCAAAGGGGAAAAAAGAACCACACCAAGATTAGCCACACCAAGCCAAAGGTTAACTGTAAAAATGTAAAAAGCTACTGTTGTATTTACATCAGCAATTAAAAATAAACTCATTTCAGTGGAACAAACTGCCTCACCAACAGCTTTAAACACATAACACTAACTTCTATTCCCAAATTTCAAGTATATCAACGATACAGGAATATATTTTTGACCAAAACTGCATCATGTCCATTCATCACCACTCTGGAATGCACATTCCCAAGTATGCAAGAAAACTATGTGGGTAGAAATGATCAAGGCTATTTTAAAATATGAACTGCGCTTCTACAGAACTGCATCTTCTAGCTATCTGGAACCATATTTTAAAACAGAGTTGGCAAATCCAAAGCCCTTAAACAAGAAGAAATTCCTCTATTTTTAAAAGTTGTTCTTATTATACTTCACACTAAAAACTGCAAGAAGGAAAACCTGCAAAACTATAACTGGACACTCCAGTTTGCAACCTGAAAACACACTCAAGTTTACGTAGCCTTTACCTCACCCCTGGATTTCCCCAGTGCTCCCTGTACTACAGAAAGTAGCTCTATTGAACTTCAATATTCTGAATGCAATACATTCTGAGGAAATAACAGACAGGTTACAGAGCAGGGGAAATAACTAGTGCAGACATTAGAGTCTTGCCCCATCTGTTACCTTAAATTTCACATTCTAGAGCAAGTTAAGATTTTAATTGACAAAAGAGAACAAATTCATCTCAAGAGTAACAAAGTTCAAAAATAAGGAAAAAGGGTAACAGAAATCCCACTTTGTTTTCCCTATCTGCAAATATTTGTTCACTTGTTGTGCATTAACTCCAATTTGTTCCACAAAAAATAAGGAAATCAGTGGCAGAAGGGCTTCCACACTTCTGCCTGATGTGAGTCAGCACTTGACTCTTGAGGGGGAAGGTGCTCATCAAAACAATGTCATTTAATTTCACAGCTAAACAAATTCTTTCAAGAGCAGAACTTCACTTGTATCACATTCTTGCCCCTTGGATGTTCCTCACCACCAGCGCCCCAAACATCGGGTGTATACTGGCATCTGCAAGTAAAGGATGCAAAAGGCCAATTTTGTGATAACATGGGCCTTGGATAAATCAGCAACATATTTTTAGGATAGCTTCATGACCTTTTTTTAAGGAACTAAGTTACTACAAGGCAATACAGGAAAAAAAAGAAGTACTTAGAAGCTCTTTTCCCATTCCACTTTGCTTTATGTCCTGCAACTCACAGTAAACTAAGGATTTTAGCTGCCCAGTCCTGACAAATTGAACACACTAAGGTTCCAAGAGCATGTACCAATTATCAGTTTGCATGCATTTATCAGACTGGTGACATTTTTCCTTGACAGTGTATTGTCAGCTTAGGAGTCAGTGCTGTCAAGCCATGTTTACCCTCAAAAGATCAAAGACAACACATGCTTTACCATAACAATAGTGCGGATTATTGATGCAGTGCTTAACAGACTTAAAATATTGAGACCAGTGGCACTGACACTTCAGAGAAGTGTAAAGTTTCTGATCCCCTCTCCAAACTGGAGAAGGCTGTTCATAAAGCATTAGGTATAGAATAGATTAACAGCATTATTTCAAATAATCTACAGCCCCACATAACTACATAGAACATATGATTGCATCTGTACAATCAAATGCAAACATCAGTACTACTTTGAAGTAATTTTCAAAAGCAGAATTTTAGGTTTTCGTTATTTTTAGGATACAATCCAAGCATATTTTCAGTTTCGTTTTTCTTTTGCTATGGCTATTAGCACTGGGTACACACTTTTTACATGATAAAATCTGAGCTTCCCATGTAAGCACGTGATAAGCATCAAAACACACAGAACTGTAGTATCTGAAGCTTGCACTTGAAACTCAGTCTAAACAAGGCTGATAGAATGGTAAAGTTAAATTGCAAAGCATTTTTACTTTTTAGGGGATTCCCTTTACATTTGTTCCATAATACATTTTAAGGCTTTTTTCCCCTAACACCAAAAAAATTAATCTACTCCAGTACAAGTTAATAGAACATTTAGCCTAAACCATTTACACCAGCCCACAAAAACATCATCCAACATGACCAAAAGTAGTGCTCTTATTTAAATGAGTGTTCATTACTTTCACAGACTTGTTTTCAATATTGAGGAAGAAAAAAGTTGCACACCCTAGGAGCATTCACTAACAAAAATAAAAAGTGAGGTATCAAAGAAAGCTACAAATAAACCCCAGTAAATACTGGCAGAAGTTTGACAGCCACCATGTATGTCTGACAATGAAAATCTAGACACACCAGCACTGTAAGTAATACCAAAAGCTTTCTGTTGGCAGGTTAAATAGAAGGAGAATGTCATGGCATTTCTAGACTTGCCTTTACAGTTAAACTGCTGGTGGTCTCCCTATCTGTACTGGTGTGAAGAACTACCTTGACTCTCAGCCCTAAGTACCTAATACAGAGACACATCACAAATTGTTTTCTATAGCAGTCAGTTTGGTACCTTTTAGAAACGGGAACAAAAAAATTAATTATGTTCAAGTAAATTGTTCTGATTCTGCACAGATAAGACACACCAAGTGAAGAATCCCAAACTAATCACTACATCAAGACATGTCCATAATGTAATAGTGGATGTAAAGGTTTCAATTCAACTTTGAAATAAATCAACTATGCAGTAACTCAAGCAGAGCCAGACCTACGAGGAGCTGCTCTCTCCCTCAGTCATCATAATTTCATCCAGATTAATCCCTGATTGCAAGCCAAGCTATGGTGAAGATGAGAAGCACGTAGAGTATTTCAGAAGAGGAACTCTGAACACAAAGACTAAAAATAAAAGTCTATACATAATTACTGAGAGATGCTACCCATCAAATCCACCTCTTAGCAAGTATTTCCCATCTGTGCTTAATGGGCAGATGTCTTTTTCGTTTACTCAGCACATTTTTTGAAATGGAAAAGTATGAATGACATTCTAGTTGTTTATCCAACCAGCTGGAGAAGAAACTGGGTAAGCACTTGGTTAACAGCTGAAAAGCCTGTATAATTTTGGTGAATTACCTGTTTATGCCAGATTACAGCTACAGTTCATTCAACTGTTGCCCCAAAAAACTACCAAGTTACCTGCCACTGAGAATGAGCTACTGGGGAAGAAAGCAACTGAGTTATCTACAAATCTTCAAACTCAGCAAGCCACAGTTTTTTCAAAGGAGCATCTCCCTGAATGAGTAAGAAACCAGAAGAGTTTAGCTGCAAGACACCAGACAAATCTGTTTGATCAGTCAGTTCAACGGAAAAACCTATCAGGATGCCTATCAGCCTGAAGAGAAACCATTCAATCCAGAGTATTCTTTGGAAAAGAAATCCTAAAGACGAAATAAGTGAGGATAAAAAACAGTGAAAAACTTCATCAGAAAGGTGAGACATGAGTAGTTCCAGCCTAACTAGCTGTAGTACAATTTTATCATTAAAGTGAGAATTCAACAGCAAAACAAAACTTACTTCCAGAATGCTTTCAAAGCTTGACTGATAACAGTCATGCCTTCAGAGTCATGTACCTTCTATGATTTGCAAGAGAAAATTCAGTGCAGTGACAATATCTAAATCTGTACCTCTTTTATCAAAGTATTGATTTAGTTGCATCTTTTCCACTAATTCTTGTAGGTTCACCTTCAGAAGTCATTTCTTCTGAAATGTAATCCTCTCAAAGATACTGTAATGTTATCAACACGTGTAAGTTATGCATCCTTTTTGCCTCACTATGCCACTGAATTGATCTAGATTAACACATGTTGAACTGAGCTGTGGAAAATGTTTTCCTCTATGAAAGTGAAGGTGCAACTACAAAGTACATATGAAAATATATACAAAACCCAAATATTTTTGTCCTACCCATCACCACAAGAAGTACAGACTTTATACCCAAAAAAGAAAACACTCACTATGTAACTACACTGTTTCGTTTCCTGCAGCAAAAGCATTACTCATTCTATTCTCTTCACTGCATTGTTATAGCAGGAAAAATGTATTACATTCTTTTACAACTTGAAATTTATGTTTTAGTGCATTGTCACTGCATAGTACATGGTAAAAGAGCAAAGACAATTTTAAGTACATCACTGCTTATCCTTACATATACAACACTACTGCTTCAAGAGATTTTAGCCACAGGTTGTGCATATTTTGCAGTTACTGGAATTGCAGTAAACAGGTGAATACCTGATGTCACACACCCCCCCAAACAAGGAGATGATGCCATGCTGTACAACAGAAGCTCAGAATTATATAAAGTGCCATACATGATACATACATACAGTATCAATGAGATGTTACTGCTTTATTTTCCACCTCTCAGCAGAATAGAAGAGATGCTTAGTTTTTGATCCAAAAGCACTGAACTCAAACAGGCTTAGAATCTGAGATACAGGCAACCAATAGAATATATTAAACATAAACATATTCCCTGGAAACAAAGATTAAATTGTGAATTGCTAAACTTGCCCTTCATAGGTAACAGGCTATCATGCTTCTTATGTTGAGTCTTATTTGAATCAATATCTCCTTCCCCCAAAAAATCCAGCATCTTATTTTCAGAGAGAATATTGATTCTCTGTGTTTTGGGAAAGTCTCACCAGGCTACAGGAATTAAAGATTTTATTATTTTGTACTTATTTCTCCTCTCTGCAATTCAGGCACTACCTGATCTAACAACTATTAATAAAACTAAATAAAAGTACAGATAGTAAACAAAAAATCAAGTCAGCTTAATCTTTATTCATGTTCTAGTCCTGTGTCTAATACTGAAGAAGGTACTGGTATAATTACCATGTATGATGCCCATTAAGCATCAGACAGTAAAAGGAAACATTTGTCAAATTCTTCTTATTCTTCACACCAATTCAATAAAAGACATTAGAGCTCAGACTATAGAATATATGCTACATTGCAGCAAACTACTTTCCACTGTACTCGTCACCAATAAAGGACCATTGTTTTTTAATCCCTTCTCTCCCCTGGTCTGCCCGGTCACACACACTTTCTTCTCCCTAATCCACCCACTCTTTAAAGCCACCGCATGAACTTTTCAAGGCTGCTTGTTCGCAGGAGCTCTGAATAAACCACACAAACGGCATCACACTCACACACGACTATTTTTGAAGTGAAAATTAACACAAATACAATTTAAATGGACACAAGTCAACAACAGATAAGAACTGTGTGTGTAGTCAGCAGGGAAGAAGTGTTGTTATAGAAAAATGGGGGCTAAAAGCATGGAATGAGAGCTGGCTTTGTCCACAGGCAGTAGCCTAAGTGCCTATCAGTCAGCAAAAGCATTTTTAAAACAGCTGCATCAAAGCTTTCTGCAAGTTAGTCAGCATGTGACAGGCCAGCACATTACAACAGTGCCACAGCAATCTCTGCATAATAGGAGTGCTCTGAGTGACCTGAAAGGTCAGTGTTTTCAAGCATTCCAGTAATCTGTAAATTGCCTTGGCTTATCGCTTGGAAGCAACATAATTACATTGCTTGAAGGGCTAGGACAGTAAAGACAGATTTTAAGTATTATGTTTTGGTCAGCCAGATACTAACCTCTACACTGTAAGCATATCCAGGAAACTCAGAATAATGTACAATTTTTTTAAAAGGAACATTAAAACATCAAAGTCTGCTCTTCTGATAGTTTATGAAGTAGAAATATCTTTGAGGGGTTTTTTTTACTTCTTAACAAGTGTTCCAAAATGTTTAAAGCTACTTCCTATAAAACTAATTTTTAAATACAGCAAGACTGCAACTACTACTGAGTAAATTAAAAGGTCTGTTCTGGAAGTTAAAAGGTGGAGTAAGCAAAATACAATTTTCATAGTAAGGGTTTAGTTCCAGTTGAAAACCAGTACTTTCTATCAGAGAAAAGAAAAATTATTGTTGCCAGCTATAAACATCCCAAGCAATTTAGTCATAGCCAAGCAAGGCCAGTCATTGACTTTAACAGATTTTTCTAGAAACAGAAAGCAAAAAGATCCATCAATCTACCTCACAAGATTAAAATGTAGCATTTAGTTGCCAACTGCCTAATCGGGAACAGTCAAAACTATTTCAACTCACTATTTGATTCAGGTGTTTCTGCGTGTCCCAAAGCACAGGATGCAGCTCACCAAGCCGACCCCAAGGCTCGGCACAGGCTCTGTCCTGGCAGCTCCCCAGCTCCCCTCACCCTGCCCCGTGCAGCCCTTCTGCGGCACACCACCAGCACCGTCTGCTTCCTCTGCCATCGCACCACTCAGAAACAGAGTTCTACTACTTCATTCGAGGTGAATTCAAGCATTTATCATTCACACAGGAGGGAGTAAAACCAAATACAAAGAACAAAGCAAAAATTCTCAAATTTAATTCAATCACAGAGAAAAAAAGAGAAAAGCCTACACAATATTTCTGTTTGCTTTTGTTTAAAGTACTCTTATGGCATGGTTGATTTTTTTTTTTTTTTAATGAAGATAATAAATGCAGTCAGAAGTTCAGGCTGGCAAAAGACATGCTGCAGAAACATCACATTTATGTTTAAAAGGCATCTCCTGCGTGTTTAAACTACAATGCTAGCACAACTTCAAGTGCAGGACATAAATCTCACATTATTGTAAACCAAACTAAGTTTACAGCCAGAAAGACAATCCTAGTATTACCAATAATGCAACTGACTTAAAAGGTGCCCTCATCATGCAGGGAGGAAAAAAAAAAAAAAGAAAACAAAAACCCAACAAACACCGCCACTCATCATTCTAAAGGAGCAACTATCTCAGTAACTCTCAACCACTGGCTTCTCGTTATTGCTTACACACCTTCTCAAGACAGAGACATTTACTGACTGCAAACAAACACAAGTAAGAAAACCTTTTATGTTAGCATTAGTATTCAAACAATCTAAACGACAGATCCCCTCATGTGAAACTCAGCACTTTCCTGGGCAGTTCTAGGGTAGATTTACCATTGAATACCCACAATAAACAAACCACAATAAACGACATGTGCATTGGAAAAAATAACCCCACAGAATGCTTCCACAGCACTATCTGATTCAGATGAAACATGTTCTTCATTCAAGCCATCAACATTGTTTCTATAAACCTGTATACCTTTCTTGTACTTCCTTGCTAAATGCTCCATGCTTTAGGAATATTAATCTAGCCTACATTATCCACAGAGAGCAAAACCCAATCAAAATGCAAGTGCATTTAGTTCTCTCATATGAGATTACACTCCAGGAATTTCCATTCTTACATAGCTGGGTTATTAAAGAGAGGTTTATCCTGTTTGCAATGGCCAATCACTTTCCACAATTTAATTTCAAATCTGAAGGAAACACAAGTTCTTTTGTCAGAAAGCCATGCCTTTAAGCTTGGCTTCAAGATCTTAATATCCACTGGAAAAATGATTTCAGGGAGTCCAGGTTCACAGGAAAAGCCTGTACCACTGTCACCTAACACTGTGCTGAGAAACTAATTCATGTGAAGGCATTCATGGGCAAAGGAGCATTTTTTCCAAATAACATGTAGGAACAATGCTGGGTCAAGTGACATGAAAAAGTTTTTAAACAAGCATCCTGTGATGAGAGGGTTAACACGATCTAGCCTTCTCCCAGATTTAATTCTGGAGAAGCCAGTCATCCAAAATGAAAATGAATTACGTATTTATTACAAGTCTTGGAATTTGTTCAGATAAAGAATAATTGGCGGAGTTAGCCCCAGGTATTATCCTGATTCCATGCAAATTACAACTAATTAATTGATACCACATTGTCAAGTAGCACCTCAAAATTACTTCTAGAGCTTTACAGATACAGTCATTCCAATTATTACTTTCTATTAAAACTAATACATCTTTAGATTACATAATTCATGCCTATTATATTTTCAATGAAGCTGAAAGCATCTGTGTACATATTCTTTGTTTTGTTTTTTTTAAATTTTTTCTTTTTTTTTTTTTTAACTTTTAAATATGTGTTTATATACCTTTTTATAGCAACAAGTGCCAGGTCAGTCCTTTGTGAAAGTCATGTCACCATTGCTGTAATTTAAGTAATAGAAAAACTGACATCATTGTTCAAATTTCACAATCTGTCCTGTTTCATTACACTACTGCTTCTGGTTATAATTTAAGGTTATTACTTTCTTTTAATTAACTTGAAAAATTGAGCAGTGTCTCTTCAGCCACAAGTTACTTCTTAGTAATTTTTCTGTTATTGAATTCATGGTGAATATAACTAAGTCATTAATGCTGCTGCAAGAGCACCATGGCTGTCTAAAGAAAGAGCCCCAAGAAGGTTTGTAGGAAAGGGCAGTGGATGTTATTTCAGCCGAACAAAGTCGCCTCCCAGAGCCGCGTCCCAGTGCTTGACCATATGCTCTGAAGTGTATTAACACGTCTCCATGCACCTTGCTCTTTCTATGTCCCATCTGGATATATCCTAAGAAACAGTCACCAGCCCAGAGTGTAAATAGCTGGAACAGGTCCATTTAATATTTGCAAGAAAATTTTTAAGCTGGATACAGAGAAAGGGACCATCTGTTTAAGTGATTGCTGACCCAGTGGGGCAGAGGGGAAGACACTGTTACTGGACCCCATTCAAACTAGGCAAGGAAGTGCCTATATGGTCCCAAAGGATCACAAGTTGAAACTAATTACTGCCTTTTCAGGAGGGGTGGAGGCATATTTTATAATTAAGTTCCTAAGAAGTCAAATGTAAAAAGGCAGTTGTGAGGAAGACAGGAGGCTGCTCCACAGTGCAGTACTTGCTGGGAAAAGCCTTGGGAGCTACAAATCAAACAAACTGCCTACTTTTGCTCAATTTCTATTTTCAGCATATAAGTACTTTGTATATGTGGGGGTGGGGAGACAAAAAGGCCATCAGAGCCATACCAAGTTCTGCTGTTGCTTCCTCTGCTACGAGAAGTTAACCAAACACCTTATGATGAGTTATGTGGGCCAAAAAGGTCACATTTGCCCACTTCTAAGAATGTCAACTTCTCCAATGCAACACTCCCCACTGCTATCATCTTACTGAATTTAGGCTGCCCTCCCCCACCACAAAAGGGAAGAACATCTGTTTATAATGGATTAGGAAACCAGAATCCTATTAGAGATTAGCAAATACTCTTGGGAAAATAAATACTTTTCTAATGTACAGCCAATATTTAAATTTTTAGCACCAACAATACAATTAATTTTTCCAAGTGTCTGAATAAATCCTGATGTGCAAATGCAGGAAAGACCTCTAAAGAACTACTGAAGATCCTACAGAGTCAGGAATAGTAAACGTAAGCCAAGCGCCCAGTTCTGCACACACTGGGACAGTTCTCAACCCTGCAGTAGCCCATCTACATAACCCAAACAGTCCACAGAGCTTGAGGCTTAAGGAGCTGTCCAAGAGCACACCACAGCAGGAAAAGCCCATGGATAACCAAGCAGACACCATTGTCCCTGGACAAGTCACCACACTTGTGGCCTCAGCAGCACTTGTTACTCTGCAGCCTCCAAGGGATCCACACTGGACCTTAAATATTCAGCCAAACGTGTCCCTCCATCTTCTCAGATCCTTCATTCAAGCACGTCACAGCCCCTTGAAACAAGAGCACCCCTACTATTTATGACTGTACAGCATATATTTGAATAATCTGTCCCTAAAATAGCATAATTATAAGACAAGACAGTGTTTTCATTTCAGGACTTTTTGGACTCAGCATAAATACACTGCACAGAATTATGGAATTCATTTTAAGACTTCCCTACGGCTGTTTGCTTAATCAGTACATTCAGTGAAGAAGTCATCAGTAATAAATTTGCCTGAGAAAACACTGGGCATAATTTAATTTTAATTTCTGTTGTATTTATACCATGATAACAAGGAAATATTTGTGGGGATATAAATGACCAATGTCTTTCTTAATCCATAACAAAAACAATAAAAGCATTTGTTTCAAATACTATCCCTTAACTCAAACTGACATTTAGAATTTGACCATTACAAATCAAATATTGGGACTATTAATTTTGAAATGGACATGTACATGGCTTTACTCCCCCCCACACCAATGTGTACACAAGACATGGCCTTCCAGCTGGGTATAGAGGACAGGAGAAGAAAACAGAAAGGAGACTCCTATTTCACACTGAAATCTTATTGGCAAACAAAATGGGTGAACACTTCAGTCCTTGGTGAGAACTTCAACTTTGATACAAAGCTTTTGGATGAGCTCTTTGACGCGAGATAGACAATACTTTTGCACAGCATTTCAAGTAATAAACCAACATAGTTAGCACAATTCAGAGCTTGAGTAGTTGACTCGTTACAGTTCTGTTTCACTCAGTACCTTATGCTGAGTACTTAAAACCAAGTATTTTCACGAGTACCCAGAAGGTTTTAACAATGGTACATTGCAGTGTCAACACGGACATGTATTCAAGCTCAATAACCACTCAACTTCAAGCACAAATTCAAAATACTGTCTTTTGAGCTCTTTTTTTGCACAGATAGAAGTCCAGTATCTATTCTCATAGAACCTAAGTAGTAGCACAATGTGCATGTTAGAATACCTATGACATACAATAACCCATTTCTAGATGTTTTCCTTGACACCAAGATTAGCTAGCTGGTCACTGATAAGGTCTGACTGATTTTCCACTCTATAAAGGTGGAGCCAGTTGCCAGGCACCGTCAGATTTCAAGCTCTGTTTACATTACAGTAATCTTTATGCTGCACGTTGAACCAGAAGCAAACTCCAGAACACACTTCCTAATGACCTACGCAGTGTGGAGCTTGCTTCTCACACTGCAGCCAAAGTCACACTGAAAAATGCACCTCAAGTATCAGCTGGTAGTCCTAACTGGAACAATGAATTCAAGAAAATCCAAGCCCGAAATACAAGTTACTCATATAAATTATTCTTTGAAAAATACCTACCACAATATTAAAATTAGTATTTCCTAAGGTCCAAATACAACTTACAGAAACACTAGCAAAATTTAATAAAGTATTTTAAAGGCTCTTTTTTCCATACAGGAGGTAGATTCTTAGCTTAAACTGAATTCTCGGTTCCTTTCCCATCTACATTTTCTACACATTTATTTCTTTGTTGTTACAGTTGAAGAAACTCATGAACAACCAAAGAAGAACAGATCTAACTTTACAGTGCCTATATACAGACTTACATGGGAAAAACAAAATACTGTGCCAAACTTAGCTGTCTCACAAACTGCATTAAAATCCACTTTAAAAACATTTGCACATATATGCTGTACAAGAAACAAATCCATCGGTGTTTCCAAGTAAGATCTTGGGTACAATGCTAAGCCACACTTACGAAAACCACAGAAAACCTCTAAAACAGAAAACCAAGGAGTCCTTGCAATCAGCATGTCTTGAACCATTAACACAGTCATGTCCTCAGCTCCTGATTCAAGGGGTAGTTAACAGATATATGCCTGGAGCTAGAAAGCCAGTTAGAATAACCAAAATTCAATTAATTACATGACTCAAGTGAAAGACTGAAATACTTTTCATGAATGTATTTAAAAATAGAAGGAAGTTTCAAGAACTCACATTCAGCATCCAAAAAGGCTCAGGGATTCAATAAGTTCTCTCCCAAAATGTACAATTTAAAAGCTTTTCGGGGTGTATTTATTTTATTTATTTCTTACCAATATGGACTATATTTGAATCTCCAATTTACAGGCACAAAGAAATCTTACATCCCATTACTAAGACCCTGACACAGTCATTACCATAGCACCCATCAGTACTGTTCAAAAAGACATCAGAAGAGATTAAGGCCCCTTAAATTTTGCAGCAACAGCCACGACCAGATAGAGCTTCCAGCAAGTCTTCATTCCTCCACCATTTTCTATCGTATATTACCAACAGCTACAACAAGCAGGTAACACCTTAACAAAACCACATTCTTTTACAGCATAGCAGGAAAAAAGCTAAGTAATCAAAACTGAATGGCAGTGAAACTGTTTGTTAAAGACTGTTGATAATAGGGCATAATATAACCAATCACAGCAGCCAAGTACAAATCATGTACAAATAGGAATTATTCAGCTAGTCAAAAATAATTTTTTTTCTTTTTTTTTTTTTAGGTTTTGTCTGGTCAAGTGTGCCAAGTTAACTGCGGATATGGACATAAAGCTCAACAGTACATTAAGTAACTATTAAGAAAAAAACATTCACAGAGGCTTTTTTAATGCATTACAACCCCAACAACGAGAAACCAGATACCATGTCCAAAGCTATAACTAAAGGAAACAAGATCTGGAATGTGAACACAGAAATCCCCCAATATCCTTGTATTTCTAAAATACCTTTTCATCTTCTTGTCTATAACTATTAAAACTACATGGAGAACAGCCCAGGAACTAATGGTTGAAATACAATTAACATTATCCATCAACTGAAAGTACCTCTATTTTGACAATGAAACTCATGTGAACTGTATGCATCAGATTCTAATCTCTAAAGACATTTCTGCGATCGAGATAAAAAGATAAGAAATAATTTTGGTAAAAAGCTATCACAGACTAAGAATTTACACTGACAGTCACAGGACTTACAAAATGAGATTTTTTTTTCCTGAGAGAGATAGGCTATTTTGATTACATGACTTCCATAAATCTGAAAGCATCCCAGTGAAGAGTTAACCCCAGTGAGACTATATTTTGCAACATTCTTAAATTAACATACCTTTCAGTATAATTAGCTGGGCTGATACTGTATGCATGTGTGCAAGCTCCAAGGGCCACCGTGATATGACCATGAGCAGGAGGAGTTTCAAATAACTGCTATGGCAAGACACAACTTTCAATTAACACAGTCTGTACACCAGTCTACAGCCAAAACAGATACACTTTCTGTACACTTCCACAACTTTAAATACTCTTCCATTTTTAAAAATAGAAAAAACGTTCAAGACCGTACATGCACGTGTGGAAGGCAATTATTTATCCACAACCTCAGAAAATAGTTGCATTCTAAAGAGACGTTTTGAACCAGAAATGAGAATTTTATACTCCCATTTTTACACTAAAAAAAAAAAAAAATCTGCAAAATTTAAGCTGATGCAATTTCTCACAATTGCTCACATAGCAGAATCCTAACACAACGCTATTCAAGACAACACTTATCTTCAACTCCTATTTGTTGTTAATATAAATGCATTTGAAAAGGGCTAAACAGTATGTTTTATCTGTCTCCATAGCTAAATGATAGCACAAGTGTGGAGTATTACCCAAAATGAGTTACTCTTCCAACAACAAACATTTATTGTTGAAATGTGTTTGTGTATATGTTAAAACGAACTATCATACCTCCAAAAGCATACTTAAAACGAGGCATGAAACTCAGTGGTCAACATTAGCTTTTAAATTTTTTAAATTCCACTCTGGAAGTTGAGGTTGCCTTGAACACACCTCGACAAGTAAGACTTTGGAGTTGGTAAAATCACCAGCTAACAGTATCTTACAACTATAGTTAAGTTTGTTACTTAGTATCTCAAGTACCGAAGTTTTTCGGTAGTAATACAGTAATGTGTACATTTTACTTTAGCCTGTAGAATATCACCTCTGAGTAAGTACATACCAGCAAGTGACATCAGACCGAAACCGCATAGTTTCACTCGAAAGCAAACACCACTAAGCCGAGCTCCGGCCACACCAGCTAACACACTACGGGAACCCAACGCGCTGAAACCAGAGCAACTACTCAGGCGCCAGAAGCTAAAAATCAGTTCGAAATTCAAATTCAAACTAGTTTCAAAGCAAACCTTTAATTCTACACGGAGGAGAAAGAACCTGTTGAGCGTTCCTAACTCCACCTCTCTCCCCCAGGGCCGCTCGGCATTACTCACCGCCGCGCACTGCCGGGGGAGGTCAGAGTACACACCCCGCAACGTGCACCTGCACCGGCAACACCTACGGATCAGGTGGAGGACCGGCACAAGTTTCTGACGGATTACTGCCGCCCCAAAGCTGTTTACCGTATGTCAGCAACAATCATCCCCGACTGATTCAGCGGCCACAGAAAAAATGCTGCAGTACTGGACTCTCCCGGTTGAACCTTTCCTAATTGCTACCCGGCTCCAGCATGGAACAAAAGGGCACGGACAGCGCACCGGCGGGAGCTTCTCCCAGGGGCAGGGCCCGGCTGCTGCAGCCGTCCCGCCGCCGGAGCCCGGGGCCCGCCCGTTCAACAGGTGGGCTGCCGGGGGGGGACCGCGGCGGGGGCGGCCGGAGGGGCAGCGGCCCGGGCCAC
>WEKY01003805.1:1733-31812 GCA_013390045.1 Picathartes gymnocephalus | reverse complement strand
CGGGGCTCGCTCGCCGCCGGGCTCCCCCGCGCCATGGTCGGGGCGGCGGGGGCCGAGCGCGGCCGGGCCGGCGCAGCCTATGGGAGTGCGGGGGGCGTTTGAACGCGGGCAGCGGAGCAGGCCGGGACCGGCATCAGCACCGGGACGGCCCCGGGCGCTGCGGGGGCTCTGCAGCGCTCACGGGGAAGGAATCCTCGCTCCCTTGGAGCTGGCCGCAGAACTGGGATGTCGATCAGCGCGGGCTCAAGCCTGCTTTTGCGTTTCCCCATTGTTTGAAGGGGCGGGACATTAGTATTCCTTAATTGTACATTTTGTTCTTGAGATAAAAGCAATAAAGACACAAAAAGAAAATAACTTGAGAGATTTGCTTTGCTTTAAGGTGGTGACTGCATAGCCCTAGCATTTCCTCTAGCACTGCTGCCTGTGGCTTTGAAAAATAAACTTTTCCCAGTATTTTAGACAAAGCGTTTTTAGTGTCTTTTACAAAGTAAGTATTTACTTAAGCACTAAGAGAAATACTGCGGTTTTTTTCCGTTTAAATGGAAAGGCTCTTAAAGATGTTATTTTACTTTTGGGCGTTGGATGCCTAACCTTTGCACGATGAGACACTCTGAAAATGCAGCTGGAGTTCTGACTTTCGAGATGGCTCATGACACACAAAGCTGAGTGCACTCCCAAATTTTGTAGGGCCAAATCATAAGTTAACCAAACTACTTCCACAAGCATCACCCATTAAAGTGCTTCAAACCTCAGTGAAAAAAGGTCTATTAGCCACATCACTATGGTCCATAGTTTATGATGTTGATTAATTTACTCTTTAGAATTAGATTAGAGCCCAAGTGGCATGACTAATCAGGTACATAAGGTTCCAGTGAAAGTAGGTGAGAAAAAACCCAAACCAAATTGGAAGTACTTGGCATTTACTTTGCAAACATTGCATGAGATATACATGACAGTAAAAGCCATGATATCAGGGCCACGATTTTCTTGCAGTTGTACTATTTATGTGCTACCAGCTGCTTTTGTGCTCCATGCAATCTTCAGAAGTACTTAAATTCTTAAAAGGGCAATAACTCAACGATCTAAATCACTCTTCCACTAAGAAATGCCCTACCCAAAGCTACTGTATGAGTTGTACGTTTGTTCTCTTTTGAAAATAAACAAATTCATATTCCAGGAAATAGCTGAAGCAAATTCCCAAGGCAGCAGTCCGAAATCTGGAGGAAGGGCCAAATCCTCCACCATGGTGCAGAGAGTGCAGCACAGCAGGGCAGGGCAGGGCAAGTCCACCGGGACCTCTCCATAGCACACCCCGGGACAGCCTCACAGCTCCAGGGACCTCTGTCAGCACTGTCCCCGCCTTTCTGATACCTGACCGCTGCCGGAATGCTCGAACACCCGGCTTCGCCCCTTCCTTTCCCCTGGAGCCCCGGCCGCTGTGCCGAGCTCCGGAGGGGCCCGGCTCCACGGGAGCTTTCCCGTGCTGCAGCGTGGCCTCCTGCCAGAGACCCTCTGCTGGCGCCTTCCATGAAAACACCCCTGCACATTTTTTATTTGTTAATTGCTACATGTAACTAAGCCTCAGATTATTTTTTAACTCTATCTACACATGCAGAAGGCGGAATGTGACTTTTTTTATGCCCACATGCTTCACTGCCAGAGTGTTCGCCAGAGGAGGCAGGAAGGAAAAGGCTGAGATCACAACAGGAAGGAGGGGGAAGATTTCAAGGTGTGGAGACGCATGAAAAGAAACTCAGGGGAGGATGACCTGATAAAGCACAGGGTAAAATAATCCCTCCCTTCCATCTTTCTCTCCTTGAATAGTTCTGGGAAGGGTGGGCAAGACCAACAGGCTGAGGAGGAGGACAGGCTGCGAACAAAGAGTAAAGATGATCAACCAAGATGAGACAAGAGAATGAAAGAGGACTGCAGGCACGCAAACAGAGGTAGAGAGGGATCCCTAAAATGAGGGAGAAGGACCGTAGGAAAGAGAAGCAGTTATCAGGGTCTTGGGAGAAAGATGGGCAACAAATAAAAAGGTGGAAGAAAAATATTAAGCAAAGAAAGTTCCAGCAAAGATAGAGGCGCCATTTTTGTATCATCTTACATTGGATGAGAAAATGCCATCAATCCATGCACTGAATTTAACAAGGAGGGAGACTATTTAACAAGGAAGGACTTCTGCTAGGGGTTTAAAACAGCTGGATATGCATAACTCTTTTGGCCAACAGAGACTAATGAGATTCCTTCCTTCCTTCCTTCCTTCCTTCCTGCCTTCCTGCCTTCCTCCTTTTTTACTTTTATTTTTTATTATTTGTTCGTTCCTTCACTCCCTCCCTCCCTCCCTCCACCACCTTCCTTCTCTTTCCATCTGACACTTATTTAAATCTTCATTTCTACCCTTGATATGAATTAGAGGAGCTGGAAACACCATCTTATTCTATTAGCATTGGTAAAATGCATACGTTTTTTGGTAGATTTAAATTATTTTTAATGAATGTTTTTGCTTTTTTTTATACAAAGCAATAGCAGAATCATGTTGCTGTCCTTTGAAATTCTTCCTGCAGGAGAAATTTTGCATCTCTTCATTAACAAATTTATCACAAGCAAATCTACCATCAACAGTACTGAAAATGCCAAAACAAATGTTGGTCAAGTCAACATAGAATTATTATCTTAAGTGCAAGTAACTTTGAATTTATATTCCTATTTAACCTTGCGTGAGTTTTTAAAATTTTTAAATAAATATTACAAAATTCATGTCTGAAAGAGCAAGTTATATATTGTTAAGACTGTTAGGATTCCAGTGTATTCATGTGTTCCCTTTAGAAATCTTTAATGAAACAGCAGATGTCTATATATTTATATACATGTATTGATATATAGCAAGAGAGATGTATGTGTTAGTGTTTAGGTATATATATAAGCCTTACATATATAGTACATTCAGTCAGAAACAGTTATATAGCAAGTCCCATCTGTTAGGTAAGGGATCAGAATTTTAAAGCATATTCCTGATTCTACCCTTACAGGTCCTGAAAACAGAATCATCTTTAACCCCAATCTTTAGATAGAAAATTGTCTTAGAAGTCAAGGGCTGAAGAAAAGTAAGTGCTTTACTCATCCTTTAATAACTGCTACTGGGAGATGTCTAAAAAAAAGTACTATTATAGTTTCTTGGTAGGAAACCTAAAAATAAAACTATTATTTAGTAAGTTCAAACCATAACCCTACATTGATTCAAAGGGCAGAGAAGGACAGTCAGATATGTGAATCCTTCTTTCTGAGGGCATGGGTACCTGTTACACTGCAAGAACAGGAAGTCTATTCTCTACTTTGTGTTGACTTAACTTTTTAAGAAATGTTTTGACCACTTAGAGATGGGGAAGAAGGAAACTGCGGAACCGCAGCCACTACAGACAACTTCCTGTGGGTTTTGTGGTGTGTGTGGCCCAGAAAGAGAACAATTCATATAAGATCTTTCAGAGATAGCAGACAGTTTTGCTGCCCTATGAGGTAGTCTTGGGATGCTTAGCTATAAATAGGCAAATATATTATCAATTATGTCATGCAGTTTAGTTGATATTGTACGTTCTGTATTTGTAGTTGCCACATGATTTCAGCATTTCAAGAACAAAGAAAAAAGGGGAAGAGAAAATTAGACTTCACCATATAAACCACAAGAGAAGAAAGTATCTGTTCCTACCTCAAGACAAAAAAATGTGGTTTACAGAAAGCTGTGGGAAATCCATGTCCTTAAAATTACACAGAACTTTAGCGTCTTGATGAATCAAGTCCCTAGGGAAAAAATTAATGCAGTAATGATGTCTAGTAATGATTCTTCCTCCCACTTCCACAGAAGTTAAAGCTTGGTTCCTATACCTACTGTCTCTTTAAAGGGCTGTATATCACTGCAGTGCCTCCTCTGAAAACACTGCAAATAATTGCTCAATACACAGGGAATAGAGTCTTCCAGTAATTCACTGCCTCTAACATACTAGAACTGTTAAACAAAGACAAAATCCCAAAATCTGTACTTCACCTCTCATTAAGAGGTTAAAGCACATACCTCAAGTACACTCCAGAGGCTGGATATGCTCAGAAAGGGAATAAACCCAACATCTTCATACAGACAGCCCATCTAAACTCCTGCTGTTTAAACTCATTGTTATTTCCTTTTTAACACCTTAAAAGCAGAACTAGGTTTAACACAGTGCAAGGGCATTTTTTCTGTTCAGCCTGAATATCACTTCAACTTGTAAGCAAATGGGAAATGTACAAATAGAAGTAAAAGTAGGTTTCAGTGGCAATGCCACATTATTTTCTGTCTTAAAATACTTCAAGAATGTATCACTGTAGAGCTGAAATCTAGACCCTTTGGTTATTATTTTGGGATATCCTTATAAAAAGAAACTCATCTCCTTGGTTTGGACCAGGTCTTGGAGAATCTTTGTCAACTGTATAATAGTGTAGTGACAAAATCTGAGACTACTGTTGAAGAAAATGCTATCTGTGAGTTTTAGTTATGCTTCATGTCAGCAGTGCTAATTTATTACAGAAATTAATTACAGGAATCTTATGTAACTATTCTACTTCCCATCTCAGATGTTTTATGAACGGGACTATAAACCTCAATGCACCGCAGCTGATCAAGGCTGATTTTACAAAATGCTTCACTGTTAAGTAGCCACTGGATGTCAAAATGTCAGATATTCAGAACTGTTCTACTTTCTCCAGGTTTATTTGGTAGAGAGGGGACTGTTAAAATAATCCAAGGCAGCTGTGAGACTTCAGCAGGCACAAATTCAGTGCTGCTGTGATTCCATTCCCAGAAACAGTCACACTGCAGACAGCGCCACACATGCTCCACTGATCTAGAACTCTTATTTATAGAATTAGCTTTTGGAGAGTATGACTAGCAGTTCATCCTAAAAAGTGCTTGCCCAGACAACAAGCAACATGCACCAAAGATTAACTGCATAGGCAACCTTAGAAAGTAAGTGAAGACTGAATGCACAAAGGCTTCGTTACTTACAAACACTGCGTAAAGGCAGTCCAGAGCCAGCTTAACAAAATTGATTCATTTAATTACCTTGCTGGCAAATAACTGTGTGTTCAAACCCAGAAAGTTTCCAGGAACTCCTGCACAAGATACAAAGTGACAAAACTGTTCTCTGAAACCCAAACAGAATCACCACTGTAAGGAGGACGGAAGATGGCGAGGAAAGGAGGTTGCAGAGGTGTGGTTTTCTAAGTCAGATAGTTTTGAAAGGTGAGATCACTCCTACAGTTTCTTGAGCACAAATATCAGATTTGCAGTGAGTACTACAGGAAATTATCATGACTCATTTTTGTTCATGAGAAGGGCATGCATACAGAAAATGAAAATATGTACTGAAAGTTGTTACATTCGACACAAAAATATGTACTGAAAATTGTTACACTGCTAAGTGCTTATAGATATGATGCAAAAGTGTGCACTCATCTGCTTCTTAATTCTTCATACCAAAAAGACTTTATTGCATAATTGCAAAAATGCAGAAACTTAGATTACTGAACTTTACAACCTATAATCTATTTCTATTGCCTCTCAGCTTTCATCTTTTAGAATCTCAAATTTATTTTTATCCTCTAGCCTTTCTTATTACAACTGATGCAAGACTCCCATCTACTCTTTTAAAATTCACATGCACAAATCCATCAAGTCAAGGAACTAACGATGTGCATAAAAGTAGGAACACCAGATTACACCCAGTTAATTCCAGTGTAATCTTTACCTTAGCTGGTAGCTCTGTCCTAGTAGCACCTGCTTTACAAGAGCAACTTCAGTAAGGTTTAGAGGAGGTAAGTAAGGTGAGTAAGCTCCTGATGGTCATGCCCACAGGGTTATGAACCCTTTCTATCTTGCTATTTGCTTTTGTTTCTACCTCCAAATATTAAAAAGTTTAAAAAAAAAAAAAAAAAGCACTTACAAAAGATCACTGTGTCACTGGAAGAAACTCAAGTTACCTTGTTTGTACCCCCTGCAGGTTTCTTAACTGTATATTATTGGATGATTCTATTACACAGGGTTATCACCACTGGTCTGAGATGGTTTTATTGGGGCTCTCTTTCAAAATTATTACCATTCCAAAATATAGAAGCCTGAGAAATGAGTGCATAAAATAATAGTTTGTTGTAAAACACTACAGTAGAACATAGTTTTATGAGTTTTAACTCCATATTTCAATAATTCAGACCACACCCTCAGGGGATCTTATGTAAGACACATTCATTTAGCATCACATACTTTCCATCTTAAAGTTGAGTGCTTTTCAGTTACTTTTAGTCTGTAGCAACTAAGTAGACATCTGGTTATCTGTGATATCTATTCTATTTTAGCTGTGTCTGCAATCAATAGCAAAATTTAGCTTCCAGGGACAACATGTTTTCCAGTATGCCCTAATTCATCTGTAACTGTTACAGTTTGGTTAATATTAGTATTTTAATTATAGAAATAAATGTCGCTACAAGTTTTTAAAATAAGTTTAAAAGTTTTCAGTGTATGTAACAGTTTCAACATGGCAATTTACACGAGAGGCTACTAGAACAGAAAGTGCTCAGTGTGGAAGGATATTGCGTTATTTCCTGACCTGTTGTTGTTGTCAGGAAAGAAAAGCACGTCATGGGCTGACTTTTAGGCTTTGGTGTGTCACGGCACATGAAATCAGTGGGCAGCATTAACTGATGAAAGCCCCGCATTCTGCTCGTCTTACTTGGCCACTCGTTTCTGCTCTTGCATTGTGTCCCCCTCCACAACCGCATCTTGCTAACTCTGTATGGGGATAACTGAAGTGATACCAGTTTAAAAATTATCCTTGGAGTGCAGGGGCAGGAATAAGTAGCCAAAGATGGGCACTTTTAAGCTGAATTTCTTGGCAAAGATAACATGACTATGTATGTACACTCGCACAGCATTTACCTACATTTCAAGCATGGAGATCACCTCAGCTGCAGATTTCTGAACCTGTGGGCAAAAGGCATCCTGTGCCTAACAGAGGTAGGGCACCTGTACCTCATCTGAGACAGGATGGCTTGCTTCACTCCTTGGATAATTGCATGACACTGTTCCAGTAGTCCTGCATCATATGTCATCATGCATGTACAAGAAATTCTTAAATGCTCTTTTTTTTAGTTTGGAGATTTATATAGTATTGGCTGTATACAGGCACAGTGAAACCACTTGTCACTGAATCACTCAAAAACTTCAAAAAGCATGCAGGCATTTTACACTTGGTCCCATTAACTGCAACCTGTAGTGCATTTTCAGTAAGACATTTTTCAGAAAAAAAACTAGATACGATTTTAGTTCAAAATTTACAAAATCGAGCTTTGACCACTGATTTTTCCATCTTCACTAATGGCCAATTAATGCCAAACCAGGACAACCACAGATTAATATTAAGTATGCTTAACACAGTAAACAAGAGGTTCAAAAAGATGTGAAGTACTAAATGAGATTTTTTTTATGAGTCATCACACTGCCTATGCTAATACAGAGTCCAAACTTCACTTATTTCTCTGAGTTGATTAGATTCAGTCCAGCTCTCTAGGCCCTTATACTGCAAACAGGTCTGTAAACTGATTTACATTTGCCAAACCAGAAGTTCTTCAGAGAAACTCACAGTTGGCATCTGTCTCCAGGACTGTCAGGGCTCAGGTCTGTTCTGTTAAAATTGGTTGTGCATTACCCAGGAAGCATTAGTATTTGGTAAGATAAATATATATTACTACAGAGGTATCTTTGCCTAAATTCCAACCTTAAATCTAAGAAATACAGAGCCAGAAATTTTCCTGACTGCCTCAGTACCAGAGAAACCATCCCTTTAGTACAGGACCGCACATCCCACAACCTACGTTACAGTGAAGCCCAGAGGCTCTAACCAGAACAATGCTTTAATCTAGCTAAACCTACACAGTCAGTACAGAAGGATTCAAAGCAAAAATATTTAGAGTGAAAAGCTCAAAGCTAACAGGGAAAATGCTGTATTTACCACACTTGGATGGCTGTTTCTCATTCAAGTGTTGAGGCCCCACAGAATCCACATTATATCAATATCATTAGCGAAATCTTTTCTTGACACATCTGTCCGTTCAACCCTATGTGCCAGCTGAAAAACTGTAACTGTCACATCCTATTTTAAATGTGTGAGATTATAATACTTCTGAAAAGTGCTAAAGCAAGAGCCTAGGGACTGAAATTCTTCATGTTCTCCAAGCAGGTAAAGCAAGGACAAACATTAAAGCAAGTTTTCCAGGGAAGTCCCGTCAGAGGGGCTGCTTTCAGCCCCTCAATCCCTTTGAGTGAAAGCTTGTTGAGATTTCCAGTGTTCTGCTTTAGTCTAATAAAAGATACAGCTTCTCACCATAAAACTTGCTCTTTAACTGGCAAATATTTTTGAAAGCCTTTTCAAAGCTGGAGAAGCCATTTTTTGCCATGTGTGCAAACTTTCATGAGTCATATAATACTCTGACTTCTGTTTTAAGATGAGTAAATATGATAATTGACAACAAGATGCTGAAGTGATTTATACAGTTTCTTATGATAAATGTAACAAGTGTTTTAAAGAAGGTTTTTTATGTTCCCATATTTTTCAAAAGCTTCTCATTAGAAGCAGCAGCCTTCAAAGCAGACTTTATTTTTTTTCTCCCTAAGACCCAATTATAAATACAGAGCTTGAAATCAACCCTATGACTCTCTTTTGGCTGTGTGTCATACTGACATTTAACATCAAATACATGCACTGTTGCTTTTTAGACATGCACTGCTGGACAAATAGATTATATACTACTAAATATTTCTCTCAGGGTACCCATATGCTATTTTCACAAACGGGCATCTCTTTGGTTTTTGAATTATATATGTTAAGACCAGGGAAAAAAACAAAAAGAAAGAAAGAAAGAGCATGCCTAGTCCCTAGGTCACCATAGAAAGCATCCAAACCTGCCTTACTAGGAGAAACTCCTTCTTTGTATACCTGTCTTACAGTATGGACTAATTTTTTTCCAGCCTACTCCTTTTTATTTCTCTAACTGTATCACTGCCCTGGCGACACTAATAGGCCTTAATAGCCCTGAAAAGTCGATTATGAAGATAATTAATTGTTTCTCTTTAAAAGCCCTGTAATCTGGAAGCAGTAGCAGGGGTAGGCAGAGATTTACATGGAAGAGGAAAGAAGGTGGAGGCATTTTTCCTCCATGAACACTATAGTATTGCCATAACTCACATGAAACCTCCTCTCTCTGTTCCCCAGCCAGAGCTGCATCATGAGCAGTTAATACACTCATTATTCTTGGCACAGAAATAAATTAGACAGGTAATCACTGAATGCTTAGATCATTTGGGAAAGTCAGTGAAACAATCTTTACCTACACAAGCGTATTTGAGAAGGATTACAAGTCATTACAATGTTTATTATATCTGCAAACACACAAGATAATACAGTAGCTGTTGGCCTCATTATATTAAAACCCACAAATAAAATGTGAGCTCTGCAAAATTTTTGCTCAGGTATATGCAGGGTCAGCTTTACCCATGCATAGTCATGAAAGGCCCAGAGACAAGGGTGTGAACAGTGATGCTTCCCTGCAGCAGCACAGGCCCCGTCTTGTACAACCTGTACAACCTGAGAGCCAGGAGAGCAATAAGGTGAATGAGCCTTCAGAACACGTCAATGTCTTGGTACTATAACACAAGTAATGAGTTCTTATCAAAACATGATTTAATGTCATGACTCGAGCTGGATGGTGAGCACAGGAACATTGCTATTTGAATTTAAATTAAAATTTCATTAGGTATCATATTACATTTTAAAATCAGTATTTTGTTTCTAAGCAAAGAGAGTCGATCATGTAACTGAAGGCTATCTATATCACAGCCTTTTCCATGCCACTGCAAAAATAATTCCACTGGTCTCAAGGATAAGTTGACTGAGGTCTCTCAAATGTATGTGTTATATATGCAGATAAACTTCACCTTGCTTTTAATTAAAATTATTATTTTCCATCTTCCTGCCTTTGCAAAGGCAAATACAGTCCTTACATGACCCTCCTCCAATTCTCCTTCCAAAAAGTGTGTCATGTGTCACCAGTGAGGATGGCCAGTGCCCCACCGATACACTATTGTGTGGCAGTCAGGGGCAGAGAAAGGACCAGCCTTAGTGAGAAGTACACCTGGGGACATCCTGCTCTACCAGGATTCTATTATTCTCTAGACAGAATGAAAAATAGCACTGTAAAGCACCAGCATGTTCCCTGTTTTTAAAAAGATGGTGCTTGTATTTGAAACTGAAATTAATTCAGCCAAGGTATGCAGTCCTTTATTAAAAGGCTCTTTGAATGTAAGGAAACAGAGACACTTGAAGAAGTCACATATCTGAAGTTGTTTGGGAGTGATTTCTTGTTCATTCAGAGAGTGCGCTCAGCTGTGGGCTGCAGCCCTCGGACAAACAGTGCCTCTCACTGCCCAGGGAGGCACCTGAAGACAGTTCTGGGGTTCCCCAGTCTGCGCTGAGTGAGGAAAAGCAGCTTCCACCCTCTGCCGAAGGGCTCCACCAAAAGCCTCCCAAAGGAGCGGCCAGAGGAGGCAGTGAGTGCGGGCAGAGCCTCTGGAGGCACCTTGGCAGCTCCGGCCGGCTCTGCCCAGCGAGCCCGGCTCGCCCTGCCCGCCCCGGCCCGGCTCGCCCTGCCCGGCTCCCGCCGCGCCGGGAAGGTCGCGCTGCAGCCTTCTTTGCTCTTTTATTGATAAGGGGCCGTGGAGCGCCTTGCTGCAGCTTTGCAGAAATATGTCAGCTTGCCTAAAATGATATAGTTTCATACGAGTTGGGTTAGACCCAGGGAAATTTTAGGTTATTGAAACAGATTTGGTTTATAAATCGACTTTGTCCTGACACCTTCCTATCACCTTGGGGAAAACCCCTTGGGAAAATCCCTTGATAAAGTCCAAGTCCTACCACTGTATAAGGAATCTCTTAGAAAACATCAGCATGGTTGATATTGTTGGGGATAATTTTATAGAAAAGACAGTTATTCTCCAGCTTCAGGAGAGAGAACTCTAATCTAAACCAAATCTAACTCTAAACCAAGTTATGTCTGGGAGGTTATACCAGTGATGGAGGATAGACATTTTACTAAGGAGCTCAGTGTACAGCTGCACTATAGAAGCCAGAAACGTTTAGCAAGTATTTTTTTACAGTTGATTTGCTTTTATAAATAGCTTATATAGCTTTTCCAATTGCAGATCTCCACCAGTCTTGACATTTTATTTCAGTCATTGGAAGACTATTCATTAAAAGAACCACAGCTGCCCTGCAGGCAGTCACAACTCATTATTTATAATTAATATCCTTCTATATGCGGACATATAAAAAAATCTTTTCTCTTTGTCCTAGTGTTTATGGCAGTGATGTGTCAGACTGCCAGTAAATTTGAAACCTGAGGAGTTTGTTTTCCAAGTCTCCAGTGGAGATCAAAGTTTCAATAGTCACTCTCTCACCAAAAACTTTTGCCTGTATCAGGCTTATTAGTAGAGTTGCTACTATAAGTGCTGAGCAATATCTCTTTTATGAAGGCTGGACTGTTATAACAGCAAAATAAATTATTGCTGTGCAAAAGTAAGACAGAAATATTTCCTTGAACTGGGGACCAATATGCTTCAGCAAACACTGGCTGTAAAACAAAGAAATAGTCTCCTTCTCTAGCTCCCACAGACATGGTTTTCCTCTGATATCTTGGGAGGGAAGCAGAGCTACAGCTACTTCCTGACTTGCAGGACTTTGGAGGGATCATTGTCCTTCAGCAAGCTAAACCTTTCTGACATACACTTATTCACATACACAGCCTACACATAACTCTTTACCACAGTATTTATGCATGACATTGTCTCGACTCTGTCACCCTTACCTGGCCAGGAGTCTGATTTTCCACCTGTCAAACACTGCTGTACTTCAGTCAGCCCCTTGATTTTGGGCAGAGCACACATAAAAAGACTAGAGTTATTTACAATATACCCAACATGAACAATCATTCCCGTTGTGAATGTGTGATCACAGAAATGCTTTGTAAAAACTTCAGTGTGGATGGAAAGGGACCCATTTGAAAGGGTCCAAACCACCCTTAGACTTTCTAATCTTTCCTGCTTCATCAAAGTAATTCTAAACCTTCCTCACTTTCTAAAGCTAAAGGACAAACATCTTTTGAAAGCCTTTCAGACATATTTATATGATTTTTCTAGTAAACATGAGATAATGCTGATTAAAGCATAATAAATTATTATCCATATGTTTAAAGCATCTGTCCTTCGTCTGTGAAAGTCTTTTATTCTGAAGATGTAAATACTTTCATCTTTAAGTTATTCTGTGGATGTTTTTGGCTAGACGTTAATCAGATAATTTGACAGAATTATATGAATTTTGACCCATTCCTAAAACACTCCAGAGGACATCCCACACTGTTGGGTCAAAATAGCTTATATGACTTTTTTTTTTTCCACCTTGGCATTGACAGACTGATGATGAACACCAGTAACTCTCCAAATCCACTTTGGCTCACATTGCAAAGACTCTTGCCTGTCACGCCTGTCTCCCAGCCACCACACCTGCTCTAGTACAGTCCTGTGAGCTTCATTAAATACTTCCCTGTATCATAACAGGTCATCCTGTGACTCTGAAACACAGCTCTGCTGTGTTGGCAGAAGGCCACATTGCTTTTGAAATCCTCTCACTTCTCCTAACCCTGGAAAAAATGTGCTTGAAAGAAATACTAAGAGATGAAGAGCTTTCCATTTTCATTGCAAAAGATTCTGAGTCCGTGCACTCGATCTCTATTTAAGGGACTGTAAAATACCCCCAAGGCAATGTCCCCAACAGTTGACTCTTCTTGGATTTCAGTTATGTCACTGGAGCATTGGCTGGGAAGGAGCTGAGGAATAACTGAATGAAACAGACCCGCCTGGTTGGAAAGATGCGAAATATCTCGACACACTTTGTCCTCTGCTACTGGTCAAGGAGACGTACAGCTCTCTACTGATGACAGCCTTCCCTTCCATAAATCTTATGGTTTTATTTTTCAATACCAGCCTGGCCATCTTCTCACAATCACGCTGCCACATGCTGCTATGGAACTACTGGATTGATGTGGTGTTAAAAGTGCCTATAAGCAATATTATCAAATAAAAAGTGCTGCTTGGTTGTTTTTCAGCCTGCTTTTTTTTTTTTTCCTCAGAGTAACTAGTCAAAAATGTAACAATTTGTTACTAAATTTATTTCAATGCTGTTGCCAAATCTGCTGAATATGACAGACCACATTGTGTATGGACATGAGTTTAAGACAGGATTTTACAATCCCTGCTTATTCCATTCGTAAGAGACATGGGAAATATATGACAGTCTCTCCTGCCTCATGATTAAAAGGCTTCAACTCCCTTTCCCTACCTACCAGCCATAAAATAGGTTATGAGATAAAAATGGGTTTTAATTAATTCTAACTTTTAACTGTAATTATGGAATATTTGACAGGGGGAAAGGAAATGCTGAATCTGTTTTACCCAACTGGGTTTAGGCTATGTAGCCATAGCACAATGAAAGATGAAGTTCTGTATAAGAATGAAGCAGATTTTGAAATGTGTTTGCTGTTGTGTAAGGGTACATTAATTTATGATGGGAAAATAGTATGTTACTTCATTGCAATGCACTTCTGGGTGGATTTTACACTTACAGGTATGACACAGCAGAATTTATAAACAAGATTAACTGCTTTTATAGCTTCACCTTGCCATTCTTCCACAGAAATACCGTCTAGTAGAAATCAAGTACAGATGGCTGAATTTCCAGACTGTGTAACAGAATGCTTTTCATTTTTATGCTGACAGCGTTATCAGAATGACCAGAAGTGGCAATAAGGAACAAAAGCAATGTGCACACACACACACACTTATGTATGTTTGCATTATGCATGTGTGCATATATAGGAATCTGTACATTGCTACTGCAACTTCTCTGGCCCTGCAACTTCCCTTTGGCCATTCTAAGGCAGTCAGAATTTATCAGCAGCTATTACTTTGCCTGTTGCTTGCTGCTTCAAAACATTTTCCTTTGATTTCTTTTTCTAGTTCTCCCTACCTGTCAATCAAATGTAAGTTTTAGCTTCATTTTAGTGGTTTTCTTGATGTGGCCCTTATGAAGGCCTGAGGATTTTTGTGCTCTTCTATCTGAACCTGCTCCTTCTGTCAGTAACTCTTCTGTGCCCTATCCTATGCCATTACTGAAGATGTAATGTTATCCCCTCTAGGCTCCTTCCTCTAAATCCCTACTTGCCCTGACATGCTGCTACAAACAATAGGCCATGATGACAAATTACCATAAACATTTTGAGTTCACCTATGGTTTTGGGATTTTTTTTGTTTGTTTGTTTTTGTTTTGTTTCGGGTTTGTTTTTTTGCTTTTTTTTTAGTCTTAATGATTTTCCTCCTTTTTCATGGCTATAGGATATATATACCACCAGATCCAGATGATATTTTACCATCCTACCTCTTTGGGAACATATTTAGCCCGTTGGTGACTAAGTTTTGCTCAAAACACTCAGAGGTACCTTTCTGATTTAATTTAGAATACAATCAAATATCAAAATTTTGCACTGAGGAAAAGAAACTGGCCAGTTCTGCTATCTATATTATGTAGATATTTGCTTTTTTATGCTAGAACTTTCAATACTTAAGAACAACTGTAGTGAAGAAAATGCTAAAGAAATTGATAACTAGTGCTTATACCAAGGAAATAACCATGTAGTATTACATGCTGCTTTACCTTTATGTTATTTCTCATCTCTAAAGCACATGCTTGATTTATGTCTTAAAGAAATGAACATCCAAAATTAAAGGGCAATGTACTGTTTTGTCATCTTTGAATACCTTGTTACTTTACAGTGACCAGGCAACTTTCCATTTGTAGTTTTGCAAAGAGGTTCCTGGCTGACCCAAAAGTTATGTGTTTTATCTTTGTTGGTCTCCAAGAGCTTAGCCAGGCAAAGTAGTGCAGCTTGAGTTACTTCATCCACAAGCCTCCTTTTGAAGTCTTGCCAACAGCCTCCTTTTGTTTAGAATGATTTGGCAGATATTGGGGAAAAAATAAAATCTTTGCTATGCCTTGAAATATGTCCACCCTTACTTTGCTGCAAGAATCCTGTCCCTGTCACTCGTGTTGAAGAATATTGCTAGCTGAACTTATAAACTTGCTGTGCTGGGATGCTCTGGGTGTTGAGTTAGCATTGCTGGCTGGATCTGTGAGGAGACTATGTCAAAAAAAACCTGCTTAGGATTTTAGAAAAACTCACTGAGATTATGTCTAATTTCTGTGACTTAATTTCTTTTGTTGATCAGGTACAATCTTAATAAACAGTGACATATTAAATCCTGATGGTAGCTGCATTTAAATGTTCATGAGCAGGATGAAAGAATGAAATAGGAAATATGGATATGGAAATCTTATAGGAATACCAGACCGTACTCATCCCATTTGGAAATGCCATTCTCCAGCAGCTATCTACTGACTAAATCCCTGCTGAGTGGAGTGCCACTAGGGGTGGGAAAGGAGAAGCAGCAATGACTGTACAGATCTCCCAGGTGATATTTGTGATGGAGAAAAACAAAACACCAGTGTCACCTATCAAACGCTGCTGATGCTATGGCAGAAATAAATTAGAAAAGGGAAGATTAATTTCATTCCCTAAGATTAGTTTTTGTCATGGTGTCTTCTGCCCAAAGGTGGACTGTGTGTGGAAAGGGAGACCACACATGCTGTTGGATTCAAAAGAAAAAAATGGCAAAATAGGAAATAAAAGTGTAAGCAAACAACAAAATCTGCATGCAGATTTGTAAATAGGTGTGAGAGCAAGTTAGGATTATTTTGCCTTATTTTACAAGGAAGAACTCAGGCACAAAATTTAGTCCTAGTTTAAATTTCCAACTCCCTAATTCTCTATTAATAGAAGTGCCTGATAAGAGATGTCAGGGGCGCATAAAACATTGCATATGAACAGTGATTGAAACTGTCTGTGACTTCTTTATTTAGAAAGGAGAGAAACAGGAGAGGCTCAGTTGGAGAGAATCAGAATAATAAATGGCTAAATGAAGGCAGATAGAGCCAAGAGAACTCCCATTTCCATGGAAGAGGCCATTCTTTGAAAGTAAGAGAAAACCCCAAACGAGTAAAAACAATTACACTTCTACAAATCAAATTGACAATGACTAAAGCTTGTCACCTTGAACAAGGTACCATTAGGCTAAAAACCTTGGGAGAATTCAAAACTGAAATAGAGATGAAAGACTTCCTGACTAAAATGCAGACGAATGGGAAGAAAATAAGCCTACCCACTAGGAAAAAAATTCTGCTTGAAAACAGGCACTAGATTTAAGCCTAGTGTCTATAGGAAGAAATTTTTCCTAAAATTATGTTATTTGGTGCTATCTACCACAAGGTCCTCTGCTTCAGACAGCATTTGACATTAGTTATAGCTAGAAACAAGAGTCTTGATGAATGGACACTGCATAACCTTCCTTGTGTTGCACCTCACAGGAAGATGAATTAGGTTTCATAATTCAGAAAATACTTCTAATTTTTTTTTTTTTCTGGAAATGACCCAGTGCATCTTCGTCTTGTGCTGGGAAAGGGATGGACAGTTATTTGATATGGGAACTGGTTTTTTTATGGCTGTTTTGGCCAGCTGTTATTTCATCTCAATAAGTCTCCTATCTTTTAAATGTGCCTTTACAGTCTTTCTATTTCTCACAGGAAACTTCTTTTCTCCTACCTGACTGCTTCTCTATTCCTCCTCCTTCCTAATTACAGCTTAAAACTACCATTTCTGGCACGCCTCTTTCTAAAATATTAATATTGTACTAAACATTGTTTGACCTGTAATTCAGGCATTATTTTAAAAACAATAAGTCTTTTTCTCTTTTTCTTGCTCACCCAAATCAGCTGCAGTGGGCAACTTTTTGTACAAGATCAGAATGTCAGCAGCGTGCCAAATAAAACAAATTAGATGTCTCACTAATGAGTGGGGGGGGGTGGAATGGTTTTATGTATTGTTTTTTGCTAAACTCCAGAGAAGACACTAGAACTATATTGGATATCCATATACCACCAGGATGAAAAGAAAGTGCTATTCCTAAGCCTTCTCGTTCAGGTGAGAAATAACAGATGCAATGAAATTAAAAAAAAAAAGGAAGGAGCTGCTCCCTACTGTGTATAGGGAGTTTTATGTGCATGTGCAACTCTATGAGCTGCACAGAGACACAGAAGCACAAACTGATTACAAATAAATAAATTCCTCCCAAAAATTACCCATAGGAAGCTACTCACAACTTCAAATGAAATGTGGACTTTAAATTCCTGTTTATTATTTGTGCTCTGTGACTGCACAATATTAGTGACCTCTGTTTAGCTTAATGAATACTAAGATTTATGTTTATCATCTGAAAATCAGTGTCTGAATCTTCAGAAGATTTTTGGTAAAGCTAGAGCATAAAAGATCAAAAAATATTTTCCAACAGAATGGAAAATATTGAAATAATAGGGTTTTGCAGTAATATTGTCCAAGGTTTCTTTCAGATGATCACTAGGTGTGAGAGTGGGTAAGAACCAGGAAAGTGAAGTTCAGAAAGTGTTCCAGTCAGGGAACAAAATCTCAGATATTTATGAAGACATATCATTTCCTGTTTCTCCTACATAGTTACGTAATAAATCCTTGTCTCTCACTGCATAACAACACTTTGTATAATTTTGTATAACTCCATTCTACTTGATAGCAGTGAGACAGCAATAAAAGAGTAAGAGCAATATATTCTCTGCAAGAGAAAATCTTTTTGATTGACTTACAAAAAGCACAGAAAGTTCAACAAATCACCATTCAGATAATAAGCTATTCTCACGGAATTTATTTCTTTTTCAGTTCATGCTATGTGCTAGCAAACACACATAATCAGCAAAATATAAAAAAGTAAAGGATTTATAAAAGCACAATTTAAGCTTTTTCTGAAATGCCTTCTGCATTATCCCATGAAATCTGGATCTGTTGAACTCTGGAATTGTGAGTTGGCAATGATGTTTGTGATGGCTGAGAAAAAACACCTTCCCCTCAGGGGGAAATGTTAATTAACATATCTACTGTTTAGATAGAAATGAATTACCATGTCTTTTCTACTTTTTTCCCCTGGCTTCAACTATTAGTTATGACTGGGAGGAAAAGCACAAAATGTTGCTAGTTCTTGTAAAGCAGTATACAAAAAACCAAACCCCCACCCCTCCCATCAAAAACCCCCAAAATCCCACCCACAAAGAAAAGCACACAAGAAAAAGAAGTGACATCTATCAAGAGCTGTCTCTCCAAAGAAACCTCTAAAATGTATCCAATAAATCACCCCATCTTTTCAAATACCACTTTTATGTTCATGAAAGTGACTGTCGTCTAGCAGGACAGTGCTCTCAAATATCTTTGTATCTGCATTGAAAAATGTGAAAATGTCCAAGATAGGATTCTTGGAAGTTAAAGGACCATCATCCAAGTGTTATTGTGGGTAGTATACACTGTATGCTTTGGAAAAGTCTTGGAGAAGTAAAAGAAAAATCCTGTTAGCAAGAGAACTGTATATTTTATTGGATTTGGGTACCTAACACATCACGGTGGAATGCTGCAGTGTTGTAGCACCAGATCCACTTCTCTCATCTTTGAGATATAAAATACAAAAAGACTGCTAGGACTCATTTATAGCTCTAGGAATTGTAGTTTTTATCCCCAAGTTTCCTAGAAGAGGTGAAGGCTGAAGAAAAACCAGATTATTTTGCTAACCAAAATGCAGTAAAATAAAATTAATTAAAAAAAAAAAAAACCAAGAAAAAGATAAAACCAAAAGAATGCCAAACAAAAACACCAAAGAGAGGACTGAGAAGGACTCTGTTTTAAGCGGCAGATGAATGCTTGCTTGGCAGGTGGATAGGTGTCAGAATTTGACGCTACAGGAATGCAAGTAGAAATTAATTTTATGGGGTTTTTATCTTGTATCACTACACAACTTCACAATGATAAAAATGAGTAGTTGGTTATGATGTGCTGCTGTTGTGTAAGTCTTAGTGAAGTTGGATTGTAAAAGTAACACAAGGAATTGAAATAACTTTTAACAGTTGCTTTGTAAATGCATAGAAAGATACCAGTTCTCAAGGAACTTATTTTATATGATACGTGTCAAACACATTACTTAAAGCGAAATACTATGAGGAAGGAAAGCCTTGGATTTTAACAAAGAAGGGACAGTTAAAGACAACTTACCTGTGGTTTTCTACAAATTGTGCTTATTGTCCTTTGTAATCTAGTAGAATCTGGAAATCTCAGATCACTCATGCTTCCCATATTTCCCCTGTGCTTGTCACACCTTAAATGTTCCCATCTTTTTAAGTGGGGTTTTAGAACTCACACAGTGCTAATCTCCCTAGAAAATGTTTAAGTGTTTAAGGTTAGTGATGGATGACTTTGGAGAAGAGCTCACTTCTTCAGGGTAACTGGTGAACACAGTAATAGAATCTACACTGAATGTCTGAAATATCCTCATCAGAAATGGCTCTGTTGGAGAGTAAAGCATGGAAAATTACTGCAATGGCAGCTTAAGTCTTTTACATATAATACATTGATCATTACTTCAAATAACTACTCATATTTTTTTTCTGTGAATGTCAGCAACTTTTATTTTTGAGCCAATGTGTTTGTCTTTAGATTTAATAGAGGAAATAAGTTCATTTGAAATTGTCCCAGTGCATAAAAACTAACAATTTTCCAAGTACTTACACTGTTTAAAGTAAAAAATTAAATTACCAGAGACATGTTTTAAGAAATAACTGAATCTTAGGCTTTTATTGCCTAAAAGCTTCTATTTCTCATACATTTTTTATTCTTAAATTCAATATACAACTCATGAAATGTGCAAACTTAAGAGGCTTAGGAACTGAAATTTTGCATTGTCCAAGGAATAGGGACAGTACAGTAGAAGACTCCACATGTAGTTTCATCAAAGTGTTTTAAAGCTGACCCAAAGGCTGTTAATACAGACTGCCTCCATGTGCTTTTAGAAGCGAACATCTCTCTTTGAAGGAGCTTTGCGCTAAACCCCTGACATTTTAGGAGTTTGATAAAGGGACTTTTGTAAGGATATTTATTTGCAGCAATGAAGAAGTATCACAATGTCCATACCTTCTGGGATTCAGTCCTCCTGGATTTACGTTTCTTTTTGTCACAAATTGCAGTCTGGCATCTTACACCAAGCTACGCTGCTCCTTTTTGACATCTGCCTACCTTCTATTGTTAAGAAAAATAGAGTAAAAAACCTCACATAATCTGATACATATTATCTTTCCAATTATGAATAAGCACAACTGGAGCATCTTTTTATAAGTGTAAGTTATCTAGGACTTACTTGTAAAGATTAACTTTTTCCTTCAAACTGTGATCATTTGGGATAATGAGTTTCTGGTCTCAATGACTTAATTTGTGCTGATTCCGAAAGGATTCCTGGCCGAACTGGGACAAAATCTCGGTCAAAATCATTTTGTTATTATATTATTTTCAAGAAATAAGAATTAGCTCAGCCTGAAATGTTTTACTAAATTGTCCCAGTATATTTCTGCAGTGAAGGAATATCAATTTAATCACTGAATCCTATCTCACTGGTTTCCATAGTAAATTTCTCAATTTTTCTTTTCAGATGTTCAAGAATGAATTAACTTTCCTTTAGAAATTTTCTTCAGTTTCAAATTTTAATCTCAATACTTGACTCAGAAAAAAAACATTCTGGTTTTGTCAGGAAGAAGGTAGGCTTAACTGGAACAGAAACAGAAAAATTACACGTTATAAACAGCTGCTAGACACAACAACCAACACTAGGAATATCAAAACAAGAATAATCATCTTTTCCAGTTAAGCTAGATGTAATTATTTCCTTTAACTGTCAGTGACTCTGATGTGGGCAGTCATAAATCAGTGATTCAAAAACTTTTAATTCTTAGTATTGCACTGTATACACTGGGATTTCCTCACAGAGGCTGTGTATCAAAGCCAGTCTTGAAGCTCTTAAGACACAACTTGATTGTCCAGCCTGTTTCCTTGAAGAATGCAGGACACCCTCCAAAAACTGGTTCTTACCCCAGGGTCAGAGAAAACATCTGAGACAAATTAGAGCATCAGGAACATGCCCATTGGAGAAATCATATCTGGTAACTTGATGAAAAGGAAATTTTTTGGGTTATCTTCCGTAGTAGGATTTTGATGTTATGAAGTAACCTGAGATATAGTGAATTAATTAGAGTTAATTATCTTCCCTTCTACAGTAAATAGTACAGCACCTACTTTCAGATTTTTTGGTAAGTGGTCTATTTTAAGGAGCAATAAGCTCACAAAAAGAACATTAGATGTTTTACTGGTATCTGTGGCACCTCAAAAGTTATTGGACCTGCATAACACTTCGCCGTATAATAAGTCAAACTTTAAGAGTGTTGACCATGCTGTAAGTGTCAACATGAAAATATTGCTAACACAAGACATTTAGACTTTTTTAGATTTCTTTAATCTGAGATTCAAGTGTCTCTGGACCAATGCCTCATGTCCAGTCACTGTTGATTGGATTTGTGCACTGTTTCAATTCAATATGCTAGTAGACTGCAAAATAAGATTATGTTTTAGAGTCTGATCCTAAGCCAGTGAATTTCATGAATGAACTCCCTTTTGTGTAAGCTAGGTTTAGGTTGGACCCTCAAATCTAGTAATAAACAATACAAACAAAATCATCTTGTCTAGTGCTTGCTGCCTTCTTTTCTCAATGTTCCTGATGACAAATTAAATCCCCATATCTCTTCGCACTCACTTTAAGCTATGAGTAGAGGTAATTGAAATTCATGTGGAAAAAGGACATTTTGACACTGTACAATTTCTAATGCTGCCAGCAAAATTAAACTAATATTAGGAGATACAAAAATATCGGTTTACTAGATCATGGCAGACTCAGTGTGATCCTGATACTGGGAAGACACAAGTACATCAAAGGAAGTACACATGGGGCAATATGGGGAAGCCAGGACAGTTGTGAGAAGAGTGGTGATGTGGGAGGCATTGGCATCTGAACAGTTATTGAAATGAAGACAGTGGAGAAGACTTGTGTCCGAAATATCCTGACACCCTCAGCTCCCTTCTCTGTTATCTGGGTCTCAGAGCTGCCACTGGGGGCTGTCGGAATTTAGCCGAATTTCTGAATTTCCCTTCAGCACATCCTGAACCTCCAGTCCTGAAAATGGATTTAATTAAGACATTAGCACAAATTTTCACCTTATATCCTGTGCAAATGAACTTTTGCCTGCCAGAATTTTCTTTCATTATGTAAAGATATTTTTCAAGTATCTTGCTCAACTGGGTGGACACCTCTCACTGTATTGCTTTGTTGACTGTAGATAAATTTATGTATGCTCAGCAAATATGCCTTTTCCTGACAAACATAATGGTAGTGCCAATTTACATTACCTCTGCATAGGTGTGAGCCTGAGTATGTAACTTTGTACGACATGATTTCTCAAATGCCATCATAAAACATAAATGAAAGCAGTGAATGTAACCCATTAACTCATCTTAAAACAAAATATGGAAAAAAAAGATTATTGCAACTGATCATATGATCCTGAGAATACTGGACACAAATCAAATACCTTTAGTTTTTCTGACTTCAAAGGAATGTATTTGGAAAAGAAAGCAAACAAAGTTTCTCTTGGATACACTGAATTCTCATGTCAAGATAAATTAAGAAAATGTGTGTTTATTTTTCTTGCTAGATCTTTGTGTTCTGCTTGTATAGCAAAAACATTTAGATCGAATAAAAAGCACTTCACCCATAGATTAATCCCCACGTTGTATTCTCATGTTTAAAAACTAGCCAGTGTGAAGGGCCGTTTGTGTAGTCCAGCAGAATGAAAGAAGACAGACACCCATAATGCCAGAAGGTCTATTTAATCTCTATTCATTGTGCAAAGATCTATCAGATGCAGCTGGAATAGCCCCTTGAAGTTTGTGCCAAGTTGTTGAACCAGGTAGTAGGTTTGTTAAAGTGGTAACCAATCCTCTCTATGGAAAAAAAAGTGAAATAAAATAACATAAAACCTTTCACATCCTCTGATCCTCTAGAGTGGTGCCCATTATAATCATTAAAAATCACCTATTTCTTTAGCACCTCCCTGAGTAATACAAACAAAGATGTCATCTCACGTGAGGACTTTCATATGATATTTGGATTCAATATTTTTATTTAAGAGTTCCTGCTGGAGTAGAACAGTCAACACATACTAACATAAAGATAAATATAAACAAATTAAGAAAAACAGGGATGATGAAATACCTATCAGTTAGACATGAGGCCTCCTTGAAAAAAAGAACAGATACTATGCTCAAAGGACATTGTATTGTGTTTTTCTGCTATACGTGGTGTGTGTAACTTTTATAACTCTCCCATGCCTGCATGAAATTTGGTCAGACACAGTTCCTTCACTGTTAAACTACCACAAAATGCCTTACAAAAAGGCCAGAAAGAATGAACTGTGGTTCCTGTAACAACTGAGAGTAACAGAGCAACTGTTATATGACCTCATTAGCAGGTTATGCACAACCTTAGCCATTACAACATGTTTCAGTAAGAGAGGGAATGTTGGAAGAGCCACTGGACTTTGTCCATAAACTTCTAGCAAGTGTGCAGTACAAATTCCCAGTTTATTCCCTGCTGGACAGCCTGCAAGGGTAAGCATAAGAGACTGTAACTTCAATCCTTATGCCAAAGACTGTTCCCCTACCACAGATCATTAACTCTGTGTGAGTATGCACAGGAAAAATCTCCACTTACAAAAGCTACTGGAAGCTTTTATTTAATTTTTTAAAATTTGTTTTAAACTGCCTGCAAACAATGGCAAGCAGCTGGTTTGCATTTTTTTTATTTGTATCACATTATCTGACAAAAATGTTGATGAGATCAAGTTTTGGGACACTCTACTCTGACTTATGCTCAGTCTGGATTTAAGGACAATATATATTTATATCCCCCTTTTATATATTTGTGAACAACAGGATTCCATGATTAGTTACAGAAGTCCCAAATGTGAGCAGTGTCAATAAGAAATTACCACATTATTAAAAAAAGCACCCCCACATTTTCCTGTCTCTGTCCTGCTGGCTTCATCTCTGTCTGGATGGTTGGATGAGCCATTAGCTAAGCCACTTACCAGGGAGGCAGATTCGTCACACAGCCCTAAATTACAGACATCAGTTTGTCAGATGAGAGGCAATCAGCTACAATCTGGAACACACTACATTGTCATTTAAAAGAGAACACAGACCAGGTGCAATGGGATTAAAAATGATGACAGGGTAACACACTGGTACTGCATATCAGGACTTAAAAATTAAACTATTAAAACTGGCAAGAAGCTGGTAGTGTTGTAGGTTCTGGTCTTGTTGACAGAGACCCCACTTCCCCCAGTCACCACCTGCCCACTTTGAGCATGCAAAGAGTTGGTTTAAGATCAACTGCTCTAAAGCATGATGGAGGAAGAGAAGACATGACATACTGCAGCCAAATGAGGAAAATGAAAATGACAGTCTGAGGAGAAGCAACTTTGCAGATAAGATCATTGTTCATCTCATTGCTCTTATCTAAAGTTGAGTAGCAGTTTCTTTCATAAGCTGGGAAGGATCAGTGTGTATGATCATGAGTTACTTGTTCATTAGGAGCCATTTACTGTAGCTACATAAAGCAAGTGCAGCCAAAGGTGTACGAGAAAGACATCAATGTGAGAGGGTTAAAAAGCTTTGCACAGTGAGAGGCTGGACCTCCTTTCTTCCAGATGTAGACAACAAATCAGCATCCTGTTGCAGCTTCTCTGGGGGCACAGTTTGGGAAACATCTTGTTAAGCTGCCCCTTCCCACATTAGCCATATCGATTTGTCCCTCCTCAACCTTTCCACTAGTTTCTAGTTCTGTGCCATAAAAAAACAGTTTCAGTCTTCAGACTTGAAGGAGATGTAGGAGTAGGGTGTTTATTCTGCTGGTGTAAAGCATTTCTCTGGATTTATTGTTCTCCTGGGGCAATATTATTGATGGGTATTTGCTGAGGACTGCTACTTTATGATTATAGCTGTTTAAAAAATTGTCAAGGATGACCAAAGTTTGGAAAGAAAGATAGTATAAAAAGAATTCAATAATTAAAGAGCAACTATTTTTTTTTCTTGGAAGTATTTCACTTCTCCCTTTTTCACGACTGCCCATGGATTTATGTTGGCTCTGTGAATTCCCTATAAATGTGGCCCTCCAGACTCCATGTTGATCTGAATTAGGCAACTCATTGAATTAATGCTTAATTTTTCTTTGTAATTTCATTTATAGATTTAATTCTTAAACCCAGAAAATATGTACACATCTTAAAATTGTTTTATTTGATTAGTGAACTGGAATACATCTCCAAAAATATTATTTTTTTAAATAAGCTAAGAAAAGAAAAACTACAGAGTGGTAAAATATAACCAAATTATCCAGAAAGTCAAAAACTCTCCTCTATGATTAGAGGAAATAACTCTGCCCATTTAGCTCTTCTCTGAGGAGAAATCTGAGTAAATAAATGGCCTTTGTAACATGACCAAAAGTCAACAACACTCAAGCTCTCTCCCAAACCCACCAGTGTTTGTGCCTAGGAGGGCATCGTTAGGGCAATTACTTGATTAAACAGCCAGTCCATTTTGTTTATTTGTTACACTCCTCAAAGAAGAGCAGGTCACTCTCCCAGAAGCATTTGTGTATCCAGTAAACAGAAGCAGGTTAATTACATGCCTTAAAATCACAGGGCAGAAAATGCTCTCCCTTTGTCTTCTGCTAACCCACAAGCAGGAGAACAGCTGGAGAAAGACAAGACATGTCTTGCCTGCCTCGTTATAGGCCTTGCATGTCTCTGAAGGTGCACAGCTCTGCTGAGCATGCAGCTCTCTTCACACAGTTGTAGACATATTTGCACTGTATGAATATTATAAGATAGGTACAGTGTTTATGTCAGTTAAATATTATTATTGCTTACCGCTTTTGAGAGATGGCATTAGGAAGTGTTCAGTGTATCTCAAAACGCCTGCCACTCTTACTGGTTTTTACACAACTTTTTTTTTTCCTGGCCTCAGATCAATTTGTCTTTAAGGAAGATATTCTTTCATTTCAGGTTATTTTGTCCATATATTTTTACATTTAAAAATCCCTTATAATTTAAACCAAATCTCTGGCATTCAACATCCAACACAAATACTTTCACTAGGGGGGTTGGAGTTTTTTTCAGGATCGTGTTACCAGTCTTTGGCTTTGTCAATATCAGTCTTAAAGTGGAGCCTTGAAGAAACCAGAAACATGGCATATTTCCAACTCTGCTTGCCTCCAGTGTATACAGACAACTCCCAGGCAGCAGTGATTGCAGAAAGGTTTGCAGGCAGCCTGCAGATACAGAATGGAAGTGTGCCTGGGAGTATCCAAAGTGCCTAACACTGAGCTAACAGCACATCAACAGTACATGAACCTCTAACTGTGCCTAAGAGGTGGTGTCTCATCTTGTCAGGGAAGAAATACCCCGAGCTGTGTTTCCATGTTCACTATCTGGACATCTCTCAAAACACAACGTAAAGATATCTACTGTGGTTTGCAGATTTTTTCTGTCTTTCTCCTGTCATGTCTCTTATTCTCATCTTTCTCCTCTCTTACATACATAGAACATCAGCCAGAAAAGGTCTCTGCCCAATTACTTTTCTCTCCTGAGCACACTGACAATATGCCTGTATGACTTGAGATTTTGACAGGAGTATCACTCCTTACATATAACTGAAATGAGGGTAGGTGCCTCTTTTTGGTCTGATTTCAACCATAGCAATACTACAGCTACCATTTTATACATATACATATACATATACATATACATATACCCATATATATATAGTCTAAAATCCTAGAAAAAAAGAAGTTTTTGTTACTTCATTTTCCCTAGGTCCTACATTAAAGTAACCAGTATCAAAACTAATAGACAGTAGGATTAAAATATTGGTATTTACCCAAAGTTATATATAATGAAGTTTAAAGGTGTGTGATTAGCATAAATCCATAAATCACTGAAATAGTAGGAAGAAAAGCAAACTTTTAAAACTATTTTATATGTGACTGTGATATATTTTTGTTTCACTGTTCAAAGTTATGTTTTCAGAGATATAAAAAGGAAATGCATAATTCCTTTCTCTGTATAGACGTAAGAACCTCTACTCCAAGTAAGACTAGAGTCCATCTAGGAGATTCACTGCTAATCTGTTGATTAGAGATGTGTACAATGCTGGAGTGATTCATAGAATCATAGAATGGTTTGGATCAGAAGGGACTTTAAAGATGATTTCTTTCCAATCTCCCTGCCCTGGTCATGGACACTACCTACCCTTTTTCAGTCTGAAGCCATCAAACCTTGTCCTATCATTTACATGCCCTTGTAAAAAGTCCCTCTCCAGCTCTGTCGTAGCCCTCTTAGGTACTGGAAGGTGCTATAAAATCTCCCCAAACCCTTCTCTTCTCCAGGCTGAACAACCTCAGCTCCCTCAGCCTGTCTTCATAGGAGAGGTGCTCCAGGCCTCTGAGCATCTTCATGGCCCTTCTCTGGACCCTCTCCAACAGGTTTTCCTGTGCTGAGGACCCCAGACCTGGATACAGTACTCCAGATGGGCTATCACAACAGTGGAGTAGAAGACAGGGAGGATCATCTCTTTTGACCTGCTGGTCTTGGTTCTGTACAAAGTACATCTTAAGGTATATCACACAGTCTCACCATATTCTCTGCCTATGCTAAGTAAATCTGATCCTTCTGCCTTATTTTTCATATATAGAGTGAGGGGCTTTGTGTATAATATATTTGGATCCACATGTGTTTTGACTGGGGAGGTTCTTCCTAAACAGGGCTCATATTGAAGACAGCAGTGTTTAATCTTCTTAGCCAACGTGCCTACAAGATAAGGAAGGAAGCAGAGGTGATACAGGAGCATGGCTTCATTTAGACAAATGTTCCTTGACCCAGTGTACTGTCTACATTCAGGGGGCTGGAATTTCGCTTTTGGTAAACTTAGAATTTTGAGGGGAGAATTAGCTGTGCACATTCTGCTTACATTTTGCTACTTTGCTGTGAACTCAAAGTCCCTTAGATGAAATTATATTTTTTCAGTCACACTTTTTCTTTCCTTTTTTTTTCTGTTAGGGATTTGCTTATATTTTATTAGCTGAAAGGTGACTCTAATGTCCTTCCATTCCCAATCTTTCTTCACAGTTGCAGTACTTTCACTCCAATAAAAATATTTGCTCTGTTATTACACTTGGGATTTCAGTGATTTGATTCATTAATTGTTTGACATAACTATACAATTGACTTAATAGCATATAATATCAATCTTTACTGATTGAAATAAATCATGCTGAATCAAGTGAATCTACTTTATTCGAGTGAAACCATAAGCAAACTGGTAGAAGAAAGATAATGCTCAGGATAAAAAGCAGTGCAAAAAGCATGACAAATAGGTATTAAAAGTGTAAGCATTTACTCAGTTATCTTTTTCATCTTGTATTCAGCTGTATCTTTTCAGAACCTTGAAACTCTTTCCTTCCCTAATCCTTTCAGCCTTTTTAATTTAGGAGACATATTTTTCTCCTGTAAAAGACTGGCAAGAAAACCAAAATGAAACAGCAGGTTTTAAAACAACCAAAAAAGCACTGTGAACTGGCAGACCAACAGCTCTGCAGAACAGCACTGAATAGTTGTAAAATTTCATCACATCGTACCCAGTCATTCAGATGCTTTGACCAAAAAGGAGAAAAACCTCATGGAATACCTTCTATTAAAAAAAGGGAGGGAAAAGGAAAGAAATGGTTCATCATTAACTGAAGAACAAGGATCAATTACGTAATTAAATTAAAAGCTGCTGGGTCTTATGAAACAGGTATATTCCCATTCAAGGTGGTGACCCTCAATTGCAATACAACTATTTTCCCCAAGGATAAGAGTCTGTAAAGCAGACAAAAGATCTTCAAATCCAGTGCAAGACAGTGAAATGAACTCCTGCAGGAGTTATGAGCCTTCATTTCTTTGGCATAGTTCTATTTAACAGGAGCACTTTGCTGCATGTACATATGACAAAGTAAAACCTACCAGAGAAAAATATTTTACTTCGAGAGCAATTTCTGCTTTGGGGAAAGGATAAGAAGATAAAAACCTCGTGTGGCAGGTGCCATTCATATCACCCAGAGTATTACTGACAGGCACTGAGAAACCATGCTAATGAAAGTGCTATTGTAACCCATATAAAGGTCTTGGCAAGAAATACTTGTCTGATACTAAAAGGTAGTATACATCCATACAACTGATTATCCATCCCTTCAAAATGGAGTTCTAGCATTAGAGCTTGAAATAATCCTCTTGCTGTAGCATTAGAGCTTGAAATAATCCTCTTGCTGTTTTATGGTCTTTAAGAGAAGATGAAAACCAACAATGTGGAACCGAGTGTCACGACATGGCATATAGATGGGAGTGTTGGTCTGCTGGAGGGCAGGAAGGCTCTGCAGAGGAATCTGAACATGCTGCATTGATGGGCCAAGGCCAGTTTTATAAGGTTCAGTAAGATGAAGTGCTGTGTCCTGGACTTGTGTCACACCCATGCCATATCTTGCTACAGATTTGGAGCAGAGTGGCTGGAAAGTGGAAAGTGGTTGCCATTGGAAAAAGACCTGGTTCACAGCAGCTGAACATGAGCCAGCATGTGCCCAAGTGGCCAAGAAGGCCAAGGGCATCCTTGCTTATATCAGCAATACTGCGGCCAGCAGGACCAGGGCAGTGATTGTCCCCTGTACTGATGAGGCCACGCCTCATGTACTGTGTTCAGTTCTGGGCCCATCTCTGCAAGAAAGACATTGAGGGGCTGGAGTGAG
>WEKY01003797.1:0-12199 GCA_013390045.1 Picathartes gymnocephalus | reverse complement strand
TTATTTCCGTGCTTTTTCCCCATTTTGGCTCTGAACCATGGATAAGCTCATGAACTTTGGAATTAAAACATTTAGCAGCAGGCAAGCATGTCATAACAGTCAGGTCAGAGCCACTCACAGCGCTTTGCTCAAACTTGCAGGAATGAGGGAAACTGGGACCTCTTTCTCATGCTTTGAGCCTTTCTAGAAAGGTGTGGCTCTCCCCTCTGCCTGAACTTGAAAAGTGAAGGTTGCACTGCAGTGCATTCTGTATATACACAGCATGCTGGTTTTTTTTAAAGGGGATGTCAGAGCAGGAGTGGAGAAATGTGCCAGTGAAACATGGAAAAGTAAATACTTTTCAGATGCTGTTTACCACTCACCAAGACTTAATTTAGTTCTACGCATCAGTTGTCTAAATGCATCTGTTTCTTAGAAAATTGAGAGGCAGGTAAGGATACAATACCAAAGAAGCTGTTAAAATGTCAGACTCTGCCAATGATTACCACACAGCTACACTGAAAAAGATGAAGGTAATTGCAGTATTTGCATAGTGACAACAATGTGATGAGTGATTTATGGGTATTTTCGCGTGCTGTGAGACTCACCCTGTTCTCTTCTAGGTTAGGCTTCCAGTACTGGGAAACTCTGAAAGATGCATTCTGTGCTGTTTAAGCGACCATAGTGGACTGCAACTCTGGGAGTTCAGTGTCTCCTATAAGAAACGTTTGGGAAAACCAGTGCAAACAGAAAGGCATTGCATGGTCTGCACAGTGGTTTTCAAATGTTTCACTAATTCCATCACAGTACATGGCTACAGTACCTTTACTGAGTATTGGGTATGAAAAGAGATGACGGGTTGCTCACGTATCAAGACAAGATGCTGTTTGCACTTCACGTGAACTGGGTCTGCAACCATCACATTTTAGGAACTTTGTTCTCAAGATGCAGAGAGGACAGGTAAGAATAATGACAGCAAGATGCAACTGTTCCAAAGAGCGCCTGGGAGAACAGACAAGATAGAAGTACAGATAAAGGAAGGAAGGCTCGTAGAGAATGATAATCAAAAACTTTACATAAGAAAGCCCATCCAGCCATCCCATATGTATCTGAGAAAATAATGACCTTTTGAGATTGTATCTTCTTGTCCAATATTACATCAGAAGCAACACATTTCCTGCCTGCCTAGGTTGTTACTCAGCTTCTGGCCTGGAAAATTAGTTTATACTCTTTTTGATTTTGGTTTTCTCTGAACAACAGCATGAGCTCCACTGCTGCTACCCAATTACACCTGTAATTTTTGTCAATACTCCTCTTTTGGGGATAGTGATGTGAGCAACAATGCAATATATTTAATGATGCTGTTGAAACACACTCTGTAAGTTATTATGAAGTGTGTTTAAGGGGAGGTGGTGTCTTGTCACTTACTGGTTGCAAAGTATTTGCACTCTTGTCAATGCCATCTTTGCTTTAGAAAAACTGCAAATAAAATATGTTGCCTACTGTTAAGGAATTGTTTATGTTCTGTGCTCCTGAGCTCATGACAGTACCTGTAATGATGTGCAAATGGCAAAGCAGATATTGCTCCCCTCCAAAGAGCATGACTGTGGAGTATAACTTGCTAAGGTCCTGGCAGTAATCACACACAACAGAATACAACATAATCCTGCTGAGGCACTGGATCGCAGTAGAAGTTGGTTTAGGCTACTCATCCCTTACAATAGTAATTTGGTGGTTCCATTGTACAAGGAGCTGTGCAAACACGTATGGGATATGCCAAAGATGTGCATGCCAGGGAAGAGACAGGAGCCTGTTGAAGCTGAGGTAGATCTCAGAGTTGTAGCCACAGCCAACTGAACAGATTCACAAATCTCTCCATTGCTGGGAGCAGACACTTTGTCTGAGGCATGTGCAGAGGACTGCCTGTCTACCTATAGCAACTTTTTCCATAATGATAATAATAATAATTATAAAACCAGGACAGCCCAATGGACAGAGCTGTGTTTCTAGAAGTTACCAGCAACATTTCCTTTCCACTCCTTCAACTGTCCTGTTGGTCACCAGTTTAAACAGAGTCTCATGGCCAAACCAAAGCACTTTGAAAAGATTGAGTCCTAAAACATTTCTAACCCATCTTGGATAATTGTTTGAGCAGCTGCATGTGATAAAATTACAGAATCTTAGATACTGTAGGAGCTGTATGCCTCAGACTGTCCTTTGGTGGCAGTCCATCCTGTCTTTGAATTGGTGCCTGCACATTAATTGTATTAGTACCAAGTACAAACCCAAATGCAAAGACTAGGTTCAGGGGGTCTGATTTTGCTTTTGCAAGTCAGCGCCTACCTGTGATGACTCAAGTTTAACAAGTATGCTTCCTTCGGTTTGTTTTTCATTGTATTTAAGAAATATGTGCCTGGAATCTTAACACAGATGGTGGTCTGTCAGTTTTAAGAGTGGTTAGTGGGCCTTGGAGAGTAATATTTTCTGAGGAAAATGCTGTAGAAACCCCTTTGGGAGTAGATTCAGCACTCCAAGTGCCCCTGGAGAGGCTAAAGAAAAATTGTGCAGGCTAAGAGATAAATAGTACTGGAAAGCCTGGGAGCCATTCCAGCCCTGTTCCCCGCTGGTTACCAGGTTAGTGAGACAACACATTTTAACCTTCTCACTGACATCACACATTGCTGTCTTCAGTAATTTGGTGGACAACACCAAACTCAGTGTCTGCCCCAGAGGACCCCTGCAGACCCTCTCTCTACGTCACCCGGCAGCCTTTAACCCTGCTAGAGAATTGCAGAGGTGATTTAGAGCTGAGCAGGCATCTACTCTGTGGTAAAATGCCTCCTAAATTATTCACTTAACCAGAAGAGAAGGCAAAGGACGTAGACTGCTGCTGAAGCAGAAGGAAAGTCTTGAGTAAAATCAGAGATTAAAATCAGAGTGAGGGAAAACAGGTGTGTGAACAAGAATCAAAGGTTGTGTTGGTATAACTGGGCATCTATCCCTCAAACCAGAATTAAATTACTGAGCCTACAGGCTGAAAGGTGCACCTGAAGGGCCTTCAACAGATCCCAGCCCAAGGCTTTAGGGGCTGAAAGCATTTTCAATCCCAGTGAGTGATACCCAGGGAAATATGCATGCAGGAAAATGGGTGCTCCTTGAGGAGCTCTCTCCCACACTACCCCCATGCAACCATGCACTTTCCCAGATCATCCTGGTAAGCCTCCATGAAAAGAGACATCATGAAGAACCAGCTACAGGTAATGTTTAAAGAATTGGTTTCATCTGGAAGTAAGTTAGACTAAAGCTTCTTGAACTGTACCTCATTCATATTAACCTGCGAGGTCTGTATTGCTTGGTGGTTTGCCTCGTTTGAACACCATGGGCTTTTATTCAACAAAATAACAGGTTAAATATCCCAGAAGAGAGGTAAATAAGCTGTACTTGCAAAATGGAGATTTGTATCCTATAAGACATTGCAAGAGAACTAATGGATCATGACAGAAGTCTAATTGAGCTGGGACCTCCAAAGAAGCACGCTAAGACAATTGGGGTTAGATGTACTGGGTAACAAACTAGGAGCAGGGAGGCTGTTGTGGCTGTATGCAGCATTAGGCATCAAAAAACGTGTTAGAAACCTGAAGGGAGTGAAGGGAGGCAGAAAAGAGCTACAGAAATCACCTAAAGTCAGTAAAATTCCCTTTACTGTGAGTTTACTTGAGAGGCCTGGTCTATTTCATATGTTGAAGAGAATCAACTTGATGTCACTCTCTTGAGTATTACCTGCAGAAATGATCACCGACCTTTCTTTTCTGAAGCAAACTGAAGAAAGAAGGCAGTGACTAGGATCCAGAGCTAGAGTAATTCAGACCAGAAAAAAAAAAATTTTAAAGGTTTATAAACATTAAATCACAATTCACCGAGCAACATGACAGATCTTCCTGTATTTGCAGACTTAAGAGAAAGTCTGCAAATAATATAAGAAATACTATCATTCAGTTCAAATTTGCTAAAATTCAGTGGTTAACATGAGATCAAAGTAGATATCTCTGTGATGTGCCTAGGTCCTTAGAAATAACTTGTGCTCAGATACTATGGTGAGAATTATACCTTTTAAACTGTTTCCTAACTAACCACTTACTCATTTGTGTAGAAAATAATTTTATGATTTGAGCACAAGTATTGAAAAGACAGAGTATCTATAAAGACAAATTGAAAAGATACATCTAGGTTCTGCTCAGGTTTTCTAGTAGAAACCTGTCTTCTGGAAGGGATAAATAGTGAGGGAAGGTAAGATGTAAAGCTGCAAAGACAGGATAAATAAAAGCATGAAGCAGAAATTATTTCCAGACCATCAGGTGCATTTCTGAATGTGTTTCTGGAGAAAAATCAATCTAATTTCTGATAAAATGACTGATGTTATACTGCTAGGAAATCTATGGTATGAGTTTGAAAGCAAAAGGTTTTCTCTTTTTATTCCTAATGCAGTACTTGGCAGTGTTAAATTACACCAGTGAACATACATAGAAAAGACTGCAATAGTAATAATGTGAGGAAAAAAATCACTATGCAGTGAGCTAGGTGGCAGGAGGCCAACAAGTTTCTTTCTTTACACCTCACAGTAAAATTGTACATCTGAAAGTAGAGTTCTGTCACCCCATCAGTGTACATGAGTCTGCAGACTGGTTCTGAAAAAGAGCAGCTTGGAAGTTTGTTCTGAGTGTTCTCTACTTTGCCAGGGATGGATCTTCAAGCCAGAGTTTTCCATCTCTCTCAAATAAAAGCCTCGTTTTGCTATGCTGAGTATAAGAAAGCCCATCTGTCTGTCCTTCTTCAAGATCCAGTCAGAGCTTCTCCATTTTGGATGACCAGTGTTGGTTATCTTTTCCAACCTAGTTAATTCCATGGTTCTGTGTAACCCTGAGACCAGTATCACAGGTTACAGAAAGAGGAAAAGGCAGAGAGGCCTGTCTCTAATTAGGTCCCAGTGGAGAATTTCAGGCCTCTCTCCACGGTCCAGCTGCCTGTCAGCAGGTCCTGGCTTATTCCCAACATGGCATCAGAGAGGGTCAGAGAGTCAGAAATTGCTGTGGATCCTCTTCCAGCATATTTCTTTTACTTCTCCTCCCTGCAGTGTCCTTTTCCAGTATGCAGCTTCATTAGCAGAGCAGAGAGACTGGTCTGTGAGCAGCCTGTACTGAACCCTTAAGTTCATTAACTATTCTCCAGAGCAGTAGCTAGCAGCACAGGACTCATCTCCAGCTAGCAGACGAAAAGCAGGGAGTCGGGAACAAGTGAAGGTCAGTAAGTTAGGCTGGAAGAGACAGAAAAACTTTTAAATGCTTATTTCTGTAGCTGGTTTTAGGGAATAACTCACAAGCTGGGACTTGCAAGAGTACTGGCTGTGTTGCTACAACATCACTGCCTTCTTCATCCATCTACACCACAGTCATAATTTTAGATCCTAATGAACCACCTTCCCCACGTACTGAATGGGGATTTCCTAACTACTTCTTGCAAGACACTTCAAAATTTCTGGAAAAAGGAGGCTAAGTCAGAGATAGCAGGGATAGGAAGGCAAAGCAGCAGGACAAAGAGACCAGTAAAAGCATCATGTTTGAACCATTTTCTGTGGGATCTTCATCCCAGCTGCTCCTTGAAGTGGACCTTCCAGCTTTTCAATTACTGTAAGCCAAAGCCCAGGATCACCAGCAGGAAGAGGCTGATTGAGTTAAAAAGCCCTTGGCTGAGAGGCTGTGTAAAAGAGATCCACCTCTGCAAGCAAGTAGCAATGTATCTGAGCTGTGACACTTGCAAGTGTGACAGTTCTCCTGCAGGTGCACAACAACTCAAGAAGAAACTCACCTTTTTCCCTACTTTTATCATGGACTAATGTGTGTGGTTTTCATACAGCTGGCATGATACACAGAAATTGCAAAATGAGGTGTTTGAGGTGTGTCATGCCTTTAGCATTTATCCATGGAGAGGTGAGGAGAGCCCTGGCCCAGGTTTTATAGCTCTTGTTGGCTTCTGTTACAGCACAACCACCATAAGACAGCAGAGAAAACTTTGCAAGGCTTGCTTTTGTGTCTTTGCCAGCTGGTCTCAACCAGGGCATCCATTGGTAAGTTATATTTTAGTCCAAGTCTGTTACATGATTACATGTCCTCAGCTACCTCGGAACTTTTATCTCTTCTGTTTGATGAAAATTACTTTTGCCAACAGAGCCATTGCTGCCACGTGTTATTGACCAGGAGAGTGTGGTTATAAATAATCTCTCTTTCTCAGCAGTATGGTGTGCAAGTACCAGGAAATTGACAAAGGCAGTAGGCCAGGTTGGATGGGGCTTTGATCAAGCTGGTTTATGTGAACGTGCCCCTGCCCATGCTAGGAGGGTTGGAACTAGATGATCCTTAAGGTCCCTTCCAAATCAATCTATGATTTTCTAATGGTTGGAGAATTTGTATGCTCCTACCAAGCTGTCACGCATTGCCAATAGAGAGGGAGCAACTCCTTCATCCACCAGTCTTTCTGCCCTGCTTCCCATCCTATGCTTCTGTGCAAGGACTGCCCAGTCCTCTTGGTCACATCAGGAAGTCAAAAACTAGGCACTGCCTCACACCAAAGCCAACCCCCAGCGATGCCACAAGCCACACTGCTGTGGTGCAAAGCATGCAGTGTGTCCCCTGTTCACAGTGTTAAGAAAGAAACAACTGAATTAGGACAGCCCTGAAAAGGACATTCATGTATTCGGTGTGCAGACATTATAATACAGAGTTTTGTGGTGAGAAACAAAACTCATACATCTTCCTGTTCCACAGGATGTCCTCTTTGTGGCCTGCAGCATTGCTACGCTGTCTTCTTGCCTTTCTTTAGTCTGACGACCTACTGGTTTTCCAGGCAATTTTTTCCCCTCAGACACAGAGAAGGAGAGCCCCCCAAGGCGCATGTACCAGTCTCTTTTCCAAATCAGGGTCCTAATGTAGGTATCAGCAGTAAAAAAGGGTTTTGACATCTATGAACCCAGAGATCATGTACTACACAATGAGCAAGAGGAAGTTTGTTACTTAAAAGCATTAATTTCACTTAATTTATTTAAATGTATTTAAATAACTCTTAGTGAAACTGGTGAGAACTAGTTAATCAGATGGTGAGGGGTTTTTTTGCATGTTTCTGCAGTTATAGGCATTTCAATACTCTGAAAAGAATGACTTCTGGAATTTGCTTGTTGTGTTCCAGTGGATTGCCTTTGTCTGTGAAAAGGAGAAATTATGTTATCATTACAATATTCTTAATTAAGCTGATTGCAAAATTTTGTGACATTCCTGGGAAGCTTGGAGGCCTGAGCCCGTAAAGTTAAAGAACTACCCATTTTTTCTGTTTGCATAAACTGAGCAAAGGGTGCCTTTGCAACTGAGGACTTGAAAAAAGCACAAGTAAGACACATTTCTTAGTGTCTTACACAATATATGTTATCAACTCAGATTACAGAAAATGTTAGCCCTCCTAACTCATGCAGTTTTAAAGTGTAGGGGAACCACAACATTGCTAGTCATGTAGATTCTTTTCTTAGCTGTTTACTGAGAAAGAGGGTCTCGTGGAAAGAAAGGTATACTGGAGTAAAATACACAGACTCACTCATTAAATGAATTGGACACAGAGCTGTTTGATATAACTCAAAAGTAATAAATAATTGCAAGCTAACTGGGCTTTCAAATTTTGCTAATACATTCATGTCACCAGTCCAGCAATATCCTAAGTGCTATAGTTCAATGCCATTACTAGCAACAACCACAATATTTTACGAGAATACTCCTGTCAAAATATGGTGCACACTTTGACACTCTTGGTTTCTTTGAGAAGTACTTGACAAGGTTTCAATTTCACTGTGCTGATTTTGTGTGCTTTTGAGTGCTGCCACATTACTAAAAAGCCATTTCAAGCACGTCAGATCTCATGAGGAGGGCATTTCCCTCAGAAATTTGTGCCTAAATGTTAGTGATTGTTCTCTGTTTATGATATTACTAATGACTAAGCCCGTGTTGTTAGGCTGGGATATAATCAACTTATATTGCACTTTTGAACAGAGAACTGATGCTGTCTTTTAGCTTGAAAATGCCCTTCATTTTCAATATTACATTAGGAAAAAAAAAATTAAAACTGCAGCTTCAAGCAAACTCTGTTTATGACCAAAAGGAAAAAAATTACAGCTGTGCTGGGGATTTGTCCAGACAAGTTAAAGCAGAGGCGTATTGACTTTTCCTAGTGTTCTTTTCCCCCACATCTGCTCCTGAACTTGTTTGCTTTAACTTGACAATATTGTCACAGGGGAAGAAGCACAAACAGTGCCAGAGAAGTGGGCTGGCAATTGTGTTTCCGCACAACTGGAATGATTTCCTTGTGAATCACCCATTTCACGAATGAATGTACCCATCCCCAGCGTGGAAGGTGTGGAGGCAAAAGAAAAGACAAAGTATTTTTTGTTACTGCCTCTCACAATGGAAATGCTTCGTGCTTGTTTTTAACTACTCAGTGACTGTAGGAAAGGGAATACTCTTTCATCATAGTGGGGTTTATGTGCTATTCCATTCACACTGTTAATTTTCCATGCCATTGGCACAGAGGCAGGCTACACATTGACAGCTTTGGAGAAGACTCCCACTGTGCTTCATGCAGTCTTTCACTTGTTCATTAAGGACAGCCTTTAGAAGAGTTGTTTCCTGGTTACACCTCTAATGGCTCTGGTCCTGAAACAGCAGGAAAAGTGTGGGAGCAGAGCATGAAGCTTCATGGATCTTTAATCCCATCCTGTTTTCCCCTTCCCGTTTGTTATCTGCAGTTCCCTGCTCCCTGGTGCCCTGAGATCAGGGCAATGCTGAACCAAAGACACGTTTCTTCTATATTTTGGCTTGGTGTAAGTAACAGAATAGATTTTGGAGAAGCAGAAAATTTGTCTTGTAGATGGCATTTTCAACTCCAAGCCTTCAACTCATCATTATCTCCTGGTGGTACACAGGAAAGGGAAGAGGATGGTCTAGAAGCTGAAGTTGCAATTTTGGCTTATTATACAATCTGTCCTGCAGCACAGGCTTTTTGATGCAACAAAATGTCACTTCATCAGCAGCATAGCAGAAAGGGGATGAGGAATAAGAAAATTAATTCATGCACTATGGACTATCAGCTAAAAGCCAGAATCCTCTGCAAACAATACGTGAATTTGGTACTGTGCTGTTCTTCACCACTGTCAAGTACTGCCGGGCTAGCACAAGCCCTTTGTGTACGCATTCCTGCAGGAGATTGGAAAATCCAGAAATGCCACAAAAATATTTTTAAGTTTTGCTTGAACTAAACATTCACTGAATTAAAAATATTGCATTATTACAGACATGTTTTTTGTTAATGTAAACTATGTAACACTGTAACAAAACTATCCTTTTTCTATCTCAAAAATGGCAAAGCATTTAAAAAAAATGGTTTGATAAAAGTAGAAGAAATCTGAATTGCAGTAGCAAGGATGATTTCATTTAAAAGTGCTAGTAAAACAAATAAATATCTATGCACAGGATTGTACAGTTTGTGTTGCTAAGGCCCTTAAAAGGCAGAAAGAGAAAAATAACAAAGATAATTTAAACAGCAACAAAAACCCAGAAAAGATTCCTGCCAACACTGGTCAGCATGGAATTGTTTCCCAAGAAGGTCTGGCTAGAGGGTTGGATTGAACAAAGGAATGAAAGGAAAAGGGTAATATATAAATTAGTACATAAATATTAAGAGAACAAAATATCAGATGTTCTTGTGGATACCCCACAGTGTCTAGGGTGGTCTTAAAGTTTGAAAAATATTTTAGAAGTAGACCACTCTGTAATCTAAAGCAAACAGGAAGCAAGAATTTTGCTGTCTTCCCTAGAACAATTCTTGGAATGTTTCTTGTGTAAGAATAGAGCTATTAAGAAGGAAGCAAAAAAGTTCAGAAATATGCCAGTAGGCAGTTTTCGAACTTCTTCTTGCATATATTTGCTGAAGTGTTCCAGTGTGGATAGCTAGTTGAATTAAAATATTTGGTTCACTGTGTTGAGCTTAGATGTTCCTCTTGAAGAAATTGTCATTGAGAGACTACCAAGCCTTGCACAGTCCGTTGGTTACCAACTGCTGCTTGTGTTGTTTCATGTGGGCACCCGTGATAGAGCCAGAAGCAGTCTGACCAGCATCAAGGATTACAGAGCCCTGGGAGCAGCAGTAAGGGACTCTGGACCACAAGCAGTTTTTTCCTTGATCCTCACAGTCAAAGGGAAGGTGTTTGAAAGGGCCAGTCCTATCTTGCAAATCAACAAATGGTTACAGGCTGGTACCACAGTCAGGCCTTCAGCTTCTTGGACCACATGACTCACCTTGAAAAACTGGGTGTACTGAGGGCTGATAGTGTCCATCTGTCAGAGAAGGGGAAGAGCATCTTCAGCCATAGACTTGCCAGGCTAGGGAAGAGAGCTTTAAATTCCAGGTGTCAGGAGATGGGAACCTCAATCCGTCTTAGTCCTTCCAGTCTGGTGGAAAGTCAGCAAGAGATGCCCAGAGCTTGGGGGAGGCCAGGAGGAGAATACAGGAAAAGTCATAAAGGAATTCCTGACCCTCCAGCCACTAAGTCAGCTTCATCAGGGCCTGAACTTAAATGCCTTCGTGCAAACACACACAGCATGGGCAATGAACAAGAGGAGTTAGAGATGGGCCAACAGGAATCCCAGAGATATGGTGGGATGGCTCCTAGGACTTGAGCATTGGAATGAGAGATTACAGACTCTTTAGAAAACAGGCAGGGGAGACACAGAAAGCGTGTTGCTCTCTGTGCCAAGGACGTGCTGAAGTGGATTCTGCCCTGGGAGGGATGAGGAGCCAATCAAGATCTCATGGGTCCAGATTAAAAGTAGGGCAGGGACAGGTGACATTTTAGCAGGGGCCTGCTACAGGCTGCCTGACCAGGAACACTGAGCAGATGGGTCCCTCTGTAGACAGACAGGAGCAGCCTCACATTCACAAGCTCTGGTTCTTATGGGAATTCAACTACCTCAATATCTGTTGGATAGACAACATAGCAGAGCACAAGCAGTTCAGGAGGTTCCTGGAATGTGTTCTTCTCCAAGCATTAGAGGAGCCAACACAGAGAGGTGCCATGCTGGATCTTCTTGTCACCAACAAGGAGGATCTGGTGGGGAATGTGAAGGCCAGTGGGAGGTTTGGCTGGATCCTTACAGTGTCAGGAAGGGTGCACAGCAAACTAATACTCTAGATTTCAGGAGAGCAGACCTTGGCCTCTTCTCCACTTGGTAGAACATTATAGCAAAAAGTCCTGGAGGGAAAAGGCACCCAAGAAAGCTGGTTATAATTCAAGCATCACCTCTTCTCCACGGTCAAGAAAGATGTGTGTATACTTCTGAGTAAGAAAGCAAGCAAAGAGGGTGGGAGGCTTTCATAAATGAGCAAGGAACTTCTGGCAAAACTCAAGCAGAGGAAGAAAGTTAACAGATTCTGGAAAAAGGGACAGGCCACTTAGTAACAATACTGGAACTATATCAGAGCATGCAGGGCTGCATGCTAAGATTCATTTGGAACCGAATCTGGCAAGGGATCTCAAAGACAACAACGGGCACTTCTTCAAGTACATCAGAAGCAAAAGAAGACTTGGGAAAATGAGGGCCCACAGCTGAATGAGGTGGGTGGTCTTGTGACAAAGGATATGTGAAGACAGTTGCTCAGTGCCTACTTTTCTTCTCTCTTTACTGCTAATGCCTATCCTTTGGAATCCCAGTCCCTGGAGGCCAGAGAGAAAGTGTGGAAAAAGGACAACTTCCATGTGGTAGAGGAGGATTGGCTTAGACATCATTTAAGCAAATTCAAAACCCACAAATCCATGGGGTCTGATAGAATGCACCTGTGAATGCTGAATAACTTTGCAAGCGTTACTGCTAATCCAGCCCCATCCTCCTTGAAAGGTCATGGAGGACATGACAGATTCCCAAGGACTGGAGAAAAGCCAATGTTACTCCAGTCTTTTGAAAAGGGCAAGGAGGACCCAGGAAATGAGTTGCTTCATCTCTATCCCTTGAAAATGGATGGAACATTTCATCCTGGACGTCACCTCTAAGAATATGGATGAAAAGAAGGCTATCAAGAGTGACTAGATTCACCAGGGTGCAACCATGCTTGACCAATCTGGTAGCCTTCTATGATG
>WEKY01003792.1:0-10457 GCA_013390045.1 Picathartes gymnocephalus | reverse complement strand
TTGCCCGCGCGCAGGCGCCGCGCGCACCGCGCACGCGCCTGGCCATGCTCAGGGGCGGGGCCCCGGTAATGGCGGCACCGCCCCCGAGGGCGCTGTGAGGGGGCTTGTATCGGGGCTGCACGGGCAGCGACGGCGTGAAGCCCTTGTGGCCGTGTTAGAGCTACGAGTGTAGTTTGGGCTCCTGTGATGTCCCACCCGCAAGGGGAAGGGAACACCCACCAGTGGGAGATGCTCGTGATCGAAAGGAACGATGGAAGTCAGAGGGTCTGCAAACGATCAGAAAGTTTTATTGGTATATTGCACGCTTGGCGTGGGAATTGGTTTGTTAGTCCCTGACCTACTGCGTAAGCACACGGCGGGTTTTGGATAAAGGGGTAGGGTGAAAGAGGGAAAAGATTAATTGAAGAGAAGAGAAGAGAATTGCCTAGACTTGGAGCGGAACACATTTTCATGGATAGGTTTCTCGCTTTCTATGCAAATAAATTATTGTGCACAGTCTGTTCTTTCAGATCCTTTTGAAAATAGGTCAGAGGGCTTCGAGAGACTTGGGTGGTTTTGACTTCCTTCCACAGTCCATGCCCACATCTTGCCATCATCCCTGTACTTGTGTGATACTGTGTTGTGCTTATCTCCGGGAGCTACAACAAGGGTATTTGTCCTGGAAAAGTGCTGCCCTCCCTCTGCATGGTGCCCGTCTCCAGCCACATCTGGTTCGTTCTCACGGAGTGTTAGCACCAACGATCCTTGTCGGTTAGTGCAAACAGTCCTTGGTTAGCTCCATGGCCATCCAACTATCGTTTTGTGAGACATACACATTATCCCGTTATCTTCTGGGATTCTACACCCTGTCAGCCTGCTCAGCCTCCTATCCTGCTGTGGTCATGTGATGGCTGTCCAGACCCAAATTTTCCTGCCACTCATCTTCACAAGTGCTGTCTCTAGGCTGTGCTTGTGTCCTTGTTCTTCATCCACTGTCACTTGAGAGTGCAGATACAGGGATGCAGTTTGGCTTCTCCCACTTAGCCTTTTTGTTGCCTCTAACTTGCTGTTTGTCATGTAGCTGTCAGTATGCTGCTCCTTGCCCTTTCCTTTGGGTATCAGTTCTGTCCTTGGGTTACTGCTGTATGGCTGCAGAGAAGTCCCACTGACTTCCATCTCCTCGATCACCTGCTGTTGGCCCCCTTTGTCTTAGCTCCTTTCTCTCCATGGGCTCTTGCCTTTCTCATTGCACACAGTGGTTCATCCCATATTAAAGAAGACTGCTGACTCCATTTATTCCCTGGCACTTACCACAGCTCCCTTTTCCTGTCACTGAGATAAATGATTATGCTGTTCACAGTTGTAGCCATTCTTTCACCCTCGATCTTGTCATAATACGCTTCTCTCTCATTTGTCAAAATAGTTAATGATGGGTATAGTCCTAGAAAAATTGCAGGGAACGGAGTTACTCTGTCCTCATTACCTTTGACCAAACAGTCATCTTTAACCTGGGTGAGATAACCTCCAGCTCCAGGGTTTAAACTGGAATTACAGACTATTTTTGTCAGTGAAGACTTACTTTCCCCACATCTGCTTCAGTGTCTTTCATCGCTGTTACTGCCATGGTGGGACAACTTGTCAGAAGCTTTCTTTAGGACTCAGCTTTGATCTGTGTAAGTAGTGAAACATACAAAAATTACACATAGCCTTGTTTTCCTCCTGCTTCTTAACTATTTTGACGTCATCATAAAATGTTTCAGGCGGTTTTTTTTCACATTATAGGTCCCTTGAAATAATTTTAGTTTATTTCTTTCGCTTTAAATCCATCTTGAATGTCTCCCTAAAATTCAAAAAGTGCTCCTGACATCAATTAAAATAAAAATACAAAGTAATAATGTATGAAAATCAATCACATTTTTCTCTAGCCACACTCCCTGCACATATTCACATGATGACTAATTAAAAGAAACAGGAAACTGATAACCTTTAAATCCCAGGAAGTTGTTTGGGCCTTTCATCACCACTTCTGTGAAGCCCTACTGAGACAGCAGGGTTTGGCAGGGCCAGTCTGACCAGCAGACCAAAGCAGTTAAGGGAGAAAATGAGAAGCAGTTAAGGGAGAAAATGAGAAAATTATTCATGGAATTAAGGTTTCCAACCAAATGAAAACTCCCTCTGAAAACTCCCTCTCTTGTAGGATAAGTTGAATTCTACCTTAGACACTCTGGTAACTCATGGGGATTTCATTGGAGACTGTGCCTGGAAGCATACTTCAACTCCTTGGTTCTCATTTTCCTCTTCTGGAGAACAAAGAACAACAAAAAGCCACAGAAAACTAACATTACATGACAAAGATATTGAAGGGGTTAATTAATTAGCCAATCAATTTGATATTTACTGAGTCTATTACTGTACTGGAATGTCAAGTGTTGTCCAATTTTTTTTTTTTTACCCCAGAACCTTGTAATCTGCTTTCTTGAGGGCATAGAAACATACACAGGTAGTAAATTAATGACAGCTAGCAAAGAAAGTCCTTCTTAAATAGCTGCCACTGATGTTCTCTTCTTTTTTTCTTCCTGGTTTGCTCAGAAAAGAGAAACACTCTGATGGAAAAGAAATCAAAAAAAGCAGTTGTTTCCTTGGGCTGAACTTCTGTAAGTCTGGCTGTTGGAGAAGAAAGGTCATGTTTGGAAAATTTTGTCACCAGTCTGTCCATCATTGCTATCCAGACAGGTGCAGTCGCATCATGTTTTGTATTCCCAGGTGCAATTAAAAGGAGAGGACAAATACAATTATTGAAATACAGTAAGTTCTTTTACTGAAATGTAGTAAGTTCATTTGTCCTTAGACTGACATTTCTAAATAAATATCTAAATAGATTCTCTTAATTTTCTGCTGTCTCTTCATTTGTGTTTGTGAAATAGTTCATTTTAATGTTCTAGATTTCTGTGCTAGTTCTTAATATCCTGTTCTTAATTGTCTTGGAAACAACATGTTTTAAAAAACAGGTACAGGTTAAGATTCAAAAAGGTAATCACCAGTGAAGAAGCTGATTTGTCCTGCTTGCAAACCGAGATAGTACTGATTATAGCTGAAGTAATATTTTCAAATTGTTAAAGTTGCTTTAGCACTTGTTTATGAGGGATGATATGAATTTTGTTCATTTAATATCTATCTATCTATCTATCTATCTATCTATCAATCTGTCTTTTACACAGAAGTGCATTTGCCTTTATCATTTGCTGTAAGAGCACAGGCCATACTAAGAACTTCTGTGAGACATGGGACTCTGAAATTCATACATCCAGTGTTGTGATATCCCTACAACGAAAACATAATCTAAATACGAATTACCTTGTAACCTTATAGCTTTTGGTTATTTGTTATAAAATTAACAGGTCGAGTCAAGGAGACCGTTTGGGTTTTTAAAACAGAAATGAGTGGTACTTGAAAGATACACAGGAATGAATGAAGACTGCTGGAGGAAGCTGAGAATTTAGTTTTTAAAGCACATCTCTTTAGAAGCACATAGTTTGATGAGGGAATCCAAATGCAAGTATATAGTCAAGAAATATTTTTCTGTTTTGTTGTACCTTGTACTGCTTAGCCAGCTCCCCATTTATTCTACCTACTTGCTCTTGATGTTCAAGCCAAATTGCACAGTGATACAGTCATGGAAAGATTCAAAAGCTCAGCAGTCTCAAAACAATCTGCTCTCAAAGGAAGGCAAAGCACAGTGTGATCAATGCGCTCACTGATGCAAATGTCCAGGTGCCAATGAGTTCTGAAGTCTTACCACAAATAGCAAGGCAAAGGATTTTAAGCTACTGTAATCAGTCAATTAAAGATGGCTTTTCACATAAGTACAAAAAATTGATGCCAGTTTCATCAAATCTTATAAACATCTCTCTTTGCACTGTTCAAGTATACAAAATGAGTGTTATCAGAAACTCATTAAGCTTTATGAATAACACAAATTTATTTTTGCAAAATATAGAAATCAAAAACTAACTACACAGAAGTTTGGTTTGCATTATGATATGTATTCTGGTTTTAGTATATGTGTGACAAAAATGGCCATTAGAAATAGGTTTCTTTCCCCAGGCCCTTCTCATTTTACATGGTTACCTTTGTCCCATGACAACAGACAATTAAATAGGTATGCCAAAAGTAAATTTCCCTTCTCGTATGGTTACACTTAATTAGATATAAATAAATCAGATTTTTAATAAAATTAACATTCACAGTATAGTAAAACCAGTCAAAAATAGACATAAATAAAAGTGTGCAGGACAGGAGTTAGAATATGCCTCGAACCTCACACTGGACCCTTATTAGCCCCTGTTCTCTCCACAGCTGTAGTTACTGGAACACTACCTGTATTTCAAAACAGTGTTTCTTTGATGTTCTTTTAAATTTCTGAAATAAAACTTAGCTGCAGCCCATTTTGTTAGTCCAGGTGATTTCCGTTCACAGTGAATGGATTGTATTTATTGCTTTTATCATCTGAGTAGGATCAGTGGCATTCTGGATGTTGTCCCCTCATGCAGAGCCAACATCCTTGGATGTGTCCTGAACTGTCTCCTGGTCTATGTGAGTTGTTATATATGCCTTTGTGGTTTGGAACAGCGAGCACCTTGGCAAAGGTCAGTATTGCTAATTCTAGTTATTACTGTTTCACAGGTTGATTCCCTCTCAATCTAAATCATTGAATTCAGGCCTACATTAAAATAATATTTTTCTCCTTATAGCCAAGAAACCATGAATAACAGAAATTGCTTACTGTTGAAAAAGTAGGTATAGTCATTATGCTTAATGAAGCAGTAAATATCAAAAATGGCATAAATTTGCAAAAAATTTTAAAAAAGGAGTGAGCTCAGTTTTAGATTATGAGACATTCTCTTTCAGTATAAGTAGGGAGAGCCTTGCTTATTAAGAAAGTTAAAACTAGATGGAAGCAAAGCTCTAGATAAGGGAAGCAATCCTCTCCTGGCAGGGAAATACGTCAGATTAGCTGCTCTGTCCATTGCCAACAGCTGTGGCTGCCAAATATAAGGAAATCATTCCTGCATCTAAACGTCAGCATCTTTTCCTTCCTGTCTTATAACAACTGATAACATTGATCATGCGTTCTGGCCTTTGTGCTGATGTTCACAGAGCTGTGTTGGAAAGGACCTTACAGATCATCTAGTTCTAACTTCCCTGCCATGGACAGAGACGCCTTGCACTAGACCAGGTTGCTCAAAACCCCATCCAATCTTGGCCTTGGACACTTCCAGGGATGGGGCATCCACAACTTCTCAGGGCAACCTGTGCCAGTATCTCTCCATCTTTATGTTGGGAATGCCAGAGCTGGATGCAGTACTCTGGGGGGGGCCCACGAGAGTGGACTAGAGAGGCAGAATCCCCTCCCTTGACCTGCTGGCCAACCCCCCTTTGGTGCAGCCCAGGATACAATCGACCTTCTGGACTTCAAGTAAACACTGCCAGGTCGTGTTGAGCTTCTCACCAGGGACTCTGTTTCATGATCTAAGGGAGTCACACCTTGGGGTCACTCACCAACTTATTCACAGGTTGTGTTCTGAGTAATCTTTTATCACTTTAATCAAGCAGTGAAGTATCTTCTGTATAGTTCTCATGAGTATGATTTGCTTGTCATTTCAAGCAAAAGTTGGAAGATTTACTTCTGGCATAGTTATCTGGACAGCAAAATTTATATTTGCTATTTCTGGTTTAATGCCACACATTTCTCACATGTAAGTGTTATCAAAGATGTCTAGTTTTTCTGAAAGAGGTATTTCACACTTGAGAATCCCCTTAGTGGAAAGGGTGCCTCTAACCTATTAACAGGAATTTCTTTCTTGAACTAGAGCTATTTTTGCACACTTTTCTAGCATTTTGTTGAAGCTGTGAAATAGCAACATTGTCACTTCTTTTACCCAGTCACAGATGGTTTTCTATTTTTCAGGGGTTCTTGTTTTTCAATATTAAGTGTGTGTGTGTGTTATTTGAGTTGTTCTGTTTAAGCTACCATTCTTTAAAGAGCAAGAGAGTCACAATCCATTTGTCTTCTTTGTACTGCAGTGATGTAGAGGGCACCCACAAAGGGTGGGGCAGAGGCATAGAGTGTTCCTGACACAGGAAAGTCAAGATGCCCTAGTTTATGAAACTGTATGTTAAGAACTGTCAGCAAATAAGATTTGTTGGCTCCTCATTTATATGCTTTCCTAGCCCATTCTTCTTTTCCTTTACAGAAAGTCGGGGGAAAAAAGTCCAATTAATGGCATGTCAAATCTTTTTTTATATTCTGCTCAATATCTTATTCCTGTTCTCTTTGAAATACTTGGCAAATACAGGTACAAAGGAAGTTCATATGTAGGGACTTTATTATGATCAGATTCAGACTATGAGAGATTGAAAGGAATTCATTTTTTGCAGGATAGAGGGGAAGGAGTTATCACTGTGCAGGGCTGAAGTATGGCTTGATCCTCAGTAAATCATGTATCTGTGCCTAAGAAGCTATTTATTCTCTCCTTTCTCAGACTGACATTACAAGACTTTATTTAGGTACAGGAATAACATTTTCTAGACAAGGGTGCTGTCTTTGTACTGTGTGCATACAGCTGTTCTGCCTTTCATCTTGGCAAACCAAGAACATGTCTGATTTGGACCTGAATGCTGGCCCTGAGTCATCCATGATCAACAGCCTGTTGGAACGCCCCTGGGGACCCAGCTGTTTTCAAAACCATTGTATTAAAGCTGGATGTTTAAACAGTTTAATTTTGGAGGAATCAGGACCCAGACTTCCAACTGCATCAAGCTGATTCCAAGTACAGAAACCTGAAACCAGCTTTCAGGGAGCTCAAAAGGGATTCATTAATGGGCCATTAGTGCCTGGCTTAGTCATTAGCTTATATCTTCTAATTACAATTGCCTTTATCCTTTTTCTTTTTCAGAGGTCTAGGGACAGTTCCTTGGTTAGTTACCAGATGCCCTGGGACTTCTACTTCACATTAAACATTTTTCTCAAACATTGAATTTCTTGGTCCTGTCGTGCAACATCACCTCAAGCATTCATATTGATCTACAGTCATTTTAGCATTCTGGCATTGCAGCTACATATACCTGATGCACGTATTTCTGGAGGTGTGTCATACACTTAAGTATTGAAATTTCTAGGCAAAAGAGCTCTTCCATGTATTTTTACAGAAGTTTTCTGTGAACCCAGAAGTTCCTGGTGTCACCATTTGGCTGAGTCACATCTGTTTCTGCATAATTCTTTATCCATTCCTGCCAGAAGGATAAATGTTGTAATCCACAGGCTGAACTTCTCCCAGTTGGGGTCAATGAGACACTCGGACCTTGTTCAGATCCTCGTTATTGTTTTAGACGTAGCTATTGGTATACAGAAAAATAGAAGTTAGTTTGGTCACTGCAGACTTAATAGTTATGCTGAGAAATGTTACTGGTTGCATATTCTGGTACAGAAATATTAGTGAAGATTATGTCCCTTTGTACATTGGAGATGGCCAACTTCAGATACAGAGTTTTTCCAAGAAGAGGCAGATGTTCATGGAACTTTGTGAAGAAGTTTCTGTGTTACAACACTCAGAGGAGACAATCTCCTTAAAGAAGCAGGGCATAATTCTCTCCTTTGAACTGTGCCACTCCAACTGATGCAGATTTTCTGTAACTGTTCAGTACAGAAAAATCAGTGTTTGGGCTGCAGTGATGGAGAGCTGTGTGATGTTTTTTATGAGCTGACAATAGGTAATAAACATTATGAATGGTACGGAGTAACTTGCAGAAAAGTAGGATTCCTCACTTCCCAAGGGCCACAAGTAATGTCCTAGAGGAGAAAATGAGTTGTTGAGTCTGCAAGCCTACCTTAGAAAGTAGAGTGATTCATGGATAACTGTATGGGAAAAGTGCTGAGGGTTCTTAGTATACTAAATGTTGAGAGAAGTAAGGACAAATCTTCCATGAGGAATTTCTATGTGTAATTGTGAAGTTACTTGTGTTCTAAAGAGATGGGAACTTGTAGATTTACTGAATTGTTAGCATTTAACATCCTTTTTTGTGTTTTGTGACCAACCTCATAGTGGTCTGTGCCACACAATCTGTTGAATAGTGTTTGGAAGGGAAAAATATGCAACCTAGACATTTCTGTCCTCAGTTCTCAATTTCCTAGACTTGTGCATCCTATATAGAGCTGGGCATTTAAATTATTGAAAGCAGACTAGGAAGCATAAAATACAATTTGAATATCCTCAAACCATTGAGGCATTTTGTTTAGCTCCCCATATATTGACTTAAGGATAATTATGACTTATTCTTTTTCCAACAGAATATTTTACATAAAAAATTCTTCCACTTCTAAATGTTCGTCTTTATATTGCAACTGTTGTACAGTCCTTGTATTGCAACTGTTATACTATTGTTTGTAATAAAGAAAATGGTTCCCATGGTAATATTTTCTTACTATAAATTATTCTTCACACAACAGCTTTAGTGGAGACAGTTTTATTCCAAGTAATTTTTAAAAGTTGACTAAGGACCAGGTAATTCTTGCTCAGCTGCCTTTTCTCAATAAAGAATTACAAGTCATGTTTAGAAATATGTAAAAGTCTGAAAACTGTAAATTCATTCCTCTTTGCTTCTCTTTAGCGCTGCCACTAGACCAATAGTTTTCTCATTTTTTTATACTGAAATGAGGAGGACCAGTAGCTTTGGACCAATGGTTTGAGGATAAAAATAATTGACATTCTGCAGTATAAGGAGTACACAGATGCAGATTTTGGACTTGATTAGTGGTGATGAAAAATGCCAATGCTGTGTTTTATATGACAAACATGAGTTGGAAGTTTAAATCATTGTGCTCCCCTGAAACTGCCTGTATTACAAAAGATTTTTAGATGCAGAGAATCTAGATGTTACAGTCTGCCTTTCTTCTATTTTAAATAGGCACTCTCGATTTGATTGTTTTCAAAACAGTGTGAATAAAGGGAGTATAGGTCTACATATACTTGTTCACTGTATAGTGTGAGGAATAGCTAATTGCAAAATCCAGCTCTAATTTAAAGCCTTAACAGCCACACTGAAATCAGTAAAAACAAAGGCAACCCTGCCAATTTCCAGACAGTTGCACAAATTCCACTCAAAGCTGAATTTGGACCTACAAGCCCTTTAATTGTTGACAGTCTCTTCTACAACTCAAGCCTTACTGTCAAGGAAATCACAATGACTTTACTTACTCAGGCAATGTCTGGAAGATCCATCTTTCTTCTGGAAAAAAAAAAGAAAGAGAAACAGTAATACAAAAATAAGTCACCACTCCTGACTGTAGTGGGATCCCAAAAGCCTAATAACTTATTTCACTGTGTTTAGTCCTAGTTTCCCCATGACCTGGATCTCTTGTTACAAGGGTAAGTATGTCAGATATTCGCAATGACATGACCAATTGCAGCTGTGTTTGGCCTATTTCCACTGGCATCAGACTTGAGCTTGTATATAGTATCCTTAATTTCTTGGTAGCTTACTAACAGGCAAGATGGCCAGCACGACTTTGTGTATTAATGTAATCCATGAGAATTGCTCTTTAACTCATGTCTAGCCTTGTTGGTCTTATCTGCTTCTTTACTCCCACATAATAAAGTGATTGTATTTAAAGTAATGGTCTTTCAGGCACGTCCTAGTCAGGCAAATCAACAAACTTTTGATTTTTTAACAGTTTATAACAAATACATCATCCTATTACATTAAAAGCATAAAATACCAAGGGAGGGTTTAGACTGCTAGTGCTAAGGCATTATTACACCTCCTAAAAATTAGAGATAGTAATTTACTTACATGAGGGCTACTACCCTAATAAGATTATGATAAAGAAGAATTAATCACAGAGTAGAAAATCAGGGAATTAGTAATCAAGACTAATTGGAGTCACAGTGGAAAAAAAATTACCCTAAACAGTAATTATAAAAACATATGCTACACATAAGGATACACATAATGTGTATAGGAGTTAAATTTAAAACAGGAAAACAATGTGAGCAAAATAGTTTAGGGAAAAAAAATAGTTGATTTAAAAGATTTTTTAGATGGTTGAAAAAGATAGTTCCAGTCTACCAGGAGGGACAACTTTGGCTTAGATCCAGTCTTGGTGCAGTGATGAAACCAGGGCAGGCCTTGTGAATATTAAATTATATGTAATGAAAAATAGGTAAGGAGGCATATATGATCATGAAATGTAGAAAAACGTTAGCATCACATAGAAAAAATAAGAAGCTGAAGATTTTTAGAAAATGTATTCTTCATAGGCATGCTGTTAAATGGACATGATAAAGTTATTATGAAGGAAAAAATAGAGGCTTAATAAATATTTCTGTTAATTAATTGAAAAATACACCATGCTTTTTTCCATCATAAGAGGAAATTAAAAGTGTTTTCCAGTTCTCTAGCTATAAGAGAACAGAGCCCAA
>WEKY01003782.1:15736-44912 GCA_013390045.1 Picathartes gymnocephalus | reverse complement strand
TGTACTTGGCATTGGTGAGGCCACGCCTTGAGTCCTGCGTCCTCTTCTGGGCCCCTCACTACAAAAAAGACTTTGAGGGGCTGGAGTGTGTCCAGCGAAGGGCAGCAGAGCTGGTGAAGGGTCTGGAGCACAAGTGTTATAAGGAGTGGCTGAGGGAGCTGGGATTCTTTAGGATGTTCAAAAGGAAGCTCCGGGGTGATCATATCAGTCTCTACAACTGCCTGAAAGGAGGCTGTAGCTAGGTGAGCGTCTGTCCCTTCTCCCAAGTAACAAGCAACAGGATAAGTGGATATAGCCTCTGGGTGCAGCAGAGGAGGTTTTGACTGGATAGGAGAAAAAATTTTTTCTGGAAAAGATTGTCAAGCACTGAAACAGGTTGCCCAAGGGAGTATGGGTCAGCTTTCCCAGAGGTATTTAGAAATGGTGTAGATATGGCACTTAGGATTTAGTGGTAGATGTGGCAGTTCTAGGTTCATGGTTGGGCTTAATGATCTTAAAGGTCTTTTCCAATCAAAATGATTCTCTGAATTTAAGTGTCTGGCATCTCCTTGAAATCTAATTACTAAAGTTCTTTCTTTGAGTGAAGGCCATGGATAAAGGCCGTTGTCTTGTTGCCCAGAGAAGTTGTGGATGCGTCATCATATTAGGGGGGTCAAGGCTTCTTAATTAGTGACTCTGATTCAAGAAAACTGCCACTGCAGTGAATTTCTTTGAATTGCAATTTCTAAATAAAAGCAAATACAATGTGGTGCTTCTTGTCAGAAAATGAAGAATGGATCTACAATTGTTAATGAAGTGTCTAGTTACTTTTGATTTATTTGTGTTGTATTTGGTAACACAGCTTAAGTTAAATTTATTTCAGTGCAATAACTTTCCAGATTACTGAAATCAAGATTCTTTCTATATGTGGACTTCGTTTGCTTTTAAATACATTGTTTTAAAATAAGTACTGCACATAACATAAGTGTCAACAGTCATCCTTTTTTTTTCCTTAGCTTACTCAAGCACTGTCTGGAAGATTTAATTCTCATGTTCATGTAGAATATGAATGGCGATTACTCCATGAAGATCTGGATGAAAGTGATGATGATGTGGATGAAAAGCTGCAGGTTTGTATCAACATTATTTTTCTGTACACATATATATGTAAGTGTGATGTTCAATAACTTTGCTTTTTACCATAGGTATGAAGACACCATGAAATAAAGTTCTGTAGTAAAATGCAGTAGCATAAATTTTTGTTTCTGGAATTATAGTTAGTCTTATTTTTTCTCTTAAAACCTGACCATGTGGTGCCAAATTATAATTAGCCATGTGTTACATCTTCTTTTCAATTGAGTCAATAGTTGGTTTCAATACATCAGGAATACTTATTTCTGCTGATCGTGAAGCAGATCTAATATGAAGTGGGAAAATTGCCTGTACAAAGGAAGGCACCTCAGACTATCTCCTCATGTTTGTGAAACAACTCCAGTCAATTGCTCTAATTTTAGAACAGCTTATGCATTGTCTTCAACTGAACCTGTACATTAAATAAGCTGCATCCATTAATAGCAGGGTAGGGTCTTAATTCCCAGTCTTCATGTATAAAATAATTTTTCATTTTCTTGCTTTTCATACCTGAAATGTCTAGTGGAGTTGTGGTACTTTTAGGTCCAGAATCACAGAATGGTTGGGGTTGGAAGTTTAACCTCCCTACTATAGCAGGATCACGTGGAGGCAGTTGCCCAGGACCATGCCCAGATGGCTTGAATGATGGTCATAGTACAAAACATGCCAATAGCATAGAAAGTTAATTGCATTTTCAAAATTTGATTTCCAAGTTTAGGGCCCAACTTGAAAAAGTACTTAAGCACCTGAACACACAGACAGGTAAAAAACTACCATGTTTTGACACCTAAAAATGGCATGAATTTCTAGGGAATAAGTAATTTGAAATTATGTTTAAGCTCCAAAATACTAACGACATCCTGAAGCTTTCCTAATTGGAAGTATTCCATGTAAGTATTGAACAGCTTTTTGTTCTTTGTGTGTGTGGTGTTATAATTGCTTGTGCCTTTTCTGCTTTCCTTATAAAGTACAAGGAATACACAATAGGCTTTATATTAGTCTTCAGATGTTAGGACAACATTTTTTGAAAGTAGCTAACAAAAACCCCTTTCTTCTTTGGATAATGAAATTTGACTTTTTCTTTCTACAAGCTTTAGCATTTTAATACTTCTTTTGCAAAATCCCCCATCTCAGCTAGGGCATGAATTGCTAACACTACATTAATAACATAAAACCAAGTCTTGTGTGTTGGATTTTTCTTTGTTTTCAGAAATATTAAAACCTGACCGTCACACGTTCGTTTCCATTACCTTCATAGAATGTCTTAAAAATTGTTAGGTCATCAGACCATTAAATTGACTTAAATGTTTAGAAGACTGATTTTGACAACAATAATTCCTCTGTTGCAAAATACCATTTTTACAGTACTGTGTGTGCATAGGACTCTTTTCCCCATGTGCTGTCTCTCTAGTCCAAAACAGCTGTCACCTCTGGTGCTTGACTTGAACTAATTGGCAAAAGGCGTCAGAGGCCATTCCTTTCAAAGTATAATTTCTACCTTCTGAGACTCTTCTTCATATTTTTCCTTAAAATTTTGCTATCTGTGGAAGAATCTGGAATCCGTGAGCTGCTAGATCCAGTTCTTCTGCATGAGCTTTCATACTCTATCCCCATATTTATGTATTCTTACGTATTTTATCACCCTCCAGATAATAACAATAGTAATGATGATTGTTTTGATAAAACAGATTGAAACCTTTAGATGTCTCATTTTTTCCAGCTGTAAAAGTTTTTGGTAATTTACAAGTACAAATCCCTTTCTGCATGATCTAAATTTGTTTTTTGATCTGTTCTTGTCCTTCACATTCTTCATTGTTGCCAGTTGCCTTCTGCGGTTGAGCGGGGTTTTATTTGACTAGGCCCTGAGCTCCATCTCACATATAGGAAGCTATCTCCTACTCAGCAGTGTGGCTAAAGTAATGAAGCTCCTGCTTCACTCCCCACTATTAATAGGTTTATACTGCAGGGACTTTTGAAAGGAGATTAAAGACCATTAATCACAGAGTAGTGTCTGTGACTTCATTGTTTGCACGGGTGAATACTGCTGTTGCTTAGGATCACATCAGAGTTTTGTTTATAAATGTCAAGCTATTGGGTGTGTCTTTCTGGTAAGACAATTGAAGAGATTTTGTAATCTATGTCAGAAAAGGTAATGTCTGAAATGTAAGTTCTTTTACTGCAGAATATTTAATATAAAAGAGAGTCTAACCTAAAAGAAGGTTAAGATAATTCAACTGGTTTCTGCTGTTGTTGTACACCATGGCTGCCTGGTCCTGCCTCAGCTTTTGCCTCCATTTTGGCGCACATTTGTCCCTATATTGAACTGCTTCAGTTTGGTGAGCCAGTGAAAAACTGAATCATAAACACTGAAAAGAATTTTCTGCTGGTTTAGAAAGCAGAAGGAGGTGTGGGCTGAAACAAGTCCCAGAACTGGGACAGTGGAGAAGTCAAGGAATGGAGAGTGTCAGCCAGTGAGAAGTGAGGCTGCTAAGCCAAAGTAAGGGTAGGGACTATAATGCACATTATTCTGATAAATCTTGGAAGTATAATTCTGTGCTATAACATATCTAAAGACCCTACATGACCAATCTAGAAGTAAGCATTGAATGTATTCAGAGGAAAATCAGTTGCTTGTTAGTGATACTGTTGATGTAAATCTTTATTCTGCCTAAGTGCTATTACTATAAATGGTTATTTTAATTTCATACAGTCAGTATGTCAGTACAGCATGTTTATCTAGCACTATTTCTAAAGGTATATTTATGCTCTCTGGGCTGTGGATTGTTAAAGCCCATTCCTGTACTAGCCACATGAATTTGTAACTCCAACTATTTTAATTATCATTTGATAACAGTAATGACTATGCTTGCTGTTGAAACAGGAAGAATAATACTAAGTGCAGATGATTGCTGTAAATCTCAAAGACAGCTAAATAGATATAATTCAATAATGTGTGTGGGATGAGCAATGTTCCATGCCAGCTACCAATTGAAGTAATCTCCCAAGATTATCCAGTGATCCTAGCGAGCTGAAAACAGTTAATGAGAAGTTTTGGCTACTCATTTTTTGTAGGCTGAGCTACAGGTAGAATACTTAGATGAATTCTTGTCTGAGTTTTGAGGTCATGATCATCCGTTTGGGGTTTAGCTCTGCTCAGCTTCAGATGAGGCTTAGGACCTTCAGTTGTTTATTTAGTTTTGAAAATACTGCTGGGTATTTTGATGCAGGGAAACTTTACTTGATCCAGTCTGAAAAATCTATATTGGTTATCTATAGAAGTATAATCTTGTGTATATAGGGATACAGTTTTATCCTGTAGCAGTGTACTACAGAAGAAATGAGAATATATTAATGGCTTTGAAGTGCAATTCACCTTTAATCTTTTTGTTGCTGTTGTTGGTAGGGTGCATAGTTGCTTCATCTTGAAGAGGGCAAAATGTAGGTTTTAGGTTATGTATTAAAAGCAACAAAAATGCATTTTAGAAGCCATTTTTTCTTTCTAGAAACTAATAACTTTCTATCAACTAATAAATAAAATGAGTACAACTAATGTGGTATCAATGAGTACTTCTTTTATTGTGTTTAAGCAACCCAGTCCCAACCGGAGAGAGGACAGGCCTGTCAGCTTCTACCAACTTGGATCAAACCAACTTCAGCCTAATGTAGCATCCTTGGCAAGAGATGCAGCGAACATTGCTAAGGACAAGCAAAGAGGATTTATGCCAAGTATATTACAGAATGAAACATATGGAGCAATACTCAGTGGCAGTCCACCTCCCATTCAGCCTGCAATACCTATTACAAGTAGTGCACCTCCTCTACCTCCAAGGAATATTGGCAAAGGTACTGGAAAATATCATTGTATATTAGAAGAATAGGATCAGAACTTCTTTAAAAAATAATTCAATTTTTAGGTTTTCTCTTACAGTTATTTTGCACAGGTAAGTATTGGAACAGTTCTTGATGGCCTCATTTTATATCCTTGAAGTGAATCTACATAACATGTTCCGAGTTTGATTTTTGGTATACCTGTAAGACAGTACACAATAGTGTTTGGAAAAACAATACCCAGATAACCTCACCAGAGTTAAACCATTTATTAAAAGGATGGCTGCAGTCAACGTAGGTCATAAATTTCTTTGTTATATTCAATCTTTTCATACTTCTGTTTCTTGAAGATATCATTGTCAGAGTCCAGTGTAAAGATAAAATTTCAATAGCATTTGTCTGCTGTGAAAATTTGTTTAAGATCTCAGAGAATGGTGAGTGTATGCAGAACATGAGATTTGAACCTTGCAAATTCTTCTCTTAATAAAGAGAAGCAACCCTAATGCTTCAGGGTCATTGAAATAAAAGTGTAAGTCTCATGCTGTGGAGAACTGGATAATTTTAGGGACCTGATAGCTGACTGAAAATATAGCTGCCAATTACTGGTTGTCCCCAGATCATTAGAACAGTGTAAAAATATGTGTCTTATCCTGATTCAGAGGGTTGTGTGCTTGCAAAACCTACCATTAAAGCTGGTGCTGTGAACTTCATTCTTATCTTCATTTGTAATCTGTTTGCCTCATAGTAAAGAAGCATAGATAAATCTGTATAAGTCTTCTTTGTACAGGTCATATTCAGTGTGTTTCATTGTTTTAATACCTTTATTAATCTACCATCTTTCATGGAGGCTAAATTTATGTATTCAATTCAATTAAAGAAAAGTTACTATTAAACATATGGTTTTCTATGGTGCTGTAATTCAGACTCCATAAGAGAAGATATGATCAGGACATGTTCTAGGCACACATGGGTGGCTTCTACATTTGGGAGCACTGTGCAGAGGTCAGAATGCAGGATTCCACACCCCAGTGATTGTGCCTGAGATGGCAAACTGATCTTCCGTGTAATATGAAAAGTCAGTTATGGAATGGCTGCATAAAAGGGGCAGAAAAACTGAGAACAGAAAATCATGGTTTTGGGTTACCTGAAAAGGGTAGTATGGGATTGGGGGAAGTTTACTAGCACATAAAACTTAACCAAGGTGGGATTACTTTAACATTTCACATGAGCTCAAAGCTTAATATCTAGACATTTTTTTTTTACTTGATGGAAAGGACTGTTTTCCCCACCAAACAGGAAAATTGACACAAGGAGCTTGCCTGGTTTGTTTAACTGTTAGATTATATCTCTGAATTAGTAATACAATTGAATACTCAAAAAGACTGTTTTACCCTTTGATATTATTATAATTATGGCCAATGGCCAATACCCACAGTTTGCCCTTGATTAAATGACACATTTCAAAAAGTGTCGTTTTAATTTCATTCCCAACCCCAAACTTCTTGGCATTGCTGTTATGCTCATGCCATGAAGACATGCTGCCTGCCTTAGATTATTAGCTCATATTCTTTACTCTAGCAATGTACTAGCCTATTAATTTATATACCTAGTTAAAAGCTATAATAGGATCATTGACCATAGCTTCTTGTTAATTGCTGATGTTAATATTATGCTTATGGTGTGTTATTACTCCTTTATCCTCATAGCTTTAGGCTGTTTTCCAAGTCTGAGCCTTTTATGCTTTTCCCTGCAACCTAATATTTGTTCATACCTTATTCTGTTTCATCTTTTCTTCATATGGTACTCATGTGCTGAGTAGGGAGAAATGGCCTAATATGTGCAAAATACTGGCTTTATGAAGAAAAACCTATAGAGTGTTTGTATGAAATGAGGAGGCAGCTCTTCAGAATGAACTCATTTAAGAGGCTCTGAAGAAGTACTTTGTGACTGTTTCACAACTAGTTATTATATCTTCTTGCTTGAGTGAAATTCAGATTTACAATTTTATTTTGTTTCTATGTCAAAACTGATGTTTCACTTTGAGTCAGCAATATGTGCTCATGCTCATGGAAGAGTGAGGTCCTTTTTTTGCAGTACCTGAGAAAATTACAGTTATCAGTCAGGGATTAAAGAAGGTAGCAAGACTTGCCTTCTGTCTTCTTACTGAGAAATCTGTGCTTTTTCAAGTATTGACATATTTTAAAGTAATGACTGGAGACAAATTTTGCTTAGGTAAAGTGTTAGAAGTTTCTGGGTGAAGTCTTGCTGTATAATTTTTAACACCAGACTGATTTCTGCTCTGGCATTCCATCAGGATGCAGTGACTGTAGTTGTTGAATTTAGTGTTGCTGAATATAGTGGTCTAGCCACACCATTTCTGAAAGCACAGGTGTGAATATTAACACTTCGTGCTTAGGGTAAGCAATAATAATAATAATGCAGTATTTTCCTCTCTTTTTAGTTCAGCCTTCAGTTCTTGGCAGTGGTATTCAGACAATTTCTTCATCTAATGCAATGTGGAAGACAAATTCTTTAGGAGTGGAAAGTATAAGCAGGCAGAGGTCTTCATCAGATCCACCAGCTATTCATCCCCCTGTGCCGCCATTGCGTGTAACATCTACAAGTATGTTTCCACTTTCCTCTGTTTTCCCTTCTACTGTATCTAATCACAGTTGGCTTAATTTTCCATTTCCACAACTCATACTTCCTCTTTTGGTAACTGTAGCTTTGGCCTATTGTTCCCGTCCAGTAACAGGCTGTCTTCTCTGGTACTCCAGTGAGGGCTGTATGGTGTAGTGCAGGGTCAGCAGGAAACACCATCTATTACTAGAGCTAAAGGGCTCATCATTTCTTATATATATATAGTTTTAGTTCTGCATTTCTCACTAGTTGTGAAGGTGAATGTTACATGTAAGCCTGAGGCTGTGTCTCCACATTGTGCTTGATTCTTGCAGACCACTGGAATGCAAAACGATATTTTAATTCATTGCCAGCTGCTGTTGTGGTGGTTTCAAGAATTCAATAGCAATTTTAATTAATTGCTAAACCTAGTCTGCTGTTAGTTGTGAATCACAACAAGATTTTAAGAAAAGATGTTCCTCTAAATAAAATTTGCCAGGTATTACTCACTCAGTTACTTTTCCATAAAACACAGACTTGAAGGCCTTGACTGAGCAAATAATATTAGCACTTTAAAAGACGTATTCTGATCTACTGTTTTCAAGAATATGACTGACTTTGGTAAGAATTTTCTTTGTTTGCACTTTAATGCTTGAATAAATTTAAGTGCTTGTGAGCTCTCCAACTTCAACTAGGTGAAATGAAAGGTAAAACGCTTTCCAAAGAGGTCCTCTGTCCATTACATGTAGTAAAGCATTTTTCTTAGATGAGGCTAAGTCCTGTAACAGGGGAATCTGTAATGAGAACCCAAGAAATGAAATGGTAAACAGAAATTTAATTCCATGTTTGTCTCACTTTCCTACATAGATGTACTTTCTCCAGCACCACCACCTCCAGTGGCAAAGACAGCCAGCATTATAGAAGCTTTGAACCAGCAATCAAAACAGCAGCCAGCTCCTCCACAAACCAAGCCAACCCCACCACCACTGCCCCCACAGCCTCCTAACAGAATCTCTCAGAGAAAGCCTGTTCCTGGGTAATTCATGTCATTTTAGTATTTAATATGCTTCATCATTTTTAGTAACTTACCGGTTTTACGATATAGCTATAACATGCATTCATCAATAAAGCATGCATGCTTTTGCCAGCGATGTCTTCTAGAGTGTGGGAATGAGAAGATGCTAAGGAAGTAGATGACAAGGATTCCTGCAGTAAAAACAAGACAGCCTAGGGATTTAAGGTTATATGACTTGCAGAATATCTCCAGATGCTTAGCTATGATGGAAATAAAAAACCATAAAAAATATCCAATTCCTAATTCTCACCTAGTAACAAATAGGAGATAATGGGATCTAATGTTGGATTGTGCCATTTATTGTTCACGTGCTTTGCATAAGTTCTGTTCCATTCAATCTTTTCATTTGTGGCAGAAGTAGAGAGACCTGGGAAAAAAACCCCAACTTTTATATTTGCAGAAAAATAAGTTAGGAGGGACAAATGCACTGGAAAACAGGATCATATCCAAAGTGTCCTTGAGAAACTGAACTAGTAGTCATGGGAGAAGAAGGGTGTCATTCAGTAAGCAACCCTTAGTAATTAAGAACAGTCAACAACAGGAACGAAGCATGGAGAACAGCAGAGTATGGGTAAGCAAAAGTCCTTAGAAGAAGGATCTGTAAGGACATAGTAAGGCAGATGACCCAGTGCTGTTGTGGAAGAGTTACAGAGTATTGTTTTACCATAGCCTGCAAATGATAGGAATTAATTCTCTCAACTGACTCAACATTTGTGGTACATCAGCAGGGCTGCTGTGTTCAGTTTGGGGCATTGCAGTAAAATGAAATACTGAGGTGGGAACCAGGGGAGATCAATAAAGTAATGAGAAGTCTAGAAAATAGGACCTTTGAGAAAATTTTTGAAGAAATAAGGTTTCATTTGGGGCTGAAAGATGAAAGCAACCTTTGACCCTTAAGCTCCTTTCTAGCAGGTTTTTGGTTTTTTTTTTTTTTTTGCATGTACCATACTACCTAAAAGGTAGACACAAATTTTTGAAGCTTGCCGTAATGTACAGACTAATATGGATGCATAATTTTAAGAAAAAAATAAAATAACAGTGAAAGAAACTTCAAAACTCAGGAAAAGCCACAAATTGCAATAATCAAACCTGTATTATTTTTTTGCCCTATTTTTTTTTTAATTAAGTGCAAGTTTCAATTCACTTAATCAAAAATACAGAAACAAAGTATTTTTAAAAGCAAAATAACTGTCACCAGGATATACTGAAGACATGCCAAGACTTTTATAGTTTGGAAAGTACTCTATATTGTTGCTTTTTGAGTTCTTGTTTGTTTCCAAAATAGATCAATTTCTCACTTTTTGCACAGGACTGAGAAGTCATCTGGCTTAACTAATAAAGGGCAGACCAGAGGACATGGGTCTCTACAACAACCTGGTAACTGTGGTATAGAGATTTATTTTGTGGTAATTAAGCTGTCATAACAGTCAAAGGGAGAGTGTGGGTTTGTTGAGGTTTTCTTTAATTTGTTTATTTACCTTACACATTTAAATATAATCAGTACCAACATTCTTCTTGTTTCTCTTTACGACTGTAGGCCCTGATGCCTCAAGTTCTTTAGCATGAACAGAGCTATGGGCCAAATAAAGTCAATAATGGGACCATGTAATAAACAGAATCAGAGACTGGTTGATGTTGGGAGGGACCTCCACAGGTCATCGGGTCTAATCCCTCTCCTCAAGTAGGGACAACAAGGGTGGATCACCCAGGATTGTGCCTAGAGAATGGAGGCTCCACAACCTCTCTGGGCAACCTGTGCCAGTGCTGGGTCACCCTCACAGTAACAAAGTGTTTCCTGAAGTTCAGACAGAGGCTCCTGTGTTTCAGTTTGTGCCCATCGCCTCTGCTCCTGCTTTTCACCCAGGTGGCCACCAACATACATTGGTGCGCAGCCTGTTTGTCCCCAGGTGCAGGGCTTTGCACTTCATTGCTCCAGATTCTCCCCTGATGTCTGGGACCAGGATTCGTGTCTTGCTAGTAAAGACTAAGGCAAAGAAGACATTCAGTAGCTCAGCCTTTTTGCATGTGCTGTGTAACCAGAATCCTGTCTTGTTCAACAATGGGTCCACATATTCTATAATTTTCTTTTTGTTACCTATGGATTTATAGAAGCCCTTCTTTTTGTCTTTGACATTCCTTGCCAGATTCAATTCCAGCTAGGCTTTAACTTTTGTAACTTCACCTTAAAACCCACTCAAAGGATGCATTTTGAAAATTTTCGTTTGCACTGTTTGTTTGCACATGTCATAAACAAGGTGTCAGATACACATTTTAAAACAGAAAAATGTGCTTCTGGCTTGAAAATCCAGAGCTTATATAGTGTCACTTTTAATTAAAATACATACTGATAATGTTCTTTTCATGTTAGTAAACAGAATTCATTATTCAGAATTCATTATTCATTTTGCATTTTTTGTTGTTCGAAGTAACTACTACTTTGGGACATGACAATAATGTAATCTCTATAAAATCTCTACAGTAAAGTTTGTGCAGATTCTGTGGTGGCTGTAGTGGAATTTCTCCTACCAGATTTCCTCTTCCACTACAAATTTGATATTCATTTGTTATTACTGTGATTCTTTGTCATTTCCTCTTGACATATCCCAGGGGAATTTGCTAATGGCTATGTGCCATCTGTGTCAGGAGTCTCCTGTGAAGGATATAGCACCTTGATAATGATAGTCTTTACTAGGAAAGAAAGGTTCTAACAGCACACAGTCTGTAGTGAAGGAAAGGGGAAATAGGATATTTGGTTCTGCTCTCATCTATTTTCTTTCTCTTAGCATATCTGCAGCGGTAAATGTCTTTGATAGTTGTCTTTGGGAAAAGTGGCCTTTTTGGTAAGGAAAAGGATAGAATTCTGTTCAGTTATTTAGAAAGAACCAGTAAAAATTAAATACTCATTTAAAATAAAATGATTAAGATATAAAGATATAAATTATTTAAAAATAAGATACAAAATAATTTATATATTTTTAAGAATTATTACTTTGGTTTCAATTGATACCATCACTCTTACTTTTTTTGAAAGCATTCCTAAAATTTACTTGCTTTACTTACCTTACCAGGAGAGTCTTCTTCTGTATGTGACATGCCAGGAACCCAGACTGGTTCTACAGCAAATACTTTGGCACAAATCCAGCCACCAGCACCAATGCCAAGGAAATCACAAATAGTAAGTACAAAATATGGCATTTGATTTTATTAATCTTCTACATTCTATCAAACACACTGTAGAAATGATAGTGTGTCCTGCTATAAAGTGTCAGAGCACTGTGTGACTTGTACTAAGTAGTTAGGAAAACTTTTTCTTTCCTTGCATTTGCTATAGGATAGTATGTGATTTTAAGTTTAAAAAAGCAAACCAAACTAGTTGGATTCTTTGCTCATGTTCAAATGTGACCAACACAATCCACAGAATTATGGTTTGACTTATTGAAGATAGATGAGCTTTATGAGTTAGTGACTTATAGGTGAGCTTGGTGAGTTGTAGCATGTGGCTTCATTCTCAGTCTTCAGTGAAGTAAGTTATAGGGGAGCTCTTGTGCTTTTATAATGGACACAGATATACTGACAGTTATTCATGTAGGTAGGTGAAATGACTTCAGATAAGACTAGCAGGAGTCAAACTCAAAACAAAATAAACTGATTCTTTGTGCTGTTGGTTCTCAGCATTCACCTGGTGACAGGAGAGAAATTTCTTGGTAAGCATATCCCCAACAGAAGGCAGTTAATTCTATGTTTTTCTTCTCCACCCGCCCCTAACCTTACAGTGACTGTTAGAAGAGATACTAGATTTAGGTGGACTCTTGATCCAATTGTGTGGCTTTTTTATACTCTTTTTGTTTTTAATCTAGGACCATGAATGGTAACACATATTAGTGTCACTACCTGTAATATCATACTGATGTAGGTAAAGGGATGTATTTCCAGATGTCAATGGAGCTGTACATTATGTGTAGTTAGCTGGGTCTTTGGTCCTTGCTTCAATTTTATGTTGCTTTCTTGTGTGATCAATGCAAAAGATTCATATCCTTGATCACAACAGTATATCTCTGTAGGAAACAAATCACAGTGTGGAGAGCCCATACATTTCCGAGATGCTGTGTGTGACTAGGTCTGGGCGGTTTCATACATTCTGTGTAGGAGTGTGGTTCAGTGGTAAATAATAAACAGAGAGGTAGGAGATGTGCTGTTCCTGGCTCTGCAATGGTCTTGTTAATGGCTTGTAATGAAAAGAGCTGCTTCCTTCAGTCCTCTATCTCTCTCCCTTCATCAGTTTTTCCTTAACCATGTCCACTGAAATAGCAACTCTCCAGGACACAGTTCAGTGTGTATCCTGGTTTGAAGGACAGGTGTGTGCTAAGGAAAGCAGGAGCCTCCCTTGGAATGGAGAATGTGAACCCCTTCCCTCCAAATTATTGTAATTTTGAAATTAAAGGGCTCTCAGGTGAGGATATAGGAATAGGAATAACAGTTCTTTACTAGTATTTATAATAAAGTGAACAAACAACAACTCCTATGGCATTAACAACAAACAGAACCAGGAACCTGGTCCCAGCCCTCTGGGCCTGCAGGCACTGTCCCCTTGGGTGCAGTGATGGTCACAGCCGGCAGGGGGCGCTGGTGGCGCTGGGTGGGCAGGGCAGGTGCAATGATTCCCCCGCGGCTGCAGAGGGCGCTGTGGCGCGAGCTCCAGCAGACACGGGGCACGGCCGGGAGGGGAAAGGGGTGGGAGAGAGGCTTTGCTTCAGGAACGCTCCTGGGGCCGTGGATCCCGGTGCTCCAGCAGAACTCTCGGAAACAGCAAACTGGGACAGTAGGACGTCTCGGTAGGCAGGGGGAGCGGGGGCTGCAGTGCAGTGAAACCCAGAGCAGTGCCGATGGAGCCGCGGGGGGCAGGGCAGGGGCAGCAGCCCGGCTCCCAGCCCGGCAAGGAGAGGTCAGCTCAGGATCCCAGGCCCCCCGAGCAGATGGTAAAATAGGTCTCAGTTCAGAGCAGGGGTTCACTCACGGCAGAAGAAACAGCTCTACATGAAGAGTCCAGCAGCAGCAGGGACCCCTTTCTCCCCAAAAAGGCAGAGCAGCAGCTCTGTGTTCCCCTCCGAAGCGCAGCTTCAGCCCTCCCGGTCCTGCCTCCACCCCTGCCTTTTATCAGCCCCTCTCCTCCAGGGCTTGGCCACAATCCTTTGTTTTTCCTTAAGTATCCAGTACTTATGCTGTCCCCACCCCTGCCTTTTATCAGCCCCTCTCCTTCGGGGCTTTGGCACAGTCCTTTGTTTTTTTTAAGTACCCAGTAATTAAGAGGTCCTTAACAACTTTATGGGAAAAAATTCTATACAAAAGGAAAGAAAAACTTAACCCCTAACAGTGTGTTTGTGTGCATAGCCTTGCACATTGGTCTTGAATGCACAGAGCCCCTGTTAGCTGCTTCTCATTGGATAATGATGAGAAGCCTAACAGACATCACCTTGGATTAGTTGGGAGTATAAAATATTCTGGTTTCTTGCCTCCCCCACTCTTGTTCAACCAAGTTACTGTTCATCTTGCATTAAAATAACCTTCATTTTATAGGCACAAAAAATTAAATGGTCTAAGTTCTGTAAATTGCTGACATTGTTATATTTACTTTTGTGAAGCTGTTGGACTCTGATCTTAATTTCTGTTGTGTGTGCTTGTGCTGGGATTCAAGTGTAAGCACTGGTTACATCCTTTCAGCACATCTGAAACAGCTCCTAACCTGACTTTCTTTATAAATTGAAGTTGTAGTTTCTCTATATTGTTCTCTCCTTTTTTTTTTACGGACAAATTGATTTAGCTCTGAAGGAATGGGCTGTCCTGGCTAGTTTTAGGGTCAGTGTCTTCAGTGTTTAGTATTAATTGCACATAATATGAAGAACATATCTGACCCTCCAGCTGTCTCTAGGCCTACAGTAAGGTGAAGTCTGTGACTGAGCAAATTAGCTGCGTGATTTTCTTCTGTCATAAGACAGAGAAGTAAGGGAAAACCTGGTTCAGGAGTGTGCTAGTTAAAGCTCTTTAGCTAAATCAATCTACCTAAAGCATCTTAGCTGAGATTTAGTCAAGGGCCCCTCAGCTAAAGAGCTTTAGCTAGATCATTCTAGCTAAAGTTCTTTTGCTAAATTGCTCCATTTAGCTTTATATTCCTGGCTTTTTTGCTCAGTCTTTACCCTGCCATGGAATCCAGAGGCCAGCCCAGATTTAGAAAATGATTGCAGAAATGCTCCTTGAGTAAAGAAAAGACAGGTCTAGTTGTACATGCACATTTAGCCAGTGGCTTATCTCCTACAAAGTGCATTTACCCAATGGCCTGTTTATCAGGTGGAAATTCCTGATTTGCCTTTTGTTTTCTTTTTTTTTTCCCAATGTGATATTTTGATATTTGAAACATGGGAAATGTTACATGGGAAACTTCTCTAGAAGATTTTATTCCTCTGGGAATGAGATCTATTTTAATTTGCTTGCCTTCTAAAGAACAAGAAATACCTGTAATTACTGCACTTTGAAGTTATAATTATTATCACTGCTCTACTGATGTGAAGCTTTTTCCTTTTGACCTAGAAGGTGGCTGTGGTTCAGACTGTCACTTGTCTGACAGCATCTGGAAAGATTACTGTGCTGCAGTGCCAGGCTGGCAGCTCACAAGGATGAGAGAGCCTAAGGGTGTGCCTGCCCTGGGCAGGCCAGACCTTTATTTATATTAGAATTTATATTAGAATGCAAATAGATACTTCTAGAAGAATATAACAATCATTCTGCTCCATCCTTCCCTATCCACATTCTCTGTTTTTCTCTGCATGGTGCTCAGCTCTAACAAAATGGCATAGTAAGAGACCATTGGGCAGTACTGCCCTCAGCAGAGCATTTTGCTGATGGAGAAAAGGAGAGTTGTAAACAGAGTCTCTTGTCCCTTTACAAGCTTCCTGCTTCATGACTGACCTAACTAGGAACTGGGACCAGTCACTGGGGGAACTCCAGAATGGGAATGAGGCCATCTTTTCCTTATGCCATGTGGAGCTTCTGTCCCAAACAGCCACTGCACTAACAGCCATCTCAGACCTAAACGGCACTTACAGCTCTGCTCTGATATCTTAGGGTAGAAAGGAGAGATTTTTGCTCCCTATGACTGGGAAAAGGGTGGATTCATGGTGGAAAGCTTTACACTCTACCTCCAGCTCTTGAGTTTCTTCACTTGTGCTGGATTATTTTGTGTGGAAACACTGTGTAGGCAGCATTCTTGTTGTCTGCAACAGAGAATGAGGAAGCTAAAAAGAAATGCAGCAGCAGACTGCTTTGCACCGGAAAGGGTGTGAGATGAGTATGGTGGATTCTGTGAAACCAGAGCAAAACAATTTTGATATCACTTTGCACAGAACAGAGCTAGAATTGAATTCCTGCCGTACAGGAATATTGCAACTCCTTACTAAACTTTCCCTTTGAAAGAGCTGCCAAAAGACTCCTGTGGCTGGAGTCCTCAGAGCACTGCTGGGAGGCAGAGGATGTTTTGGTGGGTTCGTACGCTACTGAAAAGGATTTAGCAAATTAAGAAGGAGCGTATTGACAGCTGGCCCAGGCCTCCCTCTGATGATGCTATGCTGCTGTTGCATTTGCACAGAACTCGATCACCCCATCTTCTGAATAAAATCATGCTCTCTGCAGTGATGTAGAGCTGTGAAGACAGGTTTGGGTGAGCCAAAATGGAGAATTTCTGAGGGAAACATGGCCTATGTTATTGGCACAGTGATTCCAAAAAGCTTTGAGTGGTGCCAGATTCAGCCTGAAGCATGAGCACCCACCTTAAAAGGTGTAGCTGAACTCTAACCTATGAAAAATAGCAGTTGGAAGCAATTCTGAAACTTTCTTTAGGATAACTCCAAGTCTACTCTGTCTCTTCCGTGCTGTATTACTTACATTCGGGGGTCTTTTTTTTTTCATTTCAGTCAAAAACTAAACCCAAGAGAGTAAAAGCAATTTATAACTGTGTAGCAGATAACCCAGATGAGCTGACTTTTTCAGAGGGAGATATTATTGTAGTTGATGGTGAAGAAGATCAGGAATGGTGGGTGAGTATTTTGCATTTTCTGTCAACACACTTTGAAAGATAAAAACCTCTAAATCTTAGAGGTTGACACTCACATCAAAAGATCCCCTGCTGGGTTTCCAAATAACAAGAAAAGTTTCATCTCATGAAAACCTGAGATGAAATTTCAAAAGTCAAACTTCAGACAAGCTTTTAGCTTTTCTCATTCAGAAAAAAAAAAAGAAATCTGATTAGTAGGATTCACAGTACACTGGGGACATGGTCTGCATGATCCAGAAAATTTTTGGTGGAGTGTCAGCGATTTAAGAATCTGCTATTATAGGTACTATGCAGTGGGCTTCAGAGGAGAGCTTTGTGTTGTCCTCAGCCTTCAGATGACTAGGACCGAGTCTATTTGAGCTGGGAAAGCATCTCAAGTATTTACATTCCAAACTCTCATTGGCTAAAGCAAAATCTTGGAAAATTATTGTGCATGGAAACACTTGCCTTAATCTGTTAGCTATTGAAGAATAGAGCTTCAGATTGCATCCAAATTGACAATAATGCTGTATAAACACAAATAGATTCATGGAAAACCTGAAACTGTTGAAGCTTGGTCCATCCTTTTGCCTCACAGTGATTGTTATAGAAGCAGCTCAACAGTGGCTGAATGTGGGCTGCCAGGCAGCACTGGAATTATGCAGCAGTAGTACTGCAGTCAGAGGTTTATAGTCAAAGAACTGGATAAAACTTTTGAATTTGACAAAAACCCAACCTACAGCTGAAAAACATGCACCCTGTAGGACTGAATTTTCCTATTGGCAGAAGAAAAGCACCACTACCACAGAAAAGATTTGGTGGGAGGCTTGTACTGCAAGCAGGAAGGTCATTAGTATTCATTCTGGTGATACTGAAATGTCATTTTGAGATTTAACTTGAAAAATATCTGGACTCTTTCAGATTGGCCATATTGATGGAGATTCCAGTCGGAAAGGAGCTTTCCCTGTATCATTTGTGCACTTTATTGTTGACTAGATTGCTACTGATAAGTGGAGACATTTCTCATTCCAGCGGTCACAGAAATAAGTTTTATTCTATTTCATTTCACCTGCCTGTCTGCAGCCACCTTGCCAGAGCACTGCCCAAGTCCTAGGTACTGTAGCTTACTTTTTTATTGCCATCGTTCTGATTTTGGGACTTTTAAACTTTTTCTACGTGAAAATTTCTCATAAGCAGTTTACACTTTTAGAAAAAACAACTCTCCTGTGTTTTTCAAGGTGAACTGAAAAGCTTTAACAATCAAAATCCACATGTCTGAATATCACAACATTATGAATGTTCTTATTGATAAATTCACTGTAATTTTATTCTCCCTTTTGTAACCTGACAGTACAACAGTTCAGTGTTGCTTCCCCAGTCAAAGAAATTGTGTGTGCATCTACCAGGGCAGTGAATTTATCCAATTCTCAACACCATTTGAAGTGTTGGAACAAAAACATGCAAGCTGCTGTGTAGTTCTGGAATGGACTCATTCAGTTGCTTGCCATACTGGCTATCATCAAGGATGCTAACAGTTGCAGAAGAAATTGTTTTAATTATGTGTCTTTGGCCAGGTGAAAAAGTATTTCAGTTTACCATAGGAGAAACTTTTCTTTCAGAATGGATGTAGATATTTGCTTAAAGTTATCTGAAATCTGTGTTAGTCGTTGAATTTTCTAATTCTAATTTTGTGAGCTTGATTTGTTTTGTTTTTCTATGCTGCATGTGTGTAGAACCCGTTTTTTGAATGTTTTTTATGTATGTTACATCCATTTTGGTCATTTAAAGTGACTACTGCTGGTTAACTAAACTATGGCAATATTAATGAGTTACTACATTAACTCAAGGATTTGAAAACTGCACTTCCTGAAATATACTTAGCTATGATGATGGATTGCAGAGCATTTCTTACATTTGTCTCATTATAGCAATTTAGACTTTGTTTTTAAATTCTTGAATTTTCTTTAAATCATCCAGCAGTGTGTTCTAAGAGAGAACATATTTGGTGGAACACTTAGGTAATTATCCTTGGTCAGTAAGATATCTGACACCTCACAACTTCACTATGTTATGTTCTGGTTTATGAAATTTGTGTGCCACTCACTACCTTGCAAACAATGATAGTTTGCCAACTCACTCTGTATTTATATAGAATACCCACAAATATGGTAGCTACACTGTTGTTAAACTTGTTTTACTGATTCGTGAACAAAGGCTAGGCCGTGGATAGTTCCCAGTTGGTTAATGGAATATAAAACACCAATACAGATCTGACATCATTTTGATGTTTGTATATTGTGAAATTGTACGAGGTTTTGCTTATGCTACAGGAAACAACTGAGGCATAGGATACAGAAAATCAATGTCTAGGTCACATTGGCTTTGATCACGTTATGTGAACATTGTATCTCTAGATTTATCAAGAGAACTTTGAATTTCTGGCAAATGGTGCTTAAATTGGCCATTTCATATTGGAAGGAATGGAAAACAGGCTGCCACCACCACCTGTGCTTATTTGGAGGAAAACCACGTTGCAAAAGTGCTAGAAGAGCAACACTGATTTCACCCTGTATCACCCTTCCTGAATGGTACCGTTGGTTGATGCCGCTCAGGCGTGTGGGTACAGCCACATAGATGTGTAACTTTCACTTCCTAAATGCTGTTGCTGCAGTATAAATGGGGAACAAACTGGAATGTTTCACATATTTTTATTGCAAGTTGAAGCAAATTAGTCCGTATTTTCAAAGTTCCCAGTAAAATGATAGAGTAATAGTTTAGCACTACAGTTTTATTCACTTACTGATATGTTCAGTTTGCAACACTATTTTGTATGTTTCTATCCCTGATAGAGTCTAGAGAGTAAATGGGCATATTATTTTGCACAGATCTCCTGATGTACAGTATTTTTAACACAGAATCTTATAGTGTATGTAACAATTCGTAAAGTTAAAAAATGATACAAATTTCCCTTGAGTTCTCTAGAAGAGGAATAGAGTAAAATGTCACAACTTCGTTCACTGGTCACTTAGAAACCAGGAAACTTGCAGACTACAACTTAATAGCACTAACAGTGCAGACAGATAAAATCCCAAGGACCAATAAAGAGCAGCTAAGCAAAATTTATCCCTTGATTTTCTGTGCTTCTCAAAAGCTTTTCTCCTCTGTCAGAGAAAAATGAAATTCTAGAGCCTGTAGATATCTATTTATAATATAAAATTAAGAATTTTAAGTCCAAAATTTTGGCATATTTCATACAACTTTTCAAATCTGATTCAAAACATCTGTTAATAGACAGACTATTAGGTTGCTGTGTTAACTGTTTAAAAAGGAGCAAGTGACACTTAAAATGCAGCTTAGAATGCTATGAGATGTATAATATTCAATTCAGTTGTTTTTATTTTGTTTAGTTGCAGAGCAACTGTATATATTGTATAACCTAAAATCAACTCTTATTTTCAATGTCCTGGATGCAGTGATTTATAATTAGAGCATGATTAATAAATTTTACTCTTGTTAACCAGTCAAATGTCTGGAAAAATAAAACTACTTTTAAAATCATTGTTCTGCTTCTCTGTTCCCTTGCATTGAAATATTGTTCTTTTTAATGTATAAAAATGACAAATACAAACGAGTATCATTTGAGGAAAAACATCTATTTCTTGTGGACTTCAGTTGAACAGAAAAACTGTAGATGGCACACCTGAGATTAAATTAGAGGGGTAAAGGATGAAATAACTCCCCCTTAGCTTCTGTTTTTGTTCTAATATCTGGGTTAAGCAGAATAAAAGTCTGTATTAACAAATTGTTTCTCAGACAACGAGGTAGAAGCAAGTGTCAGTTTTATTTTACACTTCCGCAATATTGACATTAATATACAAAACATGATTTAGGAAAAAGAGAAATTGTGTTAAATATAAATTTCTGTAATGTCCTGGACACTGAAGATGGAATCTTCAAGTCATATTTGGGGAATGCCAGAGTACCATGTGTGGCTCTTCTTTGCACAGTAAGTCGTTCCTAGGACTGTGTGCTCCAAACTGTCCACGGTGTCACGAGGAGCCCCAGTGCCTCCCACACAAACAATGCTGCTGAAGGAAATCAGGACTTCTCCGACATTAAAACTGAATCAAAGGCTGTAGACAACACTTTGCAAATGGCTTGTGCTTGCTCCTAAAAAACCCAGACACACACGTTAACATTTCTTGAAGAACTTCTAAACTTCTCAAAAGTCATTTAAAGCGGAATGTGTCCTTCATTTTGCTTTGTGAGACCAGATTTCATCTGTGTGGCCTGCAATGACACATAGAAGCTGTCTTACATGAACTCTTTTGAACCAAGGCAGAGTTGCAGGCTGTCAGCACAGCTGGGCACCAGCATTCAGACCGTCATTTCTTGTGTTCCCCCAGCGCTGCCAGCCAAGGGTCTGTGTCATCAGAGCATCCTGACAGTGAATTCTCCTACTTGTAAGAAGAGATCACCTCCCTTGCTTACAAATATGGCTCCATGCTCTATTACCAGAATTGTTACTCCATCCCTTCCTGCTCTGTATCTTAAGAGGTTTTTATCTTTGGAAATATAAGTGGAGATTGTCCCTAGGATCTGCCACAGCACTCTTTGAAAGAGCTTTCTCAGGTGAGTACAGTCACTGGCAGTTCTAGGGAATGTAGGAATTTTCCTCAAACTGATCCAATGTAGGCAGCAGGGCTGTTTTCCCTCCCACAGCCAGCACACATTTATTTATTTATTTAATTTTTTAATTAAGCAATCCTCCTTCTGCCAAAAAGCCTTCACAAGGGCGTTGGGTTTTAGAATCTCCCTTTACAATCAGAATTCCAATACCTAATTTAAATATTGAAAGCATAAACTCTCACCAAACTATTGCACTGATATACCCAGAGGCTGCATTCTTCAGAGGCTGCATCTGTTGTCTTCAAAGCCAGTAAGCTTTTTCCTGCTCCCAGACCATCATCGTAGCACACCATCCGTACAATCAAATAGAGAGCGTGCCTATGTAACACATCCTGAAAGCACATGGCAAATACAAGTTACTCTGGAAAAATGCAACAGATATTTCAGTTTTCCACGTTTTTGTTCTCACTTACAAAAGAATACTTCAGATTTATTTACAGGAGAAAAGTTTTCCTTGGTAATATTATTTTTTTACTGGAGAGTTTAGTCAAAATTTTAAAAAGTGGTTTAGCACAACTGTAGCTTTAATTTTTGCTTCTGTTTTAGAAGTGCATTCCTATGTGGACTATGAAGACAGAGAGTTGGAGTTGTTCAGCCGGGAGAAGAGAACGCTCTTGGGGAGACTTTGGGGCACCTTCCAGTACCTGAAGGGGGCCTGCAAGAGAGCAGGAAAGGGACTTTTTACAGGGGTATGTAGTGACAGAAAAGGGATTCGAATGGCTTTAAACCGAAAAAGAGTAGGTTTAGATTGAATTTAAGGGAAGAAATTCTTTACTGTGGTAGTGGTGAGGCACTGGAACATGCTGCCCAGAAAAGCTGTGGATGCCCTACCCCTGGAAGTGCTCAAGATCAGGCTGGAGGGGGCTTTGAGCAACATGGTCTAGTGGGAAGTGTCCCTACCCATGGCAGGGGGGTTTGGAACCAGAGGATCTTTCAGATCCCTTCCAACTCAGCCCTTCCACGATTCTATGATGACATTCCTGGCCACACTCTGAAAGCGCAGCACATTCACTGCCCACCAACCCTCCCTCACTCTCTGTAACTGGTGGGACACACTGTCCTTCTGGTACAGAGGTAACTTACAACAAATTCGTACTTTCCCAGTATTTTTCCAGACAATGCCCTGTCTCAGTCTTGGGAAGCATACACATAAGAAACTGTTCCCAGAGAGGGTATAGATAAGGTCAGTTGCTTTAGGGGGCAGTAGCCATGTGGCTGTAGCCAGGCTGTTGGTGACTTAAGCCACAGGATGTGTTCTGCCTCTTCCATAGATCTCATCTGGGAGAATTCTATTCTCCATCAGAGCTGCAGGGTTTCCACCATAGTCCAAACACTTCTGATTTTGGTCATTCCAAAAAGGGATTGGTAGAAAACACCCAGTACAAGGTCTCTGCAGCCCTACCCTAAACAAAGCCTTTCTTCTCCAGCCATCCTGCCCTCTGATCATGCTCATCTGATTTATTCCAGTCATACCATCTCCAGGGTCTTAGGAATTCAAGACAGCTCTGTTTCCATGTTCATGGCATCAAACACCTGTCCCTGTCAGCTGAAGGGTCCAAAGAAATTCCCACTTTGCTACAGAAGCTGTAAAAATGGGCAGTGAGCTTGCTGCCTGCCTTGAAATCCCAGAGGGAGAGCCCTCTGCCAGAGTCCTACGGTCACCTTGCTGAAAAATGTCTCCATCCCTGACATTGCTCACATTGCTCCCACCATCAGTAACTATCACACCGTGCTCTGGGCAGCTGGAGCCTGCCTGGAACTTACTGGATCCATCCTCCCATCTCTGTATGAAAGATGCCAAGACTGTTCACCAAATTACTAATAGGGCTGCTTGCTTAAAACTTGCTACAGTGCTGATGTATATGTGGATTATAACTAAAAGAGGGATGATAGAATTCTTTTGGGTACAGTCTCCTTGTAAATTAATTTCCTCCCATCCTTTCGGTATCTTGGAACTCTGTGAAAAGAATTTGGTGAAGTAACACACTGAAGGACAAATTAAACAGTGCCAACAGTGACACAGATGCAAAAAGCCAGAATTTGGGGAACAATGCAATGCAAAAAATTGCCAGTGCAAGCTAGCTTAACCACAAAAGACTTTTATCTGCTTGTGCATGCTTTCAGCTTGAAGACAGAAAAGTGATGGATAAAAGTCTTAAATTAGCTATTTGATCTTTATCAAAGCACAAAGGAATTTAAATAATAGTGTAACCCAAGTTTTTAATGAGAATTAAGAATTTAGGAGAGCAAAAACAGAATTCAGAAGAATTCAAAGTCTGAGTAACAACTACTACCCTTCCTCTCAGGTATTAAAAACAAGTGTTTTATTTTCTGAAGGGACCAAAGAAAACTTTTTGGCTCTCTTCAGAGCACTCAGCTATTAAGAAATACTATTCTCCATGCTCATACTTTAGGCTTTTATGAACAGGCATTGCTGGGTTGTTGATGGGTCAAGGCTTCATAAGGCCAAGTATTTATGGTATCTGGGCCTCTGAGGGCAACCAGAAGGAAACCACATGGCTGCAACACAAAGCTACACAAAGGCAACTGGAGGGCCCTGGGGAAGAGACCGGATTTTTATTTTTAGCGAAGAAGTTACTTGAAGTGCACTAAAGGAAAATAAACTCCATGTAGGAAATGATGCAAACAAAAAGTAGGCTTGATCAATAAAGTGGAATCATAAGGCTTTAATGCTGGAGTGAACACTAACTCTTGGATTTGGAGTGCAAGGATGGAACTTAAAAAAACTGGGCAACTCAGGTATTCTTAAAAAAACCCATCCTTTGTTTTTCCCTCTTCACAGAAACACCAAGAGGAACTGCCTTACTAACTTGGGCTGAGGAATCTGTGATCTTGGCCACCACAGTTACACTATTTTCCCCCATGAGATAATGGCAGGACAGCCACAGAGGAAGGAAGATGTGGCCAAAGAGGATTACCAAAGGCTTGCTTGCCTTTCATCTGGTGCTCTATCTCAAAAGGAATGGCTTTTTGCCATAAATCCAACCAGGAAAAAATAGACAGCCTACGGATATATGACATGAAGCACTGCTGCTGGGAGAGTTTGTTTGTTTGACTTTTGCTCAAAGCCAGAAATGACATTTTGTTCACACAGATCATCTATCAGAGAAATAAATGCAAGCACTTTTTAACTCTCATCAGAAAGACAAGTGGGGTGAAGCACTTACATACTGATCAGATGTAGAAACTTTAATGCCATATTTGGAAACTCCCATAATAAACTCCTCTTCACCTGGAACAAAAGGTAACTTTCCATCTTGCTTTGGAGGGAAACAAACAAAAGCCTTTAGTGCAGACAGAACATGAACAATGAAGATACATAACAGAAAACATATTTATGTGTATGTGGGTCCACTGGGTCAGCACCACCACGAACCCTGCTCAGATCCTGCTGTGTGCGGTCTGCCCTCCACTCATGCACTTGCCCAGTCTCTTAATGTTATATGAAATATATTCAGGGGAGACTAGACATTAGGATGCATTTCTTTACTGAGAGGATGACCAGACACTGCAACAGGCTTCCTAGAAAGGTGGTTGATGCCCCAAACCTGTCAAGTGTTTAAGATGCATTTAGACAATGCCCTTTACAACACGTTTAACTGTGTCAGCCCTGAAGTGGTCAGGCAGTTGGACTGATGGTCAGCGTGGGTCCCTTCCAGCAGAAACATTCTGTTCTATTCTACTGTAAATATTACATAGTTCCAGAAAGGAATTTATCATCTCAGGGGAGGGTTTGGCCCTGTTGTCAAATCAGGTCAGCTGAAAAACCATGCATGGCCTATCATGCTGCACTGACCCAAGGTGATCTGTGTTCCACTGGCAGCAGTTTTTTGCTGTTTGGCTACAAAAATAATTTTAGCACATTTCAGATGCTTGAAATGTCAAGTTGCTGCATGATAAACAGACATTCTGTGCTTTTAAAAAGACATAATCAGATACCTAATGAGAACAACCAGTTACAGCTTTTTGTACAAAAATAAGTACAAGCAACCATAGTTTGGCAAGGATGACCCAGATATTATTCAGGTTCTTTGGTCACAGGCTCATGAGTGATTGCAAGCAGAAACCTGACAGTTTCCTCTATGTGAAAACTTTTATAGTACTGAAGAATCTGGGGAGATATTCCCTCCTGGATACTAATCCTAATCATGCTAGAGACAGTGTAACAGCTTTCAGCTGGGACTCGTTCAATAAGGACTCATGAAAAGGGCCTTGGCTCTGAACCTGCTTCTACAGAATGGTTCTCTGGGTGCATTTTCTCCAGTTACTTAGAATTATAGAACTGAGTGTGATGGCTTTTGAGAGTCATAGGTTAATGGTTAAGTATGCCACTTTCTTCAGGTAAGTCTAAAATTTACAGATGTTAGACCACAGCATAAATAAAAGAAACAGACGCAAGTTTAAGATGTTTTGACATTGTTGGTATTGCCTTTTGTCACCCACTTACCTGTGCGACATCTATGTAATTTATCAAGTCCAGTGGCCCTTCAAGACTTTTGCTGTCACTGCATTTCAATTTTTCAATGGCACCAACATATTTAACTCTGAATTCTGCACATGCATCAGAATTACTATTGCTTTGTCCTGCAACAAAGTAAAACAAAGCCATTCTGAAGACTTCCAGAACTGTAATGCTATTCTAATAGCTGTTAACAGGGCTAACATACTAAATTCTCTAATTTTGCAGACTTTCATCAAACACTTATCCTAGTATATTAACTCCTCTCTAATGAACTGTACTGGGTTGATTTAGAACAGACCTTGGTAAAGGCAACATTTTCATATGAATCCATGATACAGCACTGTTTATACCAATTCAAAACTGGACTTAACAACCTTGAATCAGAAAGCACAAAAAAGCTGGTTCTACTTTTCCATGTCTATTTGTTTCAAATTAACTGTTTGGTCCAACAGTGATACACTGTAATCTGGTGACTAAAAACAAGTAAAATCAAATCTTATTTCCATTATTTTTGTGCAAAGTAAACTTAGAAAAGCAGAAAACAGACATCCAAAAAGCTGTACAAGATTTGTGCTAATAACAGACTGGTAACACAACTAAGTTTTTCTTCCTCAGACACTTTACTTTGAAAACAGTGACTTAATTCTAGATGAAGCACTCATAATACTTAGAGGCCTAGGGCTGTGCCTGCATTAGTCACCAGGCTACCTAACAGATTTATTCAGTATTACTGAAAATACCTATTTTAAGCTTTTCCATTTTCTGCTGTTTTATACAAACACACAAAGTTAATCCTTCTCCATCCATATCTGCTCAAGCTCTGATTACATACCTGAACTTTTTGTGGAGTCTGTATCTAGACTGGCAACAGTACTAGACCTGGAAAGTCCCCCAAGACTGGAATCTACAGACTAGGAAAAAAAATTATCATCAGAAAGTTACTGAGAATGTGTTAACAATGCACTTCTAGATGTCCTGCCTCAACTCTTTTTAAAAAAAAACCCTACAGTTTATGTTCTAATTACTTCAGCAGCACTGGAAAATGGGGAGAAAAAAAACAGTACCACCTGTTTCTTCCCTGAAGTTACCTTTCTGCCTCAATGCAGAATGGACTGATAAAAGTTCATCAGGAACCCTTGAGAAGTCCACAGATATTTTGAAAGAGGGAGGAAATGACAGAAAAAGGAAAAATCAACCTTAGGGTTATGTTCAAACTTTTCTGGCACTGCATTTTAACATGAAGAAATTGACAACTACATGCATGTCATCAATACTTGAAATAACATAGCAGTGCAGGGGAAATGAAACAGCATCTTGCAAAATCCAGAATACTCAACCAATCATTCTAAAACTGATCAGAGAAAACAAACACATTATTCAAAATTAGGATTACTTTTAGAGATACTGAGAAACCAAAAAGTACTGAAGAATGAATTCATTGCTGGTACCTAGCACCAGACACTGTCTTTAAAGACAAAATTTAAGTGCAAATGTACTAATTTTTCCTTCAACCCTTACTATGTGCTGCCAGAAAATCTTGTGTTTGTGCAATTCACTGTGAAAGTGACTGCGTATTCCTCTCAGAATACATGGGCTTTATGATGGATAGGTATTTTTAACTCTTACAACACAATCTGAAGAATGGAAGTAGTTTTCCTTGTGGAACATGGCATTTTATGGAAATCACATCCTACCATCAGTGCAAGTGAACCACTGAACTGTTAACTTGTAACAAACCAAAGTGCTTCACAAGGAGAGGAAACACCACATTCAGCTTACCTTGCTTTTAGTGCTGATTTCACTGCTTTGTGAGCTGCTGCTGCTGTGTCGCTTTTTTCCTTTTCTAAACATTTTCTCATAATTGGATCAAGGAAGATCTTCTAGGTAGAAAAAATAAAAATTAAAGCTTGTCATATCATCAAGGGAAGGAGGTCCAGACACATACCAGTGACTGTGTTCAAAGTGGACAAAAAGAGGACATTTGTACAGGACTCTGTGAATGGAGGTAGGAATTTTACTTTGGTGTTCTTCATGTGTGACTGGGGAAAGTTCCTCAAGCTCTCTGCTAAAACTTCCCTATCCCTCTGAATCGACAAAAAAGGCTACTACCTAGTTTACAAACTGTTGCAAAGGTCAGTTTCTAATGCATATACAGATTTAGAAACAAGTCAACATTTAAAATTTATATTCCCACCTAAATGTATTAGATTATTTTTATTTGTGATTACAATCTAAGTACCCTATGAAGTGCACCCAATGCATTCCCTGCTCCAATGACTGTGTTTCCAGTAAAACAAAACAAAAAGCAAAATCTATTCCCCCTCCCCCCCCACNCCCAACCAAACAAAAAAACCACAAGAAACCCCAATCCCAACCCCAACCTGCTTCTGAAGAACTACTGATTGGAATACTCATAGCAGCCATTACCACTTAACATATTCCTGAAAATTAAAGCAAAACGTGTGGTACATTTACTGCCTTAGAACAGAGTGACTGGCAGTTCTGAGAGCATTCCAGAAACATTTTTCCTGTGCCTGCCCTACTACCACCTTGCTTCACTTAACATTTGGCTGGCTAGTGTCAAGCAACAGGATGCTGGCTCTCTATTTCTCTAAAACCCTATTTCTCAGCTTCAGGAACTAATTATTTTCATTACAAAACTTCAGAAACTTTGAGCAGGTGGAAGAAAGAGGACAAAGGAGGATGACAGCCTACGGAAGACAGCTCGCACTGCATAAAATAATGAAAGAAGCACAAGGCGGAGCTTAGATGTGCGATGCAGTGATGGGTCACAGTGCCTAGGCCGCCGCTGTGTCCGTCACTAAGCAAACACTGGGTCCCTGCGGACTAAAAGCCACTCTCGGCAACCAGCGGTGCACAGGGCAGGGCGATTCCCAGCACAACCCCGACCCCCGGCCGCCCCAGCTCCCAGCAGGGATATGCCAGCGCCTCCTGCACAGCGCCTGCGGCCGCACCGGGAGCGCGTCTGCCGCTTCTGCAGCGGCCTCCGGGAAGCCCCAACACCCCCTGCTCCGCGAGCGATCTGAGCGCATTAGGCGAGCCCTCGGTAGCTGCGGGGCTTTCCGCGGAGCATCTCTGCCCCTACGGGTGCAGAGAGCGGCCCGGGAAGCCGGGCAGGGCAGCACCGCATCCCGCCTTCGCTTCTCTCCCCGTTCCTCCCTCCATCCCCGGCCGATAACCCCACAAATGACAAAGCGAGGTGGCTGCTGCTCACCGGGCGCGGCGGGCCCCACTCGCTCCCGCTGCCGATCCCGATCCTGTTGCCGCTGCC
>WEKY01003782.1:0-15503 GCA_013390045.1 Picathartes gymnocephalus | reverse complement strand
GGGGGCCGGGGTGGGGCCGGGGCAGCACCGCTGGGAGCCGCTTCTTTCCCTGGTAAAATGCCACCGCAGGCTGAGGGTGTTGCTGGTAGCGCCACAAGCGTTGTTTGAGGGACAGCTTGAAGATGCTAGCCCAGGCTTATTCGGCCCGATTTGTTACTTAGGTGGACTTTAATTATGCGTGCCAATAGTTTGAGACTCGAGTGCTCAATAAAAAACAGAAGAGACCAAAATAATTTCCTCAAACAGGTTATTTTTATTTCTACTGCGTTACGTAGGGCCTCATTTCCTTTGAGATAGCTACAGCCCTTCAGGTAGTTTGGATTGCTGAGCTTAAAAGGGCCGTGCAGTTCTTATTTCTACGCAGAAAAATAATCCCAGTAAAGGCATCCAGTGTAGTTACATTTGTGCGGTGTGGGTTGTTTATGGTCTCATGACTTTGATATCCTTTTGCAGAGGTGCTGGCCAAGAAGTAGGAAGGTCATGCATCATTCTGGAGTTTAAAGGAAGAAAAATAATGGTAATTATTGCATGAATGTATTTGTATGCCGTCTCAGTGTGGTACTTCAGATCACCGAAGTGATCCGAAATGTTGCAGGTTAAATTCAGCCTCTGCACTGAAGTCAGACACAGTGCTAGAAAAGGCACATTTTGTAGCTCTCTGGAGCAGTATGGCATGTATGATATTAGGCATCACAGAGGCTGTGCTGTAAAATAAAACCATATCCCTGTATGTGCTTCCAACCCAAAACATTCTACTTGAAATCCAATGCTAAAAGTAATGTTTACTGAAGAAAAAACTTCTTTTGCATGATGCTAAAAGTTACCAGTCACTAATAACTATATCATAGATTGTGGAAGAGGTTTTCTATATGTTCTGTTAGAAGCTTTAACTTTCTTTCATTCTTCAGCTTGATTGTGGAATCCATCCTGGGCTGGAAGGAATGGATGCTCTTCCTTACATTGATTTGATAGATCCAGCTGAGATTGACCTCCTCCTCATAAGTCAGTAAGTGGCACCTAAAAGAGCAAATAACTTGAGGTCATGGTCTGAGCTGTGTTCTCTTGTAGGTTATTAAGAGAGGCTGAAAATAGGTGTTATTCAGATGGTATGGAAAAATTCTAGTTTCTCGATTTTTTTTTTAAAGAAGTTTAAAGTATCTCCATTTAGAATTAATGACTGAATATTGAGGATGTTCATTCGCTTTCGACATTACAGCTCTTCTCTGAGCCCACTGTGATTTCTGACTGTTTTATAACCCAGCCTGCTTCAACATCATTGTGACAGCTCCTGGAGTGAGTTTTCTGCACAAAGACTGCAGAAGAGTATTGGTTGTGTTTTTGCTCTATTGGCTTTGAATTAAAAAAGTTCTTCGAGACTTACACAAGCTTTCAATGTGGTTTAAGTATTGCTTAGTGGCTGAGAAACTAGGAGAGCTGTTTCTAAATTATGTAATCAGTAATAAACAGCACTCCATAAAATCCTGAGTTTTTGTGGTATCTGTTCTATCCGTATTTCAGAAGTACTTTCTTAAGATAGGTCAAACTAGAAGTGAAACTAGAACAAAGAATTTAATTTTAGAAGATCATGTTTTAGTCTGTAGAGTACAGCATGCAAAATTAGGATCGTGTTTTCAGCTTTCTTGTATCTTTGATGTTCGTGTCCCTGGTTCCTGTTCCTTTTCTCCATCTACATTTATAACGAAATTACACAAAGAAGGTAATTCTAATACTGTACATGTAAAACCTTGGTAATTAGTAGAGAATTTTTTTGTATTAGTTTTACCTTTTCTTGATTGTGTTTCTAGTCACTAGTCTGCAAAATGTAGACCAGCACAGTTAACAAAAAGGTTGAAAATTCTGTTTCTGGATTTTCATTACACCATGTTAGTCCAGTGAAGTAGTGAAATATAGATATTATATATTAATGTTGTGTAATAGGAATGTATTAATTGGATTTGTATTAATTTGGATTTTGTCTATTTTAAGCTTCCATTTAGATCACTGTGGGGCTTTGCCATGGTTTTTACAGAAAACAAGTTTTAAGGGAAGGACTTTTATGACTCATGCCACAAAAGCTATTTACAGATGGCTTCTTTCAGACTATGTTAAAGTCAGGTAAGCTAACCTGTGGGGTGTCTCTTCCTGATTTGTTTCACCCATATATCCAATGGGAAACTTAAGGTGAAGCTACCAAAAGTAGCCGGCTGAACCCGGATGGTCATACATAGCAACATTACATATAACCAGATTAGAAGTAATGAATCCTTTTACTACCTCATGGATAGTTTGTAGTGAATATTAAGCTCTTAAAGATACAATTCACTGTTCAGAACAAGGACAGATTCAATATTAAATATACAAAGAGTGCTCTGCTGCTTACATGTTGGGGGGGTTTTTTTCTGTCATTTATATTTTTCTTTTCTTGTGTTTCATGCCTTGACACATCATTTCCATGTGACAGCAATGTCCTGAGCATATCTCAACTCAGCTGTTTTGAGCTTGGGTCAGAAACCTGATGAACAGTCCTCTTTTAACTTGTTTATTCTGGGCTGGTGGGAAAAGCATGGATTTATGTGGTTTTTGAGGACTGTTACAAGCTAAGTTGTAAATCTGTGTCCAGAGCTGGGAATCTCTTGGTACTTTTTGAGAAATACAGAGCAGATTCTGAACTGAAAAGCCTATTCTAGCATGGCCTTTCAAAAGAAAGGTATTTAAATGCTCCTTGGGCAAGCTACATTAGAGTACCTGGACTTGATTTCTAACATGGGAGACGTGTTGTTACTGAATGGAAATCTGTCAGTGGGGAAAACCCAGGAAGTGTTTTTTCCAGCTGTTCAGATGAGCTGATATTTAGCCATTTCACTTGCATCCAGTAACATCTCAGCAGATGACATGCTATATACAGAAACAGACCTCGAAGAAAGCATGGACAAGATTGAGACCATCAACTTCCACGAAGTGAAAGAGGTGGCAGGAATCAAATTCTGGTGCTACCACGCAGGCCACGTTCTGGGAGCAGCCATGTTTATGATTGAAATAGCTGGTGTGAAGGTACTTTCTCTTTATTTTAAGTTGAAATCAAGTCTGAGTGCTAATGTAGTCATTAGTTATTATTGTCTGTTATGCCCCACCACTGTGGCTGGAGCTGTCCAATAGACTTGGACTCAGGTCAAGGTGAGAGGCTTTGGCTTAGGACATGTATTTTCTTATTGATTAAAACTGGCAAGTGACACAGATCAAATCAGGTAAGACGTTTGGATTGTATAGGAGTCTGAGGCATGATTCAGACTTGGAACCACTAAATATGTAGTTTCCCTTGCTGGTCTGATCAGAGGCAGCTGGTAGCTGAGGCAGTTGAGTGGAAGCCGCATTTTAGTAAAATCTGTGAACAGATGTTTGCTTCTGTAATTCTCATTTACACCTCTGCCTGTCTCAAGTATTTAAATGGCATTTGTCAATGTATGTGCATTACATTTTTCACATAACACCCCTATGCTACAGTACCTAAAGAAATAAGATTATTAGTAATTTTAGGTACAGAGGGATTAAGTAAATGATATAATCACAGGCAGCACTGTGCCAAAACCAGATACTTGAAACTCATCTCATGAACTGGAGTTCAGCAGGATAATCCATGTTCAAGGAAAAGTTTCACACAGCCTTGAAGAGGGAAGAGAGAAGGTGGTTCTGAGGCCTGCTGCCAAGTAGGAGTTTGTTCATGATTTATAATGATTGAGAATTATAGAAGTTTTAACTTTAAAAAAAACCCTAGAAATAGAACTGAGTTTACAGTGATCACAATAAAGTTTAGATCTCTTAGTGTTTATTTTTTGGTTTTTTTTTCTGATTGGGGCATGACAAAGAAGAAGATTTCCCTCTTACTATGCATGACTCAAATAGATTGTATTTTCATATCCATTGTTTTCGTTAATTCCTTGTGATAGTAGGTTGCCTGGCAGACCAGGTGTCTGCCATCGCTGACCGTATGTTACTCATTATTTACATTTTCATCAATGGAATTACTGTTAAATAAAAATTGTCAGTTTTGAAACCATCAATTTGGGCACAGAGAGCTGCACACCACCCTGCAGTTAAGAATACATTTAAAAAAAAAACAATTAAAAATTACTTCTTGGTGTAATGGGAAACATGATTATTCCATTTGGATAATCAATTAGATTATGGGCCTTTTTTTAGTATCAGAAAATCTTAGAAGAATTTTTAATAAATAATTTTACTGGGTTATTCATTATATTTGTATTCTGATATGTAAATACAGTTTCATCTTTACTTCCTCTTTGGAGCTGCTGTATTTTATGTCATGTCTACTTTTACTTCTTAGTGGTCAGTGCAAGTATGCAAAAAGCTGAAAATGGCACCTTCATATCTGAAATGAAAAGCAAGAGCTTAATAATTCTTTACCTGGTTTTGCTGGAATTATGGTACTGCTTGAAAAACCTTTACTATTGAGGTTTAAATACTTGTAGTAATGTTGACCTAATATTGTAAACACTGCTCATATAAAAAGAGTCCTATTTAAAGTACAGCTGACCTTTTCATCAAAAATTCCTTAAAACCATCTTTGCACAGCTTTTGAAAGGCTGCTCACGTGGTCGGACCTGTAACCAGAGCACCTGCTTCTCTGTCTCCAACAGCTGTTGTATACAGGTGATTTCTCAAGGCAGGAAGACAGACACCTGATGGCAGCTGAGATTCCCAATATTAAACCCGATATACTTATAATTGTAAGTTTTGCAAAATTATTTCTTTCTGTTGGTGATTAATTAAGGATTAGGGGTATGACTTAATTAAAGCCAAAACGGAATGACAAAGATAATGGAGATTTAGTGGTAGTGATTTGTGTTAAATATCCAAAATGCTTGTGTGTTCAGAACTCAGACATTTCTTCCCATTGAATTGAAAAGTCTAATTATAATTTTATAATTCTTCTGATGAAGCTCCTTAAGGCTCTAGACAAACCTTTCTGAGATGGGCGATTTATTAGATTTCAACTTGCATTGTACCAACCCCAATTTAACCAGATGTCTCTTTTAGTAGATCCTAACCTACTTCCAGATATGTTAAGAATTTGTCCTTGGTGGAGGTGCCCTGAGTGCTATTCCATTTTTTTGTTTTGTTTTGTTTTCTGAGTGAAATAATTTTATTCTGAATCCATGTTTGGAAAACAGCAGCTCATGGGAAACTTTTTATGTAACAGTTTTAGCTAGAAACAAACACTGAGATCTTTCAAATTTATTTCATTTACTATATCCCTTCTAGCTGTTCTCTGTAACTGATAATCTGATTTTAACTCACATCAAAATCTTGTACTTTGTGTAATTCCTTTATTTTAAGTCAGGGGTTAAACTGTGACATGTGTACCACTATGGACCCTATCAGTGTGATCATCAAAGCACTGGTTAGGAAAATAAGTGTGTTAAATTTGAAACCTCCTAAAAGAAGCATCACAATTAATAGCTCTAACTTTCTTTGTGCTAACAGGATCTGTCTGTCTAAATTGCTTGGAGGGGTTTGGGAGAGGGGAGGTTTTGGTTATTTGCCTTGTTGGGGGTGGTTTTGACTTTTCCTTCTCTTTGACCTCTCTCCCTCCTTTTCCCAACATGTTAGTACCTGTATGTTTGTCTGCTTTTGTGTGATGGGTTCAGAGGAGAAGATCAGGAATTGTTCTGTGTCAGCTCTTTCAATGCTTTGTCTCTCTATTTGTAGGAATCCACATATGGCACTCACATTCATGAGAAGAGGGAAGAGCGGGAGGCGAGATTCTGCAACACCGTTCACGACATCGTGAACAGAGGGGGCCGAGGTCTCATCCCTGTCTTTGCCCTGGGTCGAGCTCAAGAACTGCTCCTAATCTTAGGTATACACCTTCCCAGCTCCTCTTAATGAAAAGGCACATAAAGGGATTTAGAATGCTTTCAGATATCAAAATTCCTTGAACAACTCTTCAACCATTTTACACCGTGTTAATTACCTGGTAATTTAGTATATTGTGCGTGTTTGTTCAAGTGCAAAACATCCAGTAAACCAACCAGCAGTTCTGGTTTGTGAGGTAGGATGAGAGACCTAGAAAGGAAGAGATGATGGTGTCATAATATGTGTTTGGCTTTTGAATCTTTTTGAATCAGGATTTCAGCAAATAGGGACTATTATTGCAAACTGAAAAATAACCAGTTACAACATCAACTGTTTTTCTTAAACTGTACTGCTAAAAAATGGGGTATATTTTCTTCCAAAGTTCTACTATTTTTGCCCTTTAATTCACAAACCTGTATGAAAAACACTTTATAGGAAATGCTTAGAAGACCGTAGAGGACACTTGTAATGCTTCTGAAGTTCTAATAAGAATGAAAAGTAAATTAGGCTTTTGAACAAAAATGAGTGAGAGTTACACATTAACACAGCGAGCTACTTCACATAAAATATATAGATAGTTGTTACAAGGTACTTCAGATAAAACAGTTTTTAAGTAAATTATTCCCAGGCCTCTTAGCTTCCTTTTAGCACATTTAATTTGTACTACATTATGTGATTTTTTCAGTAGTCCTTCTGCTCATTCAAATGCTGGCAAGATCAAAAGATAACTATTTCAAGCTTAAAATGCTTATATTAGGGGTATTGAATATGAAGTGTTCCCTAAACTACTTGAATTTTTTTGCACTTTTCATTTCATTTTAGCTCAGTATTAGAAACTAGTTTTCAAAATGTCATACTAGTCTATTCAAATGTTAACAAGAAATTTGGATCTAGGCATGGGGTAGTATTTGGTGTCGTAGGATTATTTACTACTTCTCATTGATTGAGAGGGTTTTTTTAATCTATAGAGAACATAAAACCTGAACATTTTCAACCTTGTGTAGCCATTAGGTTGTAATTTGTTTGCCTATCTTTGCTGTGTGTAGATATTAAAGTGAGTTTCTAAAGATAAGCTTGAAAATATATCTGGGAAAGCTAGACATGCAATTGGATGCTTAGTTAGGTAGAAAATGCAGTTGTGCCTCACATGCCTACACAGTTGAGCCTGCAGGCTTCTGTGTTTATTTCTCTTCTTTCTGTATGACAAAAATAAAATACTGTGTTATGGTGTAGAAAATTAAGATGATGTATTCAGCTTGTGACTGGTTATCTTTAACTGGCTGTTTCCACCTTACACCTGAGCTTATTAAGGTAGCCATGGCAGTGAGCCTTTCTGAAATGTTGTGAGAAGCTTTGCCTGCAAATCAGAAATGTTAAGTAAAAGCACATTGTAATGTCATTTTAAATGCACAAACACAGCCAAAGGAATGTACCTCTATTTTTGGAGGATCGTATCTCAATTGTACAACATAAAAATCTTTCATTAGCAGAACTGTATCCAAATGGGAAAATGGATAAGTTATGTTTGTACACTACATTCAGATCTCTTCTTTGTGTTTAGGAAAGGTCATGGCTACTGTCATCAATGATGAAATAAGTTGTGGTTAATGGAGGCTCTTTCCTTGTTTTTGCTCCAGTTGGACTTGTAAAATATAACTGTTGGTGCTATACAGAAAGCCAGGCTTGAAAATCGAGTGATTCATTCTCACCTTGAGCTCCATGGATTTGTTTTACAGAACGTTCATATAGTGAATTCTTGTGAACACATCTGTGTGCAGATGTCCTTGGCTCTTTGATGTATAAGTAATATCTGACAGGGACATTTTAACTTTATTACAGAGGTGTGGTAAAACTTCTCTTGTCATAAATGTAGGCTTATGGCTCTGTAGTATCATGAATACTTTATACCTTGTAGCTGAAGGTCATGGTTGATTGCAATTTGACCTGCCAAGAGGATCTGAAGTTCAGCTTTGTCATGTTTGTTTGTTTGTACTGGTTGTATACAGTCTTAGCTGGTGACTGTTTCAGAAAAGCAGATGAAAACAGAGGCTGTGATGGTGATTTTCTGTACTAAAAATGAAAAATCCCAGTGGTAAATCTGTTTTACAAGAATTACTAATGTTTCTGAGAAGCACACACTTTATAAATAATCCTGCAGATGGAATTTTGTGGGTTTTTGTTTGGACTTCTTTGGTTTTATTCTTTTTTATTATTTTGGTTTTTTTGTTTTGGGTTTTTAGATGAATACTGGCAAAATCATCCTGAACTCCATGATATCCCCATATACTATGCCTCCTCTTTGGCAAAGAAATGTATGGCAGTTTATCAGACATACGTCAATGCCATGAATGACAAAATCCGCAAGCAAATTAACATCAACAATCCTTTTGTTTTCAAGCATATTAGTAACCTGAAGGTAAGCTTGAGATTCTTACAAAAAGGTGAACATGACAGAAGAGTTCATATTTGCTGAATAGTTTGCATGTTTAATATCTTGATATCACAGAATATTCTGAGTTGGAAGGGGCCCACGAGGATCATAGAGTCCAACTCTGAAGTGAATGGCCCCTCCAGGATCAAACCCACAGTCTTGGTGTTTTTAGCACCATGCTCTAATCAGCTGAGCAGATCAATATCCTTAATATCCTAATAGATGGATTAAGTCTGGGTTTATATTGCGTTATCTGCTGTCCCAGTGCTTAGAGGGCTGTTTGAGGGCAGCTTATGCCCCAGCATTTTTTCCACTCTAGATCCCTGTGCTTGCAGTGTATTCTTTGTGGGTATCAGTAAGAAGAATTTTTCTGCAAAGGGCACTTTTGCTGAGGATGGGGTATAAAGTAGGAACACAGGGCCCTTCTTGTACAGCAAGGCAGCTGGGCTGTCCTTTAAGTGACTTGTAGTAACTGATATTCTCACTGTGTGTCTTTCTAGAGTATGGATCACTTTGATGACATTGGCCCAAGTGTTGTGATGGCTTCCCCAGGTATGATGCAGAGTGGCTTATCCAGGGAGTTGTTTGAGAGCTGGTGCACAGATAAGAGAAATGGAGTCATTATTGCAGGGTACTGTGTTGAAGGAACTCTTGCTAAGGTGAGTTGCTAGAGCACCACAACCTCTTAATGACAGGTAGCATTCATGTTAGGTTTTAAAAGAATTGGTCAATAGCAAGTGTCTTTATTTGATTTACTGAGATTGTTGTCAGGTGTGTATGAGTACGCAGTCAAAACTGATTGCTTTTGGCTAATACTAATGAAAAGTACAGAAAATTTGCATATGGTCATTTCCAGTGATGTTATATAGAATAATCTTTTCTAGGGGCAATTATCTTGTCATGGGAAAGAATGATTGGTACTTTAGACCTCTCTACTGCTTAATTTTTCAAGAAGGTAGCCCTAATCCTAATTCTAGAGAAATTGATATTAAGTCTTATACTACTTATGTGTCAGAGACCAGACTCCCTTGTGCACCTTGTGCCTCTGTCCATCTGTAGGGAATGAAATCCTTCCAAATTCCACTAGCTAAGGGCAACCACAGCATCTAGTTTTGCCTTTAGAGATAGAAATCACACACTTGTTACTGTTTTATACAAGTTAGAGAGATTTACCTGGAAGAAGGATAAGCTCCCAGATCTGCTGAGGCTGCAGAGGATGAAATGGTGTGTGTTGTGCATGTGTTTTTCATGTGTGTTCTGGGAAATTTGAGAGATTTTTTTCACTGCTTCACATTTAACGTGGCTGCCACTATTATTTCATTGATTTTTGAAATGTAAAGTATTAGTTATATGGTGTCTATAGGAGACTTTACTTTTTTTAATTAAGGTGCTTTTTTTTCTAGCACATCATGTCTGAACCTGAAGAGATCACAACTATGTCAGGGCAAAAACTCCCACTAAAGATGTCTGTGGATTACATTTCTTTCTCTGCTCACACAGATTATCAACAAACTAGTGAATTCATCCGGGCCCTGAAACCTCCACATGTGGTCAGTATCCATGCTGCCCATTTCTCCAGAGTGGGATTCATCAAACCAGCTCAGAGCCTTGGCTCAAGGCAGGGACTGGTGTCTAGCAGTAGCCAGCATCCCTGTGCTTTGAATAATTAAAGGTGGAGATTTTAATAATTTTTCGTTGTGTTATCTTAGCAAAGTAAAAATGAATTTACTCTTGAGTGTGTGCATGTGGGATCCCTGGGGATGACTTTCCAGACAGTGGTGTGGTCCATAATCTGTTTCAGCAGTGTTTTGATCAAGTAAGATGCAGTATAGAACAACGTTAAGTTGGGGATGCTAGTATTGGAATAATTCACTAGAATTGACCCTGAAATAAATAAGAAAACATCGATGGAATGTATGTTGCAGACAGCAAAAGACAAAGGCAGCACTTGGAGGGAAAAGTATGAGCAAATCATGGGAAGAACAAGGTGTGAAGGACCAGAATGTGAAAATGGGGACTAGGATCTGAAACTGGTGGTGAAACAGTGTGCAAGCACAGATAAGAAAGAAAATAATCATCACAGAAGAGAACTAACTTGGCAAAGAAAATTGTGAACTGTGACGCATCCTCTCTGAATTGCATGTTTATTATGTTTATATCCACACACAGACACAAAAATATAAAGCTAACTAACTTCTGCTGTTGAACTTAAATGAATATTTCCCTTTCATTATACAACAATATATTTGTGTGTGAAAACTTAAGTGGGATCTCTGTAATGCATTCTGCTTGGTAGCATGGATTTTTCAACTAATACTCAGGGTTGTGAAATCTCACCCTTCGAATAATGCAGAGAATTCAAAAACACAGAACTGTAATTGAGCTCATGTTTCTTACACTGTGACCTCATGGAACTGCATTTTTATAAAGATGAGATAGAATATGGCAGTTTTCTTGGATAATTTGCTTACTAAATGTGTCTAGTTGGACAAATAACTTCTGCTAAAAGGAAAACTAACTTTTTTGTAGATTTTAGTTCATGGTGAGCAGAATGAAATGGCCAGATTGAAAGCAGCATTGATACGGGAGTATGAGGATAATGATGAAGTTCATATAGAAGTTCATAATCCTAGGAATACTGAAGCCGTGACATTAAACTTCAGAGGAGAAAAACTTGCCAAGGTATGAAATCAGTGTTTTCTTATATGTAGAACAGTATTTTCTTCTGGTGTAAAACTACATGTTCTCTTCCAAGCCTCTATTTTTAATTGATTTCAAATTACATGTTTTCCAGGGTGTCAAAGTATGTGAATGTTTTGTGTTTAGTTGTATTTGGGGTTTGGTTCAGGGGTTTTTATTTTGAGGTTGGTTTTTCTATTGTTTTGGGTTTTTCTTTGGTTCTTCACTCTTCCAGACTTTTCTTGCATTATGTCTTAGAACGTTTCTAGGCTACTCTGACCTTCTTTTGTTTTCAGAGTTAATTTTATACTCTGATTTTTCTGAAAACCATATTTCCTCTCCATAGTTACTTGAAGCTATGAATACTTCAGATTGCCTTATTGCACTATATGTGTTTTTTCTCTCCAGGTGATGGGATCTTTAGCAGATAAGAAACCAGAGCAAGGACAGAGAATTTCTGGAATCCTAGTTAAGAGAAATTTTAACTATCACATCCTTTCTCCATGTGACCTCTCCAGTAAGTACAGACAGTGATGTGATCAGTAGGTAATTGAAATTTACTGTGTCATTAAAACACTTACAATTTTGGATTTTTTTCCTGCAGTTTTGTGTTTCATAAGCAATTAGTAAACATCTTAGTTTTATTTCGTTTTAGTTTTGCCCAGAGTTCTGAACTGTTGTAGTGAAAAGAAAGGCATTGCTCACCCAAACTTAAAATCTTTTGCTTCTTTTCTGTTAAAGAAAGAAAATTTCATTTCCCTTCTGGTCCCTTAAAACCTTTTCCTCTGCAAGAATATGCATAAAACTCTCCAGTGAGAACCAAAAAATACCTCAATCAATAGTCCTACCATTTTCTAAAATGTCATTAGTTTTTAGTGTAAAAAGCTACACAAGAGAGAAAATATTGGTGTAGTCCTCCTATGCTTTTTATTACTCAAGGAATTGATCTGTTCTCAGAATAGAAGAGGAATTAAATCTAAGGTCAGAAGAGCTTGGAGTTCTGCTGCTGTAGTTCATTGTTTGTCTCTTAATAGGCAGGATAATATAACAAGCTGGTTTGCTAACCACAAATATATTATTTATCTTAAAATAGGTGCTCCACCTTCCTCTTTATAAATTGCTCTTTTCAGCCCTCTTGTCTTAAATGTATCAATGCCATTATTTATCTATAATGACATTTCTATTTATTAGGAAGTAAATTCAGAGGGCTGATTTTTAACATGTACTTTTTAAAATGGTTTCAGATTACACAGACCTGGCCATGAGCACAGTGACACAGACACAGGCCATTCCCTACACGGGCCCTTTCAATCTGCTTTCTTACCAGCTGCAGAAACTCACCGGTGCGTACCTGGGAGGGCACGGTCATGATTTACACTCGCCAGCTTTTAAAGCAACTTCCAGTCTTCAGAGGTCTTCTGAGTGGAGATTTCTTTGTATTTTACAGCTTTCATTAGACTGTGCAGCTTCTGCCAGATCCAGTTCACAGGGTGACACAGCTTTTGGGGGGGGGGATTCTACTGTATTCATATTAGAAAGTGATGAGCATATAGCAGTATAGACCATAGGCTGATTTCTGCCTCTGTCAGCCCCCAAAGTGAGTGCTCTGGCCACTCTGATGGAAAGTTTGTTAATTGATCTTGTATCCCTAGCCCCAAATGGAATGCCTAATGCCATCCAATTAATCAAAACAAGAGCTCTGCCCTCCTTTGTGACAGCCTCTTCTGTGCCTCCCCAAGAGGCAAGAATTGGCTTTTCCTGAATGAGAAGCCATTTAAACCTGACACTGGGATGATCCCCTGTGCCCCTCTCTGGCTTTTGCAAGGGTTAGGGGCAGCTCCTGTCCTAGATCATTAAAGGTACACACACCTTGGAGATTCCTTTCTCAGATTTAAAGCTCAGAATTTTTTTAATTCTCTGGTGTCAGATTCTAATTCATGTCACTAGTGAAGAGAACACCTATATTCAGTTGAGGTTCAGGTCTCATAACCTGAGTACTATCAGGCACACAAGTGCATTTGGTTTAAGCTCTATGCTTATGTGAGCAATGGGTTATCCTTTAAGGGGGGTAAGAGTTGGTTACTTCTGCAAACGGAGCTGAATTAACTAAAGTTCTCATGTGTTTTCTTTTTTGTTGGTGTTCTCACTCACCACCAGTGTACTAAGGTGGTCAAATATGAGAATTCAAACCAAGTAAAATGGTCCATACTAACTAATAAAAAACCCCCAAACAATCCAGGACAAAGAAAATAATTTTGTCAGATAAGGGAAGAGAGTATGGGGTTCCATTTTGTGAGCTACTCTGAGCAGTTGTGGTAACAGACAACCCCTCTTATTCTTAAACTGACCTATTTTCTTATGCAAATAAAGTTAGTCTTGCTTCCAGTATAATTTCATTATTGCTAACCATTTGTTGTCACTTCTTAGGTGATGTAGAAGAAATAGAAATCCAACAAAAACCAGCCCTGAAGGTTTTCAAAAATATTACTGTGATCCAGGAACCAGGCATGGTAGTTCTTGAGGTGGGCATTGGTGAGGGAGAAAGTAGTATTTTGTTCTCTAGTTTCTGCAAAATAATACCATAGAGATGCCATGCAGAATTCAATGTTTTAAGGAGTTTCTGTTGTATGACAAGTAGAGCAAAGGTTAGAACAAAGTTCCCCTTGAGCTGTGGTCCTGTGTGGATGTGTGTTATTTGATTTATCCAGTGCCAGTTGGGTTTTTTTGCTGTATCTCCTGAGTATAATGGCAGACTTGGTGGCCTTTTTTCATTTGGCAGGTAGTAATTGGAAATAACGTCAGATGGTGTTCCTTCCTCCCCCAAAGAGTTGTGGTAATTATTTCGTAAATGTGCTCAGAAACACTCAAAAGCTTGAATTTTTCATGGGAAATTACTGGAGTACATCCAGTTAAAAGTAGTTAATAATTTGGTGCAAAATGTATGACAGTCATTTGAAGCTGGAATTCAGAGAAAATCAAAAAGGAGAGTGCAGTTAATGTTATATTGTCTTTATGCTGCATTATTCACTCAGTCCAAATCATCTATTTATTTTCTCTTGTCTTCCAGTGGGTGGCAAATCCTGCTAATGATATGTATGCAGACACTGTGACAACAGTGATACTGGAAGTTCAGTCAAATCCCAAAATACAGAAAGGTATAAGTTTTGTGTATGCTTATTTAACTGAGGCTTTTCTTCCTATTTTTTATGTCAAGTTTAGAGGGACGTAATGCCTTCCAATAGATTGCAATCCCCTTATTGTATTTCCTTGCCTTATGGGACTTACTAGGGAGTACAATTTGCCACTTAAAAACAGAATTAAAACTTGGTCATCATTATTTGTAGCATGTTCATTTGTTGAAACTTTCTCTTACATGGCAACTGACTGTGGAAAACATGGCCTAATTTAGAATAAGTTAAATCTTACACAAAAAAAATCTAAAGTGATTAAGTTTTGTATAGCCCAACCCAGGCCATTTTATGATTCTATATGGACAAATAGGTGTTTATTTTCACTGGGTTACGCCTCTTGTCTTTTTATTATTTATTTTAACAATTTTGTATAGTAGCAGTCAGTGTTCCTTACGTATTTAGTCCCGTACTTGACTCAACACATTTGTTAAAAATCCTTTCACCTGTGTTGATAAATTCCCATAACAGTTCTTACTTTGTTTGGGGATAAAGGTTTTCCAGTCACCTTGACGCAAACAAATTCAGAGCGTAATTTTCTGATCTTGGTGGTGATAATTTCCAGTATATATAAGCCTTTCTGTCCTTGTCCTCATGTTCTGCTCTATGAAACTAACCAAAAATAGAAATTTTATTTTTGAATGATACTTTGACCTCCTCTTTTTTTTATTTCCCCTCTTTTCTTTCTTTTACGGATGGAAAAAACTGTTTTGCTATTTTACCAATTTTTTAAAATTTCTTATTGTAATACCTGTTTTAGCCTGATTTTTCATAGTCCTCTCTTCCTCTGTATGATTTGTTAGTGACAGTATCTAGATTCTCCACTCTCCACCATCTCAAAATTAAATCTTTGTATTTTATGTGCCTTTCAGCATTATCTCCCATGTTGTTTCATGGTGCTGATTTTGTCAGCTAATCTCAGATGTGACTTCTTTCAGGATTTTTGTTTGTTCTTATTTGGGGTAAAAACATTCGAAGGAGTTTTTGCAGTTGTGTATTTTAGTATATGTTCACAGGATCAAAAGAGATTGAATTAAAATATCTTAAGTTATTGTTGCCTAGCTGACCATGTGCCTGCGTTTACCTCATTCCCAGGATAAAGTTATGTCTTGCTTCAGTTACTGCATCTTATCTAAGGAATGGTAAATTTTAATGTATTTATTAAGTTTTTATTATATTATTATTAAGATATAAGCTTGGTCACTTGCAGTGGTAAAGTTTTTCAAATAATTTCTCAGAAATTTTTACTACCACTGTATTCTGAATTCTTCAGCTGATTTAGAAGCACTGAAAACCAGTTTTTCAAAAAGACTTAAAGTTTTTTGTATCCA
>WEKY01003778.1:0-36623 GCA_013390045.1 Picathartes gymnocephalus | reverse complement strand
TGAGTTGAAAGGGACCTTTAAAGTAATTTAGTCCATCCCCTCTTCAATGAGCAGACACATCTTCAACTAGACCTGGCTGCTCAGAGCTCCATCCAACATGACATTGAATGTTCCCGGATGGGATACCCAACACCTCTACGGAAAACCTAAGATGTTGGACCCATTTCCAAACCCATTTTCTGTCTTCTTGATTTTCTAATGAGCAGGGATTCGGTGATATTTCTCAAATCCATGAGTTCTTGGTGCCTGGAATACACTGAATACTCTGCAGTGTTCTACAGCTTCCTCTACTGCTTCTTTGTATGGCACCTGATTTTCTGTCATGCATTTTCCCAAGACTCTGGAATCGTTGGGATAAAAGGCCTCTGAATTCCAGACAGAGACTCAAAGAAACAATGTTCAAAGTTAGCATGGCTGACTCCGGGGATTAAATGTCTTCCAGTGCTACGTGGAGTCCTTTGTGTGGAGCAGAACAGCTGAATCAGAATGCTCCTGTGTCAGGAGACAAATTTTGTGTCCAATGCTATCACGCCTTTGGTCAGTTCTAAATGAGCCTTCCACTTTTCACATAGAAAAGAAACCACAAAATCCATAATAAATCCCATAAGGCTGAATGATAAACCCTAATATATTTATGATATGCCAAGAGCTCCTGGAAAAGGGATGGAGACACACATGCAGATTGTACCCTCATCTTGGATATTTTTCTCCCTTCAGTCCTTCACTTTGGCTCATTCCCTATTTGTGGAAACACCCAGGGAACTGTTATATATGTCTGTAATTTAATGACTAAATACCAAACAGGGCTTGTTTCTTGAGCTGCATAGAAATAATAGCAAAACTCAGAATCATGGAACTATTTAGGTTGGAAAAGACCTCTAAGATCATTAAGTCCAAGCATTCACCCAGCACTGCCAAGGCCACCACTAAACCATGTCCCCAGGTGCCACATCCACGTGGCTTTTGAACACTTCCAGGGATGGTGATTCCACCACTTTCCTGGACAGCTTTTTCCAATGCCTGACAAACCCTTCAATGAAAAAATTGTACTTAATATTCGATCTAAGTCCCTTCTTGTGCAGCTTGAGGCCATTTCCTCTCATCCTGTCCCTGTTACCTGGGAGCAGAGCCCGACCCCCCCAGCTGTCCTCTCCTGTCAGGGAGTTGTGCAGAGCCAGAAGGTCCCCCCTGAGCCTCCTTTTCTCCAGGCTGAGCCCCTTTCCCAGCTCCCTCTGCTGATCTTCATCAGACTTGTGCTCCAGTCCTTTGACCACTTTCATTGCCCTTCTTCGTACATCCATGTGTCCAAATAATGTATAAATAAGAAATATGTAAATAAAGGAAAAATGTTGTATTGTCTTCAGTGGACCTAAGGAAAGCTTTATCCAGTCAAGACACTGCCCTGGTAAGGTTTGTCATTTCTCGTCCTTCAACATTTCACAGTATGTCTTCTCATTGCTACTTATTTTGTTCCTTGAATTGCTGCATTTTTTTTCTTTTCTTTGCCATTTCTTCTTTTCTCTCTTTTTCTTTCTAGCTACTAAAATTTAACCTAAATTTCCCTGCCACAGCTTAAATCCATTACATCTTGCTCTGTCCTAGTTGACTAATGAGAATAATTATCAAACTATTTTTCAATGTGAATTATCCACTCACGCTAAAATAAACCCACCAATCTCATTTTCAGTGAAAATCCTGAGTCTGGCCAACAATTGCAATCCCTGAAGTGAAATAACAGGGTTTTATTTACTAAGGTCTTCAGTCTATTCACTGATTTTTATTGGCATTGAAATAACATTTGGGCAAGATTATATTGCATATCCCTCTTTTTTTTTTTTTCTTTTCTAAGTATGGCTGTTTAAAAGCCCATAATTAAAAAGCCTCTGTTAATACTCTGATATTGCCACCAGAATCGAAAAGAGATTAGTGCCAGCATTCTGAGGTACTAAAACCTGTGCATACTATTGAACACACACTCACTGGAATGCTCCCTCCCAGAAAAAAAAAAAAAGAAGACTAGAAATAGGATTCATTCCAAGATGCTCCAAGCATCAGCCAAAGGACTGGATCTTTGTGCTGCCTTGGCACAGAGAATCTCTCAGCTGGTGTAAAACTGGTGTACCTGGCTGTTATGTCAGCCTTTCCCTTAATATAGCTTAAAAATCAGCTGCTTTAATGCTCATCTGGGATATGATTCCTGCGACCACGGGCAGCCTTGGAAAACGCACCACTTCCCCACTGCTCTGGGTTTCTCTTTGCAAGGGGTGACAAAGGCAGGGCTTGATGTGTTGTGTTAGGATATAAGATATTACTGTGATGGAGAATAAATATGTTCAATTTAAAAAAATGTGTGAAATATTGTCATATTGCCATACATATCCTCCACAGTAGATCAAATCTTCCTGGAGAGGAAAGAACAACAGGCCCAAATATCACTAGGGATGAAAAATGGGAAAGAAAACTGCTGGGTGTGCAAAATGCAGAATGATTCCCTTACAACGAACGCCTTCCTCCCACTGGCCCAAACACTCAGAGCTTGCACGACAAGGGGAGAACAGTTAAAATAGACTGGATTCCAACTCATTATCCAGCACCAAGACGGGTCTGGAGTCAAAGTGGGGATGCCGAGGAGCAAGGAGGGTCCTTCTTGCCAATGCCACAGGAATTCCGTTTCCTTTCGTCGTTACCTGAGAGTGCTGCAGCACTGGCTCCAGACAACAGCTCTCCTTTGTTGTGTCTGACCTTGTGTTTGCACTCTGGCTCTCTTGAGAGGTTCCAGAGCTCACCTGGAACCTTGGGAGTGCAAATAACTCTGGAAAATACCGCAAAGAAGCTGTGGCTGCCCCATCCCTGGGAGTGTCCAAGGCCAGGTTGGACGGGGCTTGCAGCAGCCTGGGACAGTGGAAGGTGTCCCTGCCAGTGGCAAGGGTTGGAATGGGATGAGCTTTAAAGTCCTTTCCAACTCAAACCTTTCTAGGATTCTATGATTCTATGACTATGTTTTTCCAACATCTTGATTTTAATTTTTTAACCCTTTTTTTTTTTTAACAAAATAAATTGAAATTAAAATATCCATTCTGAGTAATTTAAAAACTATAATTTGACTGATCTTTAAAATGAAGTGTCTAGGCTGACTTTCTCTTAATTTTATACAGAAAAAAATGTTCACATCCTACACCTTAACATTATCATAAGAAGTTTGACACTTTTGGTATTTTAATTAAGATTTTTAAAAATACAACCTTATTCTGGTGATGCGGTCATCATTTTAAAGCTGTAAAATTAAAAGAGAACTAAAGAATGTACCTTTCCTTGTTATGCTGCCACTTCTGCTGCTGCATTTACAAAAGACATTATTACAGGTATGGGAAAGCTTTGAGCATAGCAGGAGACTACACAGAGATTTTGTAATGTTCAGGACCTGGATAATCAGAAGTTTAGACATATGTGGGGTCCAAACTGAAATACTTGTTAAAAGAACAGAAAAATGCACAGAAAAAGAGAAGCAGCTCTCAAATAGAGTTTTCATTTATACAGTGACTCTGAATTCACTGGATTATTTGATGCAGAAGGACATCTTCAGTGAGACCATAAAAATGCTTTTCCATGGATTAAGAAATACACCAAATATAATCTAAAAATAACAGACATGCTTTAATTTCAGTTCCAAGATAAAAATAAAAGCAATAAATGCAAGTTTTTGTCACTGCAATGTAAATGAGAACGACCCCCGAGAGCTCAACAGAATTATTCCAGATTTATATTTTTGATATAAATCAAACCAGGATTTCACTCATCTTACTTGAACAGAATTATAATGCAACTTCAAATTACTTAGTTGCTCAGACGTATTTATCAACACTGAGTGTCATCTCACCTACAGGGCTCAGTAACAAAAGGTTTGTATCAAGTTCAGAACTTCCCTGTTCCTACCATTAAAAAAAGGCCAGAACCTGCCCTATTTGCAGTGTGAATAAATGAGCCAGATGAAAATAAGGGATAAGGAAATGGTATTGTCCCCTTTTTTTAAAGATCATGGAATGAAGCACACAGCAATTAAATGTTGCAGCCAAGGTCACATTGTGATTTGCAATCCATAGCACGTCGAGGTTTTGAACCCGTGTTTCAAGCTTCACATCCAAAGCAATGATTTTTTATTATTATTATTTTTACAGCATAAAACATTTGTGTTGGAGATATTTTTATGGTTAGCATATGATGTGGCAAAAGCAATTTTAAAAATTATATAGCTCAACAATTTTCTGCTTCCTTAATGTATCCTTTTTTTTTTTTTCATTCAGAGTGACCATGTTTTAATTTTCTTTCTTTCTTCTTCTTTTTGGGGGAGGGCTTTTTTTCTTAAGTATCAAACTGTAATCTTACACAAGTCCAAATAAAATAAAATAAAATAAAATGAAATAAAATAAAATGGCTACCTAAATACCATTACCTGAAATTTTGAAACATTAAGACTTCAAAAGGGTTAATTAATTACATTAGCTGTGTCATTATCCTGGCAACATTCTGCCTTAGGGCATATAGATCTATTCAGCTGCTGAGTTTGAAAGAGCTGTGTCCTTCTCTCACAGAAGAAAATTCATCAGACATTAAAAACATAGTCATTAGCAGAACATATTGTTTTCTCTCCACCAGATTGAGGAACATCAGATGGCATAATCAAAACAAATATTAAATAAATATTTCTCTTTTTAAAAAAATATGGGACCCAGAATTCATCACAAGTCAGAATAGATTTTTTCCGTAAGTTGAAACTGCTTAATATTTATTGATTGTGGAGAACCAAACTACCCACAGCCTTGCATATTTGTATCTAAAATGGCTGTAAAATTCTCCTGTATTAGCATGAAAAAATGATGTTATCACATTTAACAGGTGTAAATAACTGTATATGGTACGACTCATATAAATAGAGAAAAATTAGTAAACTAAGGAAAGGACAACAAAGATGTTTAAAGGATGAAATGGGTTCCATGTAAAGGGAGATAAACTGAAATAAATCTCTACAGCCTGGAGAGACTAATTGTTTCAGGATGGGACAGAAGTCTATGAAATGATGACAATCATGGAGGAGGCAAAGAAAGAAAAATTATTTGCTATTCCTTGTAATACAAAATCTAGTAGGTATCAAATAAAGCTATCTGAAGGTGGGCTCAAAATGATTAAAGGAAAGTACTTTTTCACACAGCACAAAATTAAACTATGAAACTCATTGCCACAGGATGTTGGGATGTTGTGAATGTCATAAGTTTTCACGGGTTCAAAAAGCAATTAGATACAAACATGGAAGTAAAACACTTCATAGACTACAAGAGACAAAGGAATAACCCCCAGGTCAGGAAATTGCATAGCCACAGATTGCAGAAGGCTGGAGAGCTCAAATGTGGGAACATCAATGCATATTTTCCTTTTTATGCTCCTTCCTAACAAGCAGTCAGAACTGGCCATTGCTGGAGACCAAAAAGCTGTCTCTATAGTCTGTGGTCTTACTGAATACATCTTCTTTCACACACCAGTTGAGAATTAGTCTAAAAATATTAGCCCTAGAGTAAGAGGAAATAGTTTTTAATTACAAACATATCCTATGGTTTCGTGTGGTGCTGCAGTTCTAGCACAGACACCCTGTGGATTCATCCTTTTTGCAGCACTATACGGGGTCACCTGATGAGGAGCACATCACATGCTCATGATAATTTGGGAAGATCTTCCCTGTCAGAACCTGAAACTGCAGCCACCAGTGCTGGTTCGATTGGTAAGTCCTTCATCTGTGTCATATCACAGAATCCCAGATTGGGTATGGTTGGAAGGGACCACAGTGGCTGGTTCCACCTCTCTGCTCAGGCAGGGTCATCCCCAAGCACAAGGCACAGGACTGTGTCCAGACATTTCTGGAATATCTCCAGTGAGGAGACTCCACCCCCTCTCTGGACAATCTGTTCAGTGCCCGGTCACTGCCCAGGACAGAAGTTCTGCCTCATGTCCAGGTGGAACTTGCTGGGCTCAGTCCCTGCCCGTGGCTCTGGTGCCATTGCTGGGCCCTGGAGCAGAGCCTGGGCCCTGCTCGGAGCCCTCCCTGCACCCAGGGACACACAGGGCTGAGGGCCCCTCTCAGCTGGGGCTCCTCTCCAGGCTGAACAGCCCCAGCTCCCTCAGCCTTTCCCCGTCAGGGAGATGCTCCAGTCCCTCCATCATCTGTGCCACTCAGCACAGGTCCTGCTCCAGGAGCTCCATGTCTCTCTTGTCCTGAGGAGCCCAGAACGGGACACAGCCCTCCAAATGTGCCTCAGCAGGGCTGAGCAGAGGAGTAGGATCCCCTTCCTTGACTTGCTGGCAATGTTCTTCCTGATACAACCCAAAAAACCCAAAATGGATGTTGTATATCTACTCTGATGTGAATCATCTCTATGCACTTACAAATCCTTCTTAAACAGAAAAAAAAAAAAATAGAGTGCCATTTATGAAATCTCAGGGACCTAAAATAAATCCATGGTTTAAAAAAATAATTAGAATTATCTTTGTTTAGATTTGAACAGAACAAAAACTTCCCAGTTATAAGCAGTTGCACCCTGATGCCATTCCTGGCTTCTTGAAATCTGGCAGGAAATAAATCTCTCAATAATATATAAATCAATCAAATCTAAGTAACATTTATGACATTGGCAAAAGACAATCTTGACAGCAGGGCCATTCCCTGACAAAGTTCACAGCCCTGTAAACTGTTGCAAAAAGTGCTCCCAATTTTTATAAGAGTACCAAACCAGATGCATTTTCCCAAATACTATGCAGAGTCAAGTTCAAATGTGGGAATGGTTCCCTTGCAATTGGCAGAAACTATGCTATAAAAACTGAACACATGTACCAGATTGTTTGGTTTTCCTTTTTGCTATTGTTTAGAGATCTAAATATAAACTCTGATATTCCAGTGGTATAAACTCTATGAATATAAAGAAATCTAGAAATCACAAGATCTAGAGACCTACAAATCATAAAATTTCTATTAAAAGAGAAGTTTGAAGATAAAAAGATTAAACCAAACAACAAATCTACTTTACAAATCTATTAAAAAGGGGAAATAAATGATTGGTCCCATAAACAGTGAATTTTGGATTGGTAATTGATAAAAAAGGAATTGAGAAGGACCCACTACCAGCATATGGGAACTGGTGTATAGTAAATAAGCATTAAGGCTGGTTAAGAAAGGCTGTAGACCTGCAGTATAAAATATACCAAGGGTTTATACAGCTCTATTCTCATATAGAAAATTTCCACATGATCCCAGACACGAGACTTGGAAAATCTGTATTTTCCAGTTTTGTTGTCTCCTGATTCATCCGAAAAATATCTTTTGTTGAAAAGCTTTTTAATTTATTGTTGAAAATCAAAGTCATGAGAATCGAAACCTCTGAATCCACCTTAAAATGTCAGTGAGGGAATTTGCTGCTCCAGCCATCCCTTCATACATGAATTATGCAGCCTGAGTTGATTTACAAAGGTCTTTTGGTCACTGACAAGTGCTGGAGGCTCAGTTCAGGTGTCTCATGGATACACCAAGTGTAATTTGAGAAGCCAAAGGTATCCTGAACATCTGCAGTGGCCAGCTAGATCCAACTCGGGACTTCTGGGGGGTGTTACCACCTCTGGATCGTTGCTTGTGAGTCTCTGCATATCAAATGGCATGTAATATGAACCGAGTGCTTTGAGAGATTTACAGACAAATGCCTAATTCTCCTTGATAGTAAAAAAGATAGTCAGGAGCCCAGATGGCCTGATTTTTATTTATTTATTTATTTATTTATTTATTTATTTATTTACTTATTTTCTCTTTCCTTCTTTTTGTGGTTTTNTTATTTATTTACTTATTTTCTCTTTCCTTCTTTTTGGAGTTTTAATACAGTGCTGATACATCCTCAGTGAATATTTTCACCACTAAAGTAAAACACACCTGACAGAGTTCAAGAAGCATTTGGACAACACTCTCAGGCACATAGTGGAATTCTTGGGTTGTCCTGTGCAGGGCCAGGAGTTGGGCTCTATGATCCCTGTGGGTACCTTTCAGCTCAGGATATTCTGTGATTCTATGTGAAACTAAGCACCTCAAGGTCTCTAGATGGTTATCCTCAACATTGTCTCCCTATCAAACTTCTACCTTCCCAAAATGGAAGTGCAACATATTCCATCCCACTGTAGGGACAGATCTGTCCAGTTAATTTTATGGATGTCTTCATCTACTGCTCCCTGGAAGGAGGTTGGTGGGGGTCAATATCTTCTCCCAGGTAACAAGTGATAGGACAAGAGGAAAATGCCTCAAGTTGCAACAGGAGAGGTTTAGATTGGATATTAGGCAATATTCCTTCACTGAAGGGGCGGTCAGGCTTTGGAACTGGCTGTCCAGGAAAGGGGTGGAGTCACCATCCCTGGAAGGATTTACAAGATGTGTAGCAATTGTGGAGCAGCTTCATAGATGGAAAATCACTTCTGTACAAATAACTAACTCATAACACGTAAGTATTAAATTCTCATATTTGTAAGGACATCCAAATAGTTGTATAGTACTTTTACTAGATCTCATAGAATCCTGGAATGTCAGAATGGTTTGGGTTGGAAGGGACCTTGAAGATACCAATCCACTGCCACGGGCAGGGACACCTTCCACTAGACCAGGTTGCTCCATGTCCTATCAAGCCTGGCCTGGGTGGAACTCCACAAAGAATGAATTGTACTTAGACCCTGTGAGTTTAGCGGCTTAAAGATCTGACAACAGAAAATTATTGGTTATTTCCTGTAGTAAATAATGTGTGATTTTAACTGCTATGTGTGGAAAATTAATAACTTGCTCTGGTTCATAATACCTTGTGGGAAATGGGAAGATACTCATGACTGTGATTCTCTTTTCTTTCCTCCTCTTACTGCTTTTCCTCTGAAAATATATTGAGAAAAAATAAAATGAAATATTAAGTGGAAATATTGTAGAATGGCTTTCTGTTTCACCAGGGGATGACAGATGAAGTGCAGAAGATACCTGTTGGATTTACGGAGCCAATCCATCAGCCCCTCCTTGACCCACAGCTGTCATCTCCCTACCGATTAATATTTACCACTTGTAAATGCCTTCAGCCAGGGAGGGTTGAGAGGTGAGAGGAGGTAAGGCAGGGAAAAACCTAAAAAGGAGGTTTTGTGAGGAATTGCAGAGAACACAGTACTTCATAAGGTAATTACAGCTCGGCCTGTCCAAGTGTTACTCTGCAATGGTGAATTATAGGCATGAGGCTGCAGCACTTCACTTTCTTACTCGTAACTAAATCAGATTCCTTTTAAGTTTTAATTAATCTGCTTAGCTTTAGTTGTGAGGGAGCAGGGGAGTGGGGAAGGAAGGCAGATTAACCCTTCAATTGACAAGGACTTTCACAGCGTCTCCTCTTGGGCTATTTTTCCCTCAAGCACCTGAGGGAGACAGCATTATCAGTCTGACGTGGGGGCCCATTAGGCTGTGATTTTTTAATTTTTTTTTAATTTGCTAGTGTCTGGTTAGTTCTCTCTATTTCATTATCAAAAACCAATTAATTTTCTGTAAAAGCATCAAATTAATTACAAAATACTATGGAAATATAAAGAATGGAGGAATTTCCCTCTTCTCTCCTCCTACCCTTGCCTCATTATAGGAAATATGTTGGGCCCCTTGGCAGCAAAGCCCTATTAAAGAGCTACAGACTGTCTAGCTCCTCATTTAAAATTCTGTTGGCGGTGTCGGGAGGCCTGTGTGATGGGGGAAAGTCCATTTCCACCCACAGAGATCACTTTCCAATTCCCCAGCACAGAAAAATACAGTCATAAAATCATTAGATGTGGGGCTGCCAGATACCTCAGGAGGAAACCCAGTCCATGTCCTCTACCTGTTCACCAAAGCTTCCAGACATGGATACACTGCAGGCTTTCCAGGTGCTCTGTTTGTGCAATGATCCCTTTCATTACAGAGGTGTCCCTACTGAATATTTTGTTCAGAATTATTTCTCCCATGCTTATTGAATATAGTGAATGCTTTTATTTTTCTTCTTCATATCTGATGTCCAGGTGTTTGAATTCAGTTATTATGCCTTCATCAATCTTTTCTCCTGACAATTTTGTCTGTCTTCCTTCTGTCTTTTCTTCGTAGGTGACATTCACTGGGGCTCTTCTCTGGGTGGTTAAAGTGACGACAGGAGGAATGGAACTTATCTACAGCTTGACTGTCCCTACATACAAACCTATGATTCAGATGCCTAACCAGTTTTCAGTGCTATTGGGATGTCCTGCCTGTGTTCCAGCTGCCAGTGGTCCTTAGGCCCTGCTTCATGGTCATTATCCTCATCTAAAATGGCAGCAGATGCCAATGTTCAGACAAGACAAGAGGGTTGTGCCACTTGTAGGTGTCTGCAAACTTTCACAGTATTCAGTGGAAATTTCAGCAGTGCAATTTTTTGAGTTCAGAAGCAGAGATGCAGTTGTCCAAACTGAAGAGTCTGCTTCAGAGTAAGCTCAACCACTTTCTAATCATCTTTGGTTTAAATATTAATGAGATCTCCGTTATTGTAATGGAAGCTTAGACAGCTGGTATTTATATAAGTGACTACAGAAAAACACAGAGTTCAATGTGTCCCTGTCCGTGGCAGGGGGTTGGAACTGGACAAGTTTTAAAGTCCCTTCCAACCCAATCCATTCTATGATTTTATGATTCCACAGATCAGTGTCTAGTTCTGACTCCAAATATAGTTCAGGTTACTACCTACACATATGTAGTTGTAGACACTGAGATGTGAGGAAAAGAGCACTGCATTTGAGAGTTTTTCACAAAATGGAGGTACCTGAGACTGTAATCCTGAAAATTTCAGAACCTTTGTGTTTGTAATTCTGCTTGAAGAAGATTGACGCTGAATGCCTCTGAGTTCTCATTGAGGATCTTTACTAGGGATGAGTGGATAGAGTTATCTTCACAGGTATTGTTAAATGTGAGCATAATCTCCCCATTATACCCTCTCAATGCTCTGTCTGCTGCTGAGATGAATTCAGGTCATACCCGAGTAGATAAAATTCTGTTTTCTGATTTCGATCCATAACTTTGGTTGTCTGCTAGGTTAACATAGACATCTGGATTTAGATCCAGATGTGCTTGACTGGATTTTATCCCTTCTGACTCTTGTTATCCCTTCTGACCATTCAGAAATGGTGCCGTCCCTGTGCTTAAGTGGATGGTGGAACTGAGATGTCTGGGAGGGGTGAAATGTGTGTTTGCACAAAAAAGATGATTTGTCATTTTGATTATCCCTAAATGTTATAATTGTGATCACCATAACTAGTACAAAAGGTTCACTATATTTTGGTTAATCTTGCAGCTATATTGACCAAATTACGTTGACCTCGTTCCTAAACTGCTTCGATTTTGCGTCTCCTACGTAGCAAAGGTGCAAAGTGCTGAATGAAGAATGCTCGTTGCCACACATAAAACAGTGCTCTGACCCCAGAGCCCACTATCTCAAGGCAATCTCAACTTTCCGGTAATGTAGCAGCCCTATCTCATTTTATTCTTGCTCTGAACGCTCCTTGTAGGCCACAATTTAAGCAACAAGAGCATTTGGGGCCCTAAAGCAAAACCAGCTCCATTTGGCAGCCAATATATTCCCCTTAAGGCTGTCAGAGCACAAGTAGCTCAAACACTCAGAGGACTGGAGGAAAAACTGAATGTTGCCTCTGTAAGACTTGGGTTTTTCTGGCAGCACAGGAAGGATGAAGATTAAAAGCCCTGGAGATCTGAATTTCCTCATCCTGATTCTACTTAAATGGTGGGGATTACCAAAATGTCATTTCCATGTGTGACATTTATCCGGGGTGTCTCTCCCTGGGATAGTAATAATGATGGCCAATCAACTTGCAGGCAAGGAAAAACAGGGAGTCCTGACCATTATCTGGCCATTGCCAGACTGCAGTATTCCTGTTGATGAGAATATAATTTTGGGATAATGGAATGGTGCTGTCACTGGTCCTAGTCTGGTCCATAACCCACTCACTGTACCACTGCCCCTACAGACTCTTATGCTATAGCAGAGCTAAGGAAATCCTCACTCATATTCAAGGTACCTGATACATGTGGAGAAAACTATGTTAATTTTGGCTAAACACAGAAAAACTTAACTCTGGAAGAAGGCAAGAAAAGAGAAGGTGGTGAAAGTTGCAACATGCTTCTGAGCAGTCAAAGGAATTTACTACCACAGAGCAGAGTTTTACATCAGTTGTCTCTCTGTTCTGTTGAAGTTTCCTTTAAGCTACACTATTTTGTGCAAAGGCCTGGTATAAACCCAAGTGCACTTTAGTGACAAACTTTTTCAATGGCAAAAAAGTAATCTGACATTTATTAAGAGAAAATAAAATTTACAATAATATATAAATTAGCTATATTCTCTTATTAATAGTCAGCAGGCAGAAACAGGTGCTGCTAGAGCTCAGATTCTCTGAGATATTTTAGACGCTTACCAGGAGAAAGGTGAATTAAATCTTTGAAGCATCTTTTCAGCACCAGTGATCCTAAGAGGAGCCCAGCATGTGTAGCTCAGATCTGAAAGTTAGTCTATCCACCAGACAAAGTTATATGAGACCAATCCATGTCTAAAAATACAATAATGTCTATTCCAGTGCAACCTGAAATCACCTCTGTAGTAGGTACAGAAATTAAAAGATAATAGTCTATATTTATTCCCATTTGAAAAATGCCTCCAAAATTATCAGCGAATGAGAAATAAATAACTGGAAGTAGAAATATTAATAACTACAAACTCTGCTCACTTATGACCTGGGATAGTCGTGAAAATAAGACCCAGTCTTCAGTTTCTGCAGATCCACTTGCTCCATTGATCTTGGCAGATTTATACTAGCTAGAGATTAGGATAAAAGTATAAGCCTAACATCTTTAAATGCTTTAATTATTTATCCAAGGCTGTTTTGACTTGCCCTCTGCAGTTGGCTGTGAGTCAGAGGAAGGTCTAAGTAGTACATTAGCAATTATCAGCTACTTAAGCTTTCACTGCATATTAGGAATCAAATCAGACATTTTTATTCTTTTAATTATTATTTTTTAGAGAATGGAACACAATGTCTAATTTAGCTTTGTAAAATAAAAAGCTAAAATAGCGATTTGGGTAAAAATGTCCTATTAAAGTGCCTGGGGTAGAAAAACAAGTAAAAGAAAAAGCATGGAGAAGCATTTTCCAGCTTCAAAGAACTGCATAAACATTGGCTGATGGTTCCTTCACTGCTCTGTGCTCATATTTGACAATGGAAAGTCATATTCTCTAGGATGCAGTGTCAAAAGCAGCATCATCAAGATATCAACCGAACTTTCACCACACATTTTCCTTGAATGACAGAATGGTTTGGGTTGGAAGGGACCTTAAAGTTAATGCAGTTCCAGCCCTCCTGCCATTGGCGTGTCTCCTGAGCTGCTGGGGAAATTACTGTAGTGTAACAACTTAGTTATGGTCTGCAAACATTAATGAACTTCAACAATGTCAAATATTGAAATCATCACCGCTAACCCATGTCCCTAAGTGCAACATCCTCACGTCTTTTAAATTGCTACAGGGATGGTGACTCCACTACTTCCATAAGTAGCCTGTGCCAGGGTTCAGCAAGCCTTTGAGTGAAGAAATTTTCCCTAATATTCAATCTAAACCTCCCCTGGTGCAACTTGATGCCATTTCCTCTTATCCTGTCATTTGTTACCTGGGAGAAGTGTTACAGAAACCCTGTCCACGCTGGCTAGGGAGACTCAAGTGGCCTTTGCAACTTGTGTTAAATGCTCAGCTCTGAAATGCAATGGAAGAGATCAGCATGTTCAGACACAATGGTTCACACATAAAAGGGACTTTAAGTGAGCCTTTTCTATGGGACAATCTGCAGTGAGTCTGGGAACAGCTGAATGTGGAGCTTAGAAAGGAAAACAAAGCTCTACCTCCACAGACCTCTCTAAAGAGATTGATTCATATCGCTGAGATTGGTTTCTTTAAGTTCCTGTACACAGATGGGCGAGGTCATGAGCACTTTGGATCAGCTTGATCTGTGTATTCCATAGGCATATTTTCAAGACAAAAGATGGGGTTTTTTTTAATTAAGCCAACAGATACACAGCCAAGAAAAGCAGCATATTTGGTATTTTAGAAAGTAAGATGTATCAATGTTTTGAGGTTTACAAATAGAACTGATAAGATACAACAGGATGACTAACAACAGGAAGCTAAAAGTAGGAACACTTCCATCTTGATGTGACCTCTCAGGGCATAATAAAATTGCAAAAATAATTGTTGGTATCTTGGTGTTTCCAAAAGCTGAATTCAAAATAAAACCAGCAAAGGCCAGGAAACAACAGAGAAATTGTGGACAAGATGATAATTTTAGGTCTCTTCCAATTGGACTGTTCTACTCCATTCCATTCCATTCCATTCCATTCCATTCCATTCCATTCCATTCCATTTTTATAGAAAATGAGCAAACCTTTTAACCATTGGATCTTTATTTTCATAAATAAATGTGGCCTATAACACAGACTATGCCACAGTTTCTGCCTTCCATTTGCCGCAATTTATTTCAGAGGTGTTCTGGTACCCTTGTGTGGAAAGCAGTTCATGGAACCCTTAAACTGAAATCAGTAGGACAATTCAATAAACACAAACGTTAAAAAGTACAATTTTTCTTCTGATTCGTCTTTCATAAAAGACAAAATTAAGCTTGAACCAAGAAGAGCGAAGAAGCAGCATCTCTTGGCACCAGTAATTACAATCTGGGATGGCCCCAAAAGTCCTTTCTTTGTTGTGAACCACTGTGACAAATGGTGCAAGTAACAGAACTGGAAAAGACAGAGCACTTGGCAAAAGGCTGTAAAATGGCAAAGTCACTGAAAGTGTGTTATAAAACATGCAAGAAGGAAATACTCCCCCAAGCAGGACATGTCAGTTGCATGGGCATGGCTGAGAAAAACAGTTGCTTAAAGACTGTGACTTATGAACCTCTGCAATGGAAGCAGAAGTGCCATAGGGGGGTAGAGCAGATGAGAAATGGATTCAGCCTGAATGTGGATGAGAAAACTGGAAAAGTCAGGCAAAGTTTCTGAGGTGGAAGACGACATGCCCTAGGAAGACATGGAAACTTGGGATGAAAAGAAATTCTCCCTACAGGCACAGACCCTGTCTATTACGTTCTACAGTATTTCAGGAATTCGGTTAGAGGACAATGATTTTGTACTTTGCAGAAAATGCTTTTTTTTCAAGAATAAAAGCCTACAAATATACCTACATCTATATTTATGCCTAGAGTCCCTAGCAAACTGATGTTTATACCACTATATACCTATGCAGGTGTATATATGGAAGTAAATTTTTGCGTTGTGCTTTTGTATCGTACTGTTAATTTTCTTCAAAGGGATTGAAATGTTTATGGAAAAAAAAGAAGCTTATTAGGACATGAAGAAGAGTCTGCTGTGCTGTTAGTCAAATTATGGATTGGGACACAGTTATTATAGTCTTTGGCTTTCTTCTTAAGTCATTTTTTAGTGCAGGTTGGAAATTGGTTATATATGTACATTAAAAAGACAATTCTGTTATCATCAAAAATTAAGACTTTTTTCAAACTGTCAATTTCATTACTTTTTTCCCCCCCTAATCTCAGAATGGAATATTTCCATTTCCTTATTTGGATTACTTTCCAGAAAGCAAGCAATGTTGTGGGGAAGGATATTAAGTTTAGGAAAGAAAAACAAAAGAATTTTTCTGTGATAGCTTTTTTTTGATGCCCTCATAACACTATTTTCTACAGTTTCACTTAATAGAAAAACCATTTTGGAAGAACCAAAAAGAACTAACTGTGTAAAGCAGAATATCCAGTTCTTGCCCAGGGCTGCTTATGACGTCAGTACCCTAGTAAATCATGATAAAAACAATGTTTCATATTCATAGACTTGATATGGTCTGAATTTATGAAAATAAGTAAAATAGAAGGGTACAAATGATAGTCGTCATCAGTTTGCATATATGGGTACCCAGGAGGAACATAGAGACACTGTCAGAGCACCCATGGATCAGGGTTAGGCATTCACATGGAAGTTGATTCTCACTAAACACATGAAAGTCAACAAGAAGGGCTTCTATGGGAAGGAAGATCAGGAAAAATGTGGGTTTGATGCTGAGTGGAACAGGGAATCTGGTGACAGAGGACACAGAGAAAGCTGGGAAACAAAAGCCACATTTTCCTTGATTTTTCCTGGTAAGATTTTGCCTTCAGCAGTCTCAGAAACCAAAAGGAAAATCTGGAGCAAGGAAGACTGACCACCAGTGGACGAGGAACTGGATAGGGAACTTGTATACAAGTGGATTTATTCAAGCCCAGAAGACCTGGCAGGCTGTCCCAGGGGCATTGAGGCAGCTGGGTGGTCATTCTTAACTACCTTTGAAAGGTCACGGCCACTGACAGAGATCTCTGTACCTGGAAAAGAGCTAATCTCACTCTTACCTTCCAGAAAGGGCCTAAATGAGGATCCAGGAAAGTAAAGATTGATCAGCCTGCAAGGGTGATGGAACAACTCATCCTGGAAACCTCTTGCAAACATATGAAGGAAAAGGAGGCAATAAGGTGTAGTGAACACAGACTTGTGAAGGGAAACACATTTCTTCTCAACTGGAGAACTGCACTGAAATTAATAGGACAAGGAGGGAGCAGAGGGTATTGTTCATTTTAACTTTGAGAAAGCTTTTCATGGTGTCTGGCATAGCCACCATGGACAAGTAGACCAAGAATAAAATAGATAAGTGGGCAGTAGGTGGATTGAAAGTGAGCCCATCTCCCATCCTCAGGGGTTATGACTGGCAGCACAAAGTCCAGGAGCAGGCCTGTCACAGCACCCAAGGGATCATCACTGGGCCAGTGCTGTTGATCTTCTTCAATGGCTAAGATGACGAATAGATGCAAGTCTACAGATGGCACAAAATTGCAAGGAGTCGTTGGTACACCAAATGTTCACACTGCCATTCAGAGGGACTTCAACAAGCTGAAGAAATGGGCCAATGGGGACCTCCCAGAGTTCAGAGGAGGAAAATGTGAAATCCTTCATACAGAAAGGAGCAACTCCATGCACCAGTACAGACAGGGGAATGCTGGAAAAGCAGCTTAATGTCAAAAGACATGGTGGTCCCGGTGATTCTATCAAACTTGTAGATGGTGATTCTTTCACGTAAACCACTTTTTAACCAAAATCTAAACAGAAATTTGAAAAGAAATTTTTTGTTATTCTACGTATTATGCGTCACAGAGAAACTGCTAAAATCATTTCTAGGAGCTAACCACCATGGATAGGACAGATTAGCCATCCACCCTCTAGGAACAAAAATCATCAACAAAGATGACCGAAAAGTGGCTGATGCTGCATGGGTTGATACTGCTTCTAAAAGCAGTGGAGCTGTCACTTTCAATGCCCACTGCTCAGTTCAATCCTACTGTCCTTCCAAAGCCATCTCAGTGTGCTAAAATATTTTTAGAGCCTTCCATTTCCATTTCCCTGTCAGCTTCTGTCTCTATATTCCATCCTATTAGTTTGTATCTATGCACAGGATGAGACAGCGTGGAATTTTATTAGCATGACTTGGGCTGACCACAACACCCACGTGCAAGAGTTGCAAAGCTCCATCCTTTTTATACTCCTGCATGTTGTCAGGGATAATGCAAACTGGAATAGTCACAATACATTTGCCCTGGGGAAGTAAACAGATAGAAGTAAGAAATACGTATATGAAATACTTTGGAAAATTGTTGGTTATTCCTTGTACCCTGTCCCAATTCTATAACCCTTGGGTTTTTTTATACTGGATAAACTCTTACCTCCTTAGTAATCTCATCCAAGAGGCTTTCTGCAGAGTAGAAATGTACTTGTCTGTGCATATTCACAGTCTACTTAGTCATTAAAATTAAATGTTCTATTGTGGAGGTACCTATGGCTTTCCAGTGATAGGTAAAAAAAAGTCCAGACATGTAATCTGAACATAGGGAGTAGCACCTGCCTTAACCAATGGACATAGTGAACATTCCCTGGGCAAATTAAGCTGATAGGATCTGGCCATAAAAGATCATGGCAAGCCATAAGGATTTTTTAATATGACTTTCCTCAAGTCAAAGAGAAAGAATGTGGGAAAAAGGAAGAGGTGTGACTTGGAGAACATTACATCATTCCCTTTCACTGACTGTAAGGACACGTACACCACAAACAAAGGGAATTGCTTTGGAAAGATTTGAAATGGAGATTGCCCTGGAACAGTAGGGGCTTTTGAAACTTGTTGGAATGTGCAAATGGATTCAGATGCAAAAAATATTTCATAACTAATGATTATGGACCAAGGAATGTTTTTGGTCCCTATTAACTGGGTGAGCACAGATTACACGCTAGAATTCAGAAAGACCATGAGATCCAATACCTACACCAGAATCTTAAATTTCCAGGAAGGATATGCAAAATAGTAGCAAAAATAAGTTTTCCAAGAGGAAGCTATGCTGAAGATTTTCCCCGCAAACAAATAAATGTTAACCGTGAGTTTGTCCTCTCAGATCTATTGGTGCAATCTGCAATAGCATGGGACGTACAGACAGGACAACTTTTTCCTGATTCCTGGCTACAAACAATTCATTGTGTGTTCTGGAATGGTGCTGCTACTTCTGGTTTTTTGGGTTGGCGGTATTGTCATCCAAATTCCTTTATAAAGCCCCAAGAGATCATCGGGTGAAAACCATTTTAAACATATGAAACACTTTTCTTCTTTCATTATTATTGTACCAATAATCTTTGCTGCCCTTTGTATTAAATTTTCTACTCATAGCACCTGCAGTACTAGGATTACAAGGAATTTTATTGCAATAATACATGATTTTTTCATACCAGTGCTTTGACACCATTCCCACAGGGGGTACTTTTTGACATCACCAGGACCAACAGGACACTTACTGTAAAAAGAAATAAATCACTCCCTATGATACCTAAATAAATATTTAAAACCTTAAATTTATTACATATTCTTGAAAATCTCAGTTGAAACTTTTGCAAAAAAACCCTGCAATATATCTCTTATTTATGGATCATTAATTTATTGAAAGCTCTTTGTGGGTCATTTTTTCACAGGGTATTGAGAAACAAGGTGCTGCTCACTAGAACTGGTAAATATTACAAAGTATCTGTGAACAGGCATTTTGAATACAAATCAGAAAATTTCCATTACATATGCAATCTCCTTTTTTCATTTCCCATTATATACTCAGCAATATTATTGAAGAAACAGAGTTTTATAAAAACTCATACAAATGCTCATTTCCTCAGTCTACGATCTGACACAAGGAAACACTGATAAGGTTATCTGCTTCTTTTATTGGACTTATTAATTTTGCTGAATATATTCCAAGACATGATGTATCCTTCAGAGTAGTCAATGCAAAACTCAACATTAGATGAGGAAGGAAAACATGCTTATTGTGCAGTGCTGTGATAGGTCAGCTTTTGAACTTCAGAACTGCTGGTGTTCACAATTTCTGAGTGGCAATTATCCAGTATCTCAAAAAAGTAGCTTAGTGTACACTGAAACAGCTCAAGTGTCATAGTTTCCTGCCTATGTCCTATAAAGCATTTCAACTCAATAAAGGAAAAATAAGTTTCTTAGCATAAGGTCACTGGGACAATAAAAACTAACCCATATCGTTTTACTGCCAGAGAAGCTGGAACCTGATTCAGGTTGTTCTATTCCTACTTGTTCAAAATGTTAATAGAAGAGTTTGTTCTGTAGTGATGTATGCTGCCTTATCCTATAAAGTCATAAATATATAACATTTAAAGTATATTTTTGTCATGTATATAAAGAATTAAAGATGTCTATATATTAAAATTTTATACGTAAATACAATTGCATGAAATTGTTTTTCTACATTAAAAAAAAAAAGGTTGCAAAGATTTCAAGAAGAAACAGATCCTCTCTAGAACTCTCTGTGCAGAAATAACTGCACACAAGCAATCTATGGGTCAAAAGCTTTTAGGGCATGACAGACTTAGTGAGCAGAGACAGCTGAAACATTCAGCACATTGTCCCATCGTGCAATACATCTGCCCAAGATATGAAGACATCATTTGAAACAAAAGTCTCAACTGAAAGAAGCTTAAATTTATGCTCAATAAAACTTAAGCTAAGTTCAATGAAAAATCTGAAATTGCCTCACTAATATGCCAGAACACTGATCAATTCTTTTTCTGTGAAAACTTCTTGTACCCAAACATTTACGCCTTGGGTCTAATGTGCAGTCAAAGGGAATTCCCTCTGCTTTTTTTGCAGAAACAAGGTGAATTGGGGGAGAGTAATGCACAAAGCCTTCATATTCCTACTGAATGCCTTAGCTTCTCTTGTTTTGTTTCATGTATAAATATATATATTCATACACCCCCATCTAATATGTATAAATAAATATTAGTTCTCAGGTTCTACATATATCCAGATGTGTGGAGCTTATCCATGTTGGATGTCCCAGACCAGATCTTTGTAGGTAGGCATCAGTGTAGATTGGTCTCATTGGAAATACCGATGGCCAAAAGGGCTTCAGGTTTGAATAATTCTCTTGCCCTTCCAGGTGGTTCATCACTCCAGGTCAAGCTCTCGATGTATTGATTAAATAGCTTAAGGGAAGGTCACAGAGCTCCAGCCTACCTTCCCTGGGCTTTCCAGGACAGAAGGATATTTTGTGGCCAGTTGGAATCTCATGCCAGTTATCAGACAAGACTAAGATTACTGAACAAAACAAACCTAATTTAAAATCAAAATTAGATTTCTAGTGGCCAGAGCTAGATGTTTTCCATCTGCGTAAAGTGCTTTGAAATAACAATTTGTCCTTGTGATATTTGTAGTATTTTTTGGTAGGTGTCGTAACTTTTTCTGATGTGGTCTTCATATGGTATGTTGGATCTCTGTTTAAACAAACAGCTCTTGTTACCTGTGCTCCCACTGAATGCTCCACTTCAACAGAGCTTTTCTCTTTCCCTCTCTGCTCAGCACTTAGAGAACCTTAGCCAAAATACTTTGAGATTTTCTGGTTTTGTGTTTTGCTTCTGTGATGAGGATCATCCAGTGTAACTTCCCAGGAGCTATGGGGTTTTTTTTGAAACTAAAGGCTGGAAAAATGTTAAAAAAAGACCTGCAGGATGCCTCTACCTATGAACCCATGAGGACAGAGAGCTGGAAATGATCATCTATTTTAAAAAAAGATACAATGTTCTTTCACATGCAAATTACCAGAGATACAACTCACATATTTCATATCCCAATAGGAGGAAATACAGCAGAGCTGACAGATGTCATCAGTTGACTTAAATGACTGCATAAAAATTCACAACGTAAGTCTTTTATCTACAAACCCCGCATGTTTAAACGAAAAAAAAAAAAATTGTGCCAGGGGTTATAGGCTACTTCTTTGACTGCTAAGCCTTTGTCACCTGTAATTCCATGGGTAAACAGTTCTAAATTATGGAACTTACTCAACAAAATCAATAATTTTTATATAAAAGTATAAAGACATGGATTTCTAAAACAAAACCAGCAAACAACCAAAAATTACTCTTGTGCATGAATGTGTCTTTATGATCCAACTTGCAACATTTTTATAGGCTGTGTGTCTGAAAGAACATACATATAATGATGTTTAAAGTGTAGTTGAGAGCAAAATTATTGCAGTTTTATATATATAGTGAAGCCATATAACAAAAGAGCAGTAGCTGGTGTTTGCCCTTATATGAGATGCAGTCATATAATAGAGAGCCTTAAAGCTAGGGTTTACTGTACTTTGGGAATTAATCACATAAACTATAAATTGGGTTCAACAGGCTGGCTGGGTAAATAGGCGCAGCTAATGAGGACACTATGAGATCTTATAAGAGCTCCGACTGCCCCAGGACAAAAGTGCCGAGCTGCACCTGATGGAAAACTAGAAGACATCAAAGCATAAAGGATTAGTGCTCTCACAGTGTTGAGAAATGGCCAGGGGGAGATTCACCAACTTATTACCCACATCCAAGCTAATCCTGTTATCTGCAAAATATGACTGTGTTCAGGAACTGCCACCACCTAAACTTGCAGGAGACTAATTCTGTGTTTACATGGACAAAAGTGCAGGGAATTTTCATCTGGGCAAAGAATATGAGAGATGAGAAATTTTAAGAGTTTCCTTTGTATCTAATGCTTGAAGAGGGGAAAATATAAAATTAGTTCTTTAATGGCTATTCTGGATCCCATATAGATATTCTACAGGATAGAAACCCTTCTCTGAGAATCCAGGGCAAAAGTCAGATAAAATATGTTCTCTCTTGTTTAGTTGCATTTTCCTAAAAGAAAATCAAAATCTATTGAAAGTGCCTTTGAAGATGAGAGGGATTAATAGTCCCCCAATATCCCTGCCCAGGAAATCTTTTGTGCAGCAAAGGTCTGCCTGATGTTTTTTTCAGTGCAATAAAAGAAGGTGAAAAATATCCCAAGGTTCTTGCCAGCACACCACAAAATATAATTCATTATACAGCCTAAGATATGTGAGTTGGCTCAATTTTTTTTTGGAAAAGATTTATAATAACCAATGCTAGAAATCTAATTTCTTTTTTTATACCAACGATCCGTTTGGTGTAGCAGCATCTATGGTGCATAACAGATCTTATTTTTCAACTTGAATAAGACAGAAATAGACCCAAACAGTACCTCTTAGAGCAGATAATTCCAGGGAAAAAGGTCTGCAAGTTACGTTTAATCTAAACACGCAATATGCTCCTTCCAGTGGCTCATCAGTGCCAGGGATGGTTGCCTCCAGGGTAGAGTTTAGGCGTGATTACCCAGGCAAGCCCATGGCTAAGCATTTATGTGGCATTAAGGAACACCCCCAGCACACAGATCTTGGAGGCAAGGATTTATCTAGCTATCTAAGGGAAATGATTAATTTTGTAGGTTTTAATTTTCAGGGATGTAAGAATGCCAGAGAGCCTGGTGATGGGAGAGACTCATTGTGAGGATGGCATTGCCTGCAGGCCCCCCTTGGCTTTCTCACCGGTGCTGTTTGACAGCAGCACACCGAAGTTGGGAGAATATTGCAATTAGCGGCCTCCATTAGCAATGAAAAATAAGCACTCTGGTGAGAAGGAGGTGGTGATTACCTGATGTGAGTGAATCAAAGTACCAGGGGAAGACATGGAGGTCTTGTCCAACCTTAATGATTCTGTGATTCTGTGAAATTACCAGGGAACATATCAAGGAATCTTGGCTGGATAATTCTTCAGTTTCCTTCATTTGGTAAGGTGAGGTTCTTGTCATCAAACTGACATAAACTGAAAAATCAGACACTTTGAGATTTCTCAAAATCCTCTTGATTTTACTAAGTTCTTTCCTTTACTTAACCATATTTTTAAAAGATACATGAAAGCTTCACCTGTACATTTTGGAAGGAATTGTTGGCTGTGAGGCTGGTGAGGCCCTGGCACAGGGTGCCCAGAGGAGCTGTGGCTGCCCCTGGATCCCTGGAAGTGTCCAAGGCCAGGTTGGACAGGGCTTGGAGCAACCTGGGATAGTGGAAGGCATCCCTGCCCAAGGCAGGAGGCCTGAAACTGAATGAACTTTCAGGTCCCTTCCAATAAAAACCACTCTGTGAGTCTATGATTCTACAATTATTTTTTTTTTCCCTAATAGAGATATTTCTTCCTTGAGTTTTTATTGAGACAGATTTTTTTCATTTTATTTTATTCCTCTTGAAAATGTAGAAAAAATATTGAAAACATGTCAATTATCAGATTCTAAGCCAAATAATTTAATTTTGTCAGAACAAAATGCATTTGAATTCAATTCAAGATAGATCCATATGACTTTTTAATTTATTACATATTTTTTGAAGCTTTTTGAACTTCCTAGGAAATTTGAAGATTCATTAAAGCTACAGATATCAGAGTGCTATCAATGTAGTGAAGAACAGCTTTAGTTAAGACACACCTTGTTAGAAAAAGGAAAAAAAAAAGACGGTAAATATAAATTAAAAAATGAAGTAATTCGATGAGGCATTGATAATCACATACATTTCTGCATGTTTGTCTGATCATGGGCTGAAAAATATTTATTACTTCTTCATCTTATTTAAACCAAAAAAAATGGAGGAAAACTAAATATTATGGATTCAAAATAAGAAGGAAAACAAAATCTGATTCCTGTGTGGAATCTGTAGGGACTGACACGATAGTCCTAACAAATGCTTCCCTTCTCATTTTAGATATTTACTGACCAAATGGGAAGCAAGAATGGAAAGTAATAACATCCATTAAAAATTTTGTTCTTCTTATTTATTTCTCATACTCAAGCAGAGTTTTGGATAACAGAACATAAGCTTCAGAATAGATACTAACAGCTAAAGAAAAACACTAATTTTGAAGCTATGATTTATACAAATATTATATCAATCCTTAAATTAGGGGACGTTCATGAAGGAGAAAAGATTTATGAAAGATTTTTTTATGAAAGAATTTGTTGTGTTTAGTTGAAATTGTGCCTGCTATTATCTTCTGACCTCTTCCATGATGTTTTTTTCTTCCTATCCTACCTCTCTTCCTCATCAAATTCACAGACAATAATCCTGATATGATTTGCAATTTAATTTTTCAGAAGTATAGGTCACCTCTTGGCAAGTAAAACTCTCATAAGAATTCAAAAATGTGCATTCTGAAATTCATGTTGGACAACACATGGATCCCAAAATTGACCAATGTTCACCCAAAAAGTGTAGATTCATGGAATCAGAAAATACCCTGAGCTGGAAGGAACCCACCCACCTGTGTCATTTGCTGCAAAGATCAAATGCAACAAGGCAACAAGTCCCTGATGATTCAGAATGAATACATACAATTTTCCCTGGACCTGGGCAGAAATCAGCTCCATTTGGTGATCTTTCCCTTATTTACCTAGTATGTACATTTACAGATCTATGTAAACTTGCTTCACAGCTGTAGAAATAGTAAAATTATATCGATCAATAACTCCTCCCCTGCCACCTCCTTCCCTCTCCCCACAACACATCAGAAAACACTGAAAACAATTAGTTTATATTCCTTAGATTGAAAGGAATTTTTTTTCTCTATAGTCCAATCTGGATCACAAAAAGTGACAATAGTGAAGGCCTTCTCTTGCCCCTAAGACCTTTTGGAAGTAAGTCTACAAAGTATTTTGTTTCTGTTAACTAAATACTTCGCTTTTATTTCCCAAAGCTATGGAAAAAGTCAATATAACAAATTTCAAACTACGAAAGAAGGTTTTTCTTTGTAGTTGCAGAACTATGATGCCTTTACTTTTTCTGTATTGATGTTTTATATCTCTGAGAAGCTCAGAGAAGGAAAAAAACAAGTTTCTTTTCAGTGAGTTCTGAGCTCCCAAGTACAAGAGAAACATGGAACTCCTGGAGTGGGCCCAGCAGAGGCTACAGAGGGGGTGAAGAGACTGGAGCATCTCCCTGATGGGGAAAGGCTGAGGGAGCTGGGGCTGTTCAGCCTGGAGAGGAGCCCCAGCTGAGAGGGGCCCTCATCCCTGTGTGTCCCTGGGTGCAGGGAGGGCTCCGAGCAGGGCCCAGGCTCTGCTCCAGGGCCCAGCAATGGCACCAGAGCCACGGGCAGGGACTGAGCCCAGCAAGTTCCACCTGGACATGAGGCAGAACTTCTGTCCTGGGCAGTGACTGGGCACTGAACAGATTGTCCAGAGAGGGGGTGGAGTCTCCCTCACTGGAGATATTCCAGAAATGTCTGGACACAGTCCTGTGCCCTGTGCTTGGGGATGACCCTGCCTGAGCAGGAAGGTGGCACCAGATGAGCCACAGTGGTTCCTTCCAGCCCTTTGGTGATTCTGCAATTCTGTGTGCGTGTAAGGGACACAAGACAAGTCATTTACTCCACCTCAGCTTTTAGAACCAGATAAAAACTAGTTCTCAACAGTACATTCAGTGGATAAAGAGGGGACCTACCCCAAAGATCTGCATTTGTTTGCAGCACAGACAGTGATCTATGGGCTGCTCAATCTGTGTACTCTATTGGAGCTCTTGGTGAGCTACCCACTATCAAAAATTGATATCTGAAAGGATCAATTACTTACTTAGATTAGGTGAATTCCACCTTTTCCAACCATTTCTTCGTTTTCTTTTCCAAGTCATGAATGTCCACACTTCATCTCTTGTTTTTTTCTGATAATAATCCTTTCATACACAGAACAGAAATGTTTTCAAGGACTGGCTGGTGTGCACCTTTGAGGTTTCCATAGAATCACAGAATAGTTTGGCTTGGAATGGACCTTAGAGATCATTTGGTTTCAACACGGGCAGGGACATCTTCCACTAAAGCAGTGTACAAATGTTACCAAACATTTTGGATTGCTCTCATGCCAGGATACCCAATGTTGTGTTTGCTCACCTCGGTGTCGGACAATAAAGTCTGGACATTTTAAGTTCACTTGTAGCAATATGAAGTTAAACAGTGACAAGCTCACAAAACTAAGTTGCATTTTGCAAGGTACATTCAAAATTTTTGGAGAGACTGAGGAACAGGAAAGGCCTGAGGTGAGCAGTGTCTTTTAAAGAGTTGTCAAAGAACTCTGGGCCTGCTTATGGCCATGTTTGGCTGGAAAGCACTAATTAGATTAGATATACTTGGCTAAAGGCAGAAAGCTTAAAACATTAACTTTTTAAACATGTGCATACATTTGGACTATAACATATTCTGCTTTTTGGAGGTATGCTCTGAGTAAATATCTTGCCAGCATGATGTTATCCCTTAATTTCTTAAATAGAAATATGCTGTTTAAGAGTGCACACACACACACAATTCTTTTATACAGTGTTGAGAGAAGAGCATGGATCCAAAAATGGCACTAATATATTCTTTTTCTTAATTAGGAAATACATAGACATGCTACATATTTGCTGACATTATGAATTTTCTTTTACATTTTTAAATTTTTTTTAGTACATTTGTTTATTTATGATTATTGAGGAGAGGGCTATATAAGCAAATTTTTTCTTCAACAGGGATTACTCAAAGCTTCCAAAGAGTGTCAAAAACCTTGAATTTTGGTGTCTTAGCATGAGCTAATGGACAAATACATGATCCCATGGCAATCTACCTTCCATGGTTTCCCCTCCTCTACTTCCCTCTTTGCTGGGGCCCACAAGACCCCTGCCTGAAGATGCAGGGCTACAAAAAAAAGCACAGTCAAAATACCTCCACTTTGGGAATTTTGTAATGTTGGAATATTGCTATTCTCACCAAAAATTCCCACTGGGAAGAACTGAGAGCAATATTGGGTCAAACAAGAGTTTTGAAGTGATAAGCTGTACGCTGGGGAATTAAAATGGGTGACTATTTGTGGTATCATTATTTATACATCCACAAGGTGATCATGAAGAACTTTTTTGTTTGCCTTTTGTTTTGAAGCTTTTTAATAGATAGAGTGAGAAAGAAGAGGCTTGCCCAGAAGTTTTCGTTCACCTTTATGTTCTGTGCCCATCCAAAGAAATTCCTGGGTTGTTTTTTACTGTTTTTGTTTGGCTGGTTTTTAAGGCAAGGTCCTACAAACACATGGGAACTTGAGGGATTTTTTAATTGAGGAATATGGTCCATAAATACTTACTCTGGGATTTAGGAAGCCTTAGAAATTCCTTTTCTGAGACTTCAATTCAAGCCTCTATTCTTCTGAATATTTATAGTGGGACCTTGGGAGATCTGCATTTGAAATTCAGCATTGTATTCTACATATTTTGCATCCAAAGTCTGGAATTATGTCATTAGACTTCTGTTCAGAACATCTCTGACAATACAATTCACAAATAAACACAGATTTTGTACAGTCACTGGTGATTTTTGATCTTGGGCTTCAATCTTCCTGGGAGGTGTCTGACTAAATTTCATCTGCACACTGACTTATCTTTTCTTGCTGGAATTTTCTATTCATCCAATTTTCACCTCTCAAATTATCTCCTAACTGAAAAATTTAGAACTTTTTTTTTTTATTTTTTACCTGTTTCACTTCACAGACATTGGGTTTGATCCTTTTGCTATCTTTCAGGAATTTTGGATAGTATGAAATGAGTGAAGATATAGAAAGAAATTTTTCCATTTTCTATGAGGAGAAGGTGAGATGTGTGGTTAGGTCAGGTGAGTCCTACCCCCACTAATTAGGACAAGCAGTTAAATCAATAGAATTGACTGGTTTGTAAATCCTAATTGGGTTTTTATGTGCACCTAGGTTTATCCCATCAAAATGAAGTGCCTCAGATTGGGATGAAATTGTCCCAGGGTCCATTTGTAGTCAGTGGAGACTGATTTACATATGATTCATATAATATTTGGAACTTAGGTGAGACTCTTTGCACTTTAGGGAACTCATTTTTCTGCATGTTGGACAGAAGGGATTGAGAAGACTTGGCAAAGTGAGATTTGGCGTGGGACTCATTCACCTTCAATTTTTGCTAAATTAGGTTGCAGGCCAAAAGTCCTTAATCTCTCACCAATGACAGAATTTTCTTATTTTTTAGTACTGCCTAATTCTAAACATACTGAAATTTCAGTTCCATTTAAACTTCAAGTGTTGCTTCTGCTATATCCAGTTAAGGGAAATGTGAAGCACTCCAGGGTACTGTCTCAAGGACTACGTTGATTTCCTAATCCCTGAATGTACATCCCTAATGTAACAAATTCATGCATCTGGAGGATTTTTTTTTCAGAATTGTGACCCCTTCTCAGCTGAACACCCTAACTACAAACCTGAGTTAGCCTTCCTCTAATCTTTTTCCTTTATACTCAGTGGATGTTGTGTTCTCTCCTTCTCAAGTACCCAGGAGAAGATATTGAATAGCCTGGCTGCCAAAATACTCAGAGGCTGAAATATATGAGATTAATCCACATCAGGTTGCTTAGCACCTTAAATTTCTGTCTCACACTTCATCCATATAGCAATAGGAAAAAATAATATTGACAGCCCTTCAAGGGGACGAGTTGCATCCCAAAACATCTGGTGTTCCATTCTGAGTCCTTGTACTCTTGGCAGAAGAAAGCCAGGTTAAACTGCCCTGTAAATGTGCCTAGTCAATAAGAATAAGAAAGCATCACCATTAGGCAGACCAAAATTTTTAGTAGTAGTACAGAGAATTTAAGAGGTTATTTAAAACATGCTGAGCCATCATTGTCCAGGTGTTGAAAATATCAGTATCCTTGCTGGACCTTAGCCAGGTAACAGGATTGCACCTTTTGGTGTTTAAAGGCTTAAATCTCAGCAAAGCAATAATCAGAGGAGTTGTAGTGAAGTCTGCTCCAGCCCTCAGTTAATCTATTCCCCAGTTCCAATTTTTAAAATGTGCGTATTGATGCAGGGGCTGTGAGATTGTATCTGTTGAGGATAATAAAGTGTCCATATGCTGGGGTGATGGTTATCATCGAAAGATTCAGGAGAGGAGTGGCCTCAGTAAATTGCTGAACAAACTTACTCCTGACAGGGTTGTGAGATCAAGCCCTTAAGCCAAGATATCACAGAAGTCTTGGCAAACAAATCAGATATGTTGTGCCTCAGAAACGATGCTGTTCTGCAATGGATAGGGCTTCTCCTCCTTCCAGCACTGAAAATCTTCTGTGAATGGAATAGGGACATCTTGGGCTTCCCTAAATCCTTTCCTCAACAGATATAATCTCACAGCCCCTGCTTCAGTACTCCCATTTTAAAAATGGGAACTTGGGGAAATAGATTAACTAAGGGCTGGAGCAGGCTTTAGCACAACTCCTCGGGTTGTTTCTTTGCTGAAATTTAAGCCTTTAAATGTCAAAGGGTGCAATCCTGTCACCTGGTCTAGGTCCAAACTGTGATACTTGGACTATGATGGTTCAGCATGCCTTAAATAACCACCTAAATCATACCAGAGACACAAGAGTAGAAAGAAGAGGTTTTTTATCTGTACCAGGTCTGGGCTGTGTTTTCTTTACTGTCCCTTGTACATTAAGTTTATCAAAGCAATATGCATCAAGCTACGTGTGTCTAGGGACCAAGAGACAATTCTGGGTCACCAAGACGGCACTTAAACAAAAGAGAATATAGGCTTGGGAATGTTCCTGAGGAAAAGTTACTCTCTGACTCATAAGATGATACATAACCCTGAACTGCCACAGTTTGCTTAGTGCTGTGTACAGGCTTTTACCGAGTACTGAAGCCAGAAGGCTTTCCTATTATATTTGCCTAGTTGGCATTACCTTTCCGTGGTTCCAGATGAAGTGGTGTTACAATAGACACAATTCCTTCAGCTCCCCGACCTGCTGCAGCTCCAGCTATAGTAGCTGACAATGTAATACTCATTCAGCAGCTGATTATAATTAAAAATATCAGAATAATTAAAGTCCTCAGCTTGACAAGCAGAGCCATAACTTTGCCTTCAGATATTCCTCTCTAATTAGTTAATTAATCCTAATGCAAATTATAAGCAATAATTAGTCAGCCAAGCTTGACATAAAAGTCTGCTGACTTACAGCTAAAAGGCTTTTCTGGTTGTTGGTTTGTAGCTTCTTAAGGTGTCTTTTGTCCACTCGTAGTTTCTATGTCTCAGGTCCTGTTAAGCTGCTGCTGATATATGGATATGAAATTAGTTTGCAGAGTGAGAAAACACAGCTATAAAAATTTGCACTACCATAGGCACTATTTTATTTGCTTAATAAACTGCATAGTCAAAATGTGTATAGAATATAAATAAAACATCACATATGAATCCTAATGTAACATAAGCATGTTTTATACAATTGCATAGAGTTAAGGAGTTTCACATTCCCAGATTTGGCAGACTATATCTGCCTGCAGATGGTCTGAAATGTTCTGGTCAATGACAAAATGTAAACTTCAATGTGATTCCAAGATTAAGCAAGATTCTGATCTCTCATACCATAAATGAAATAAAATTCTTTTGTACCAGCACAACTGGTATTTGATTTATGTTTTTGCATAGGTTTTTAACAGATCAGGACACTGTTAAAGTGAGATAATTTGAATTATCATCAGATAAATCAGAAGTGTGAATATTGCTTTTTCACATGGCAGTGCAGCTGATATCAGTGAACTGCGTTCCACAAAGACCCAGTACTGTCATATCTCTGAAATACTCATGACTGATTTGGAACACTCATGGATGTTTATGTATTTATCCTTCCAAAGCATTTTTTCAGAAAGTGTTCCTACTCACATTAAAAAAAAAAAATAAAATTACAGTGCTCAAAAAAAGGGGAAGGCAAAAAAAATGGAAAAAGTTACTCAGAAGGCATAAATACTTTGTAGTGAGAACACTTTTTCTAACAGAGACAAAATTAGAACATATTTTTATGCATAAATTTGCTTTCAGTCTAATTTCTCATGTTGTTTAAGGTAAGTGGGATCACAGGACCGTAAGACACCTGCCTACATTTATTGTACTCCTCTGAGCAACCTGCTCTAGTAGAAAGTGTTCCAGCCCATGGGAGGGGGTTTTTGATGTATCTTCCAAACCCAAACCATTCTGATTCTGTGCTTCTCCTCACATGTTTTTTTGGTGGTGGTCTAATCATGTCAAATATTATGAATATGAAGAATGAAACCCAGCAGCCTGTGTTTAATCTGCACTTTTCTTAGTCAATGAAGTTACATTCCCTGTGCTAAAAACAGAGTATTGAGAAAAGGAATTTTAAAAACCTGGTGTCAGGATAAAACAAGATTAACTTATCTGAATTCCCTTGAATTTGTAACATTTTGACTTAGTCACTCTTAAGCTTCTTAATATAACTTAAGCAAAACTACAGCGTAATCCCAATTAGTCAAGTGCCTAGAAGAAGATGAGAAGAACCATCAACTGACCATTACTGCTCCAGACCCTTCCCTGCTCTTCCTTCACTCCTTTCAGCAGGTGTCAGAAACTTTCAGGAATTAATTCTGGGAGTTTCTGACACTCAAGGAATCTGCAGGGTAATCATATACGTTTAACTATTGCATGTGTTCTGGATCCTAGCAAGGTTTCTTTCTCTACCACCACTCCTGAACTTGTATTTCACTATGCAATATTTTACATGTGTGAAGTATTTTTCCACTAATGAGAAGTGCAGGGACTTGGGGTGCTGATGGAAAGTAGTAGGAAATTAATGAGAGATGGGAACAGGTTAGATTTTTTTTTTTCCAGTATGCTTGTGTATGAATGGGAGTTATTCTCTTGTATCAAGGGGAGAATAGATTAAGCATGTTGGAATGCACAACCCAAGAGGGATAGTTAATCCTGTTTTTGACAATCACAAATGTAATACGTACAAATGAGGGGAAGCATTATGCATGATTTTCCTCATTTTAGATACAGCACAATATGTTATTTTCCATCTCTTAATTCATGTCTTCATTAAGTAAAACTGCTCTAAGTCTAACTGGAGTATAGTGTAGATTTGGGAAAGAATTAAGATCTCAACAATGATACATTAAGTTTTCTTTTATTTTTAAAATGTTGTAGGATATGATCTTTTCATTATCAGATTAAAATATCTGACAAAGAAATCTGTTAATCAGATTTAGTTTGCTTGGCTACTGTTGACTGGCCAGGCCACCAGCTGTGGCTGTCGATGTCATGCCCAGACAGTGTAGGCGTCTGCTTTTTTCCAGGAAATTAGGGTTTGAAGAAGACCGTAATGCTTCTAACACATATATCAAGGCTGAAATCCTGGTGCTGCACAGTTTATCTCACTCACTTCCAATCCTCCATGCCTCTGTGGGCATCCCACATAACCCAGAGATCTTTCCTTAGAGGAGTGGACTCTACCCATGGTTGAGGCCAGAAACTCTCTTGTACGATATCCCTCAGGAGCACCTCCAGCACTTCTTGGAGCCTGTGATTGGCAGAGAGTCAAATGAAACACCTCCATGTGATTTATGCTTGTTGCTACTTCAGAGCTGCTCCAAATCTTTGTGGGAGATCAGTTTGTGTCCCAGCCAAACCCAGCGTGTTGTAACCTCACCCACCAGTGCTGACTCCACACCAGGGAAGATGCCCTTAGGCTCCAAAGAAGGGGAAAAAAAAAAATAGAGTTTCTTCATTTTTTCACTTAAGAATATCATGATATTAACTGTTTACCCTTTATTTAACAGGCAAATTCAAATTGTCAAAGTAAACATGTTTCTATATTAAAAACAACTGCAGTTGTTTTGGGTTAATTATTGTCAAGGTTGGTACAAGACAAAGCAAGGTAGTTATTAAACATTATCTGGAGAGATGTTTAAGAGTGGGGTTCTCTAATAAAAAAGAAATACTGCTTTCTTTTTTTTGAAATTACTAAATAAAAAATGGATCCTTATAAGCCACTGGCTAAACAGTCACAGCATTGTGTTATTGTTACTGAGCACTGAAATACAATGAAGAGCAAATTGTATTTCTTCTCAGGAGTAAACACAGGACAAATTTTTTTGCAATATGTAGCTGTAATAACCAGTAAAATTTGTCCTGGTTTGAATTAGATATTGCTATTGGGATTCATTGTGCTTATTTTTAGTTTTCTGTTAATTAACATCTGGCCTAAGTCAGTTCTCAAGATCTCCTCTACAGAGAGTTTTGGGGATGAGTTACTCTTTAAAGATGCCAGCCTTACACTGTTAAGTAACAGGGCAGCTGAATTCCATGCTGATTTCCCATATTCCTGTAGTCACTGTTCTACACCAGGCAAGAGAACAGCTGAAATCAAGGAACTGCTCTCAAAGGCTACAGCAAAGCAGCATAAGAATATGTGGTCTAGATAAACCAGCTTAAAAGTAAACAGAAAACTCCTTTTCCAAAGGCTGGAATCAATGGGCTGCCCTTATGGTAAGTAAATTGTAAGGTCTTTGAGCTGAGAAATGCCTGTTTCCATGCACTTAGAGATCTCTTGCTGGTCACCTATGCATAGAACTCAGTAGCAAAGCTCATAATTCCAGTAAGAATTGGAACGGATTTCTGGATGTTGTCTGGGAAGTGGCAATGTAAGTGAGCTATTTTCTGTCCAGTATTTACACTAAAATCACAGTCAGCTGTGACTTACATGACAGTTGTCTTCAAGGCATGAGATTTAGACTTGGGAAGAACGAGTTAAACCTAAAACCAACTTTGAAATGTTTGACATTCTCATTTAGCAGTTCCAGTGAGAGATTAATGGTTCAGACTTGCATTAATGTTCTAAATACCCCATATGTTGCACTGAAATGACATTCCACTCCCAAATAAACACGCACTGCTAAAATCAAGTGTAGATTTTGATTGGACATAAGATAGAGGGGTTTTTTTTACAAGAAGGTTGATGAGGCACTGGAAGAGTTTGCCCAGAGAAGTTGTGCATGACTCATCCCTGGAAGTGTTCCAAGACAGGTTAGATGAAAAGGAACCCGATTTAGTTGCAGATGTCCCTGCTTACTTCACAGGGGTTGGACTTCAGGATGATCTTTAAGGTCCCTTCCAACCCAAACCATTCTGTGATTCAAACTGAGAAATTCCAAGTTTTTACAAAGTAAGCTCAAGTTTTCTTAACATTTAAATTATTAGCATAACTTTGGAAAGTTTAAATATCACACTTTCTACAACTTGGACAGAATTTTTAGATTCCATACTGTTCCATGGAAGTCTCTGAATCCAGACAAAAGGAAAAGCTGGTACATCACTTTTATTTGATTTCAGCTTATCCCATCAACTCTTTGAGAGAAGCAGCCAGATTTCTGTTTGATAAACAGCCTTTCTACCAAAAAGAAAAAAAATAAGGAGGTACCAAGAGAGTTTGAACGAACAATAAATTCCTGATAGAGAGTGAAGTGCCTGACTGTGCAGTGTCTGCCTAAGAACAGTTGAGTTTCTTGTGTAAAAATTCACCTTTCTGGAATGTACATCAGGCCAAGCTTTCACCCTTCTTGCTAAAGACAATGGTTGAGCACTAGTTCAGTATTGGACTAAGTAGCTGTTGCAAGACCTAGCCTGGAGATCTGCATTCCTCCAAGAACAAACCTGAAAGTATTGCCAAAGAGCAGTTTCATAACCCCAGTGACGGTTGAGGTAATGGGGAGATATTACATCTCTTCATTATTTCTTTTCCTGTGAAGTTCAGAAGATTCAGGTCCAAATACCTTCACCATATGATCATCAGAGCCCTCCTGTAGTGAAAAAAATCCCCTGCTATTTCTTGAAATTGCATAAGCAGGTATAAAATACCATTGGGTCATATTGGAACTGGCTGTCCAAGCTTTATCCATGATGAATAAGAGAAAATGGAAATATTTAGAACAAATTCATATCAGCCCAATGAATTCTGCCTCAGAATGCCCACTCATCCCTCTCAACAAGTTCTGCCTCCCTGCCTACCATAAAAGAAACTGAGCTCACTGGTTCAGGTGTGAACATTTGCATTGTCAGCCTGGTAATACATCAGAAGTTAAGTGAGATTAAATGGAATTACTGCTGGGACTAACTTAACCCAAATTTAGTTCACTGTGATGGCTGAAAATTTCCTATTCACAAGGTGTCCACCAAGGTGTTCTATCCCTCCCCCACCTTAGCAGAACAGGGAGAGAAAATGAAATGGAAAGCTCATGGGTTAAGCAGAGGGCAGGGAAATCACTCACCAGTCACAGTTGATGTTTAAACCAGACTCATTCTGGGGAAAATGAATTTAATTTTTTGCCAATTAATAACAGATTGGGATAGTGAGAAGTAAAAGCAAAACTGAAAAAAACCCCTTCCCTCACTTCCCCACACTGTTCTGGGCTCTTCACTCCTGACTCTTCTGCCTTCTCTGCCCAGAGCAGCACAGAGGGGATGGGGAGTGGGGACTGGGGTCAGTTTATAACATTTATGCCTCTGCCATGCCCTCCTTCTCATGCTGCTCCCCTGCTCCAGTGTCAGGTCCCCCCCAAGGATACAGCCTTTCCCAAACTTCTCCAATGTATACCCTTCCCAAAATCTGCAGGTTTTCAGGAATTACTCCAGAGTGGGCCCTTTTCCATGAGATTCAGTCCTTCAGGATCAGACAGGCTTTCAGGATCAGACCACTCCTGCTTGGTTCCCCAACAGGTCACAGCTCCTGACAGAAAACCTACTCCTGCATGGATTCCTCCCCATGGACTGCAGCTTCCCTCAGTCTGTCTGATTTATCTCCCTCATCTTCTGATCCTTCATGCCTGCTGTAACTTGGGGCTTGTTTCTGACATCATATTGACACTGTGCTTGTCAACTTACCCTGAAAAGGCACAGTTATCAATTACTTTTATTAATATTTTTACTTTTTGTTGGAGGAACCAAGGCAATGAGTTCTGTGTTATGAGTAAGATTTTCATAATTGTGTAAGGAACCTTGAAACCAATCCAGTTTCAGTATCTGCATTCTCTGGGTGGCTCTGAAGAGAAGAGTTTCTGTTTTTAAACTGGAACTTACAAGTAGCCAGGTTCCTGTGCTGCATTAATCTACTTAGTCAGATACTCTTGGTTCTCCTACTAGAAAATTTACACCCATTCAGGTGGGTGTTCAGACTTCAGAAG
>WEKY01003771.1:313-12978 GCA_013390045.1 Picathartes gymnocephalus | reverse complement strand
AGGGAAAAGAGAGATTCCCAAAGCAGAGCTCCAGCTCTGGGCATCAGATTCAGGTTTGGGGTGCTGAGATTCCTAAATCTCATCTGGAATCAGTCCTTATTCTGTTCCAGAGTGAGTCACAAGTTTGGCTTTTTCCTGGGAAGGAGCAAAACGATTCAAGAGGTCCTTGTTTGGTTTCTCTCTGAAAGAGACTGGATTAGGTTGGATATTGGGAAGGAATTCCTGGCTGGGAGGGTGAGGAGGCCCTGGCACAGGGTGCCCAGAGAACCTGTGGCTGTCCCTGGATCCTTGGAGGTGTCCCAGGCCAGGCTGGAGCAGCCTGGGACAGTGGGAGGTGTCCCTGCCCATGGCAGGGGTGGCACTGGATGGGCTTTAAGGTCCCTTCCAACCCAACCCATTCCAGGATTCTGTGATTCAGCGATTCAATGATTCTTTCACCCACTCCAGCTCCACAACACCTCGTACAGAGCATTTGCCATTAGCAGGACACCAAACCTGGAGCCAAGGCTCCAGGGTGACCCTGCTGTGCTCCCCTGGAGGAAGGACTCCACCTGGAAACGCACACCGAGGCTCCTGACCGAGTCTGAGCTGCCAAACCAAGACACCAAATCCTCCTGCTGGCAGGGCTCGTTTTACCCAGACACCACGAAGCCTCCTCCTCATTTAATCCTCGACAGAACAGAATCCTCGAGGGCTTCCCAGGCAGAAGGATCTCTGCAATCACAGCCAGCTCGTTAGCAGGGGGCAGAGCCCACCCTGGCAGCTCAGAGCTGTGACAGTTCTGCTTCCCAACTCCTTCCTGCAGCGTGGGGAGAGGTTTGGTTTTATCATTAACTGCTAATGGCCAGCCCACGCGGCATCTGATCCAGCACGTCCTTTATTACTCCTATTAGAGCCAGCACAACAAGCTGAGGTGACAGACAAGGAGTGGGAAAAAGAGCTGAAAGTTAGCAAAAAAAAAACCACACATTTGCTCCAAGTGGCTGAAAAACACCTTATGGGCAGGCAGATATATTTAGGCTGCCATAAACCGACAGGTGCCTACATTATGCTACAAGTCTTTAATCTATAAAATTGGATTTACAGCCAGTGCTTCCAGAAGAATGAATGTGCCTAAGAGCCACAAAGACCCACAGTCTCTGAGCACAAATTTAGGGCTCCCTCAGAACTGTAAAGAAGTGTGCACGTGCTCCTTTTACATTTTCGCCAGGTTTTAATGGCCACGGAGTAGAAGGAGCGAGGGGGTGTTGGATTTTTTTTTTTATTATTGTTTTGGGCTGAGCTTTCACTTCATCAAAGCTGTAACAGCAGGTAACTTTTTTCCTTGGAAAGCTGGCCTGGAATCAGGTTCTTTAAATAGCAAACAGTTTACTATTAACAGAATTTACCACTAATGACTCCAGCACGGGTTGAAGCCAACCATTCCCAGTGGCTGCCCCAGCCAGTGCATCTGTTTTGACTGCAAAAACAAAAACTCAGCAGCTGTACAGAAAGGATTTTTGCTCCAGTCTGCAAACAGAGCAGCTTATTTCACCACAAATGCTGTCAAGTCCTTGTCTGGCGGGCAGAAATCCGTCCCTGGTCGGATCTCCTCACCACTAACAAAGACATTGGGGAGGTTGGACTTATTACAGATAATATTTTGTTGTATTAAGTGACTTTAAATAATTATTGAGCTCGTACAACTCTGAACACTCAAGTATTGCATCAGGATGAGCCTCAAAAGCAAGGCTGGAGTGGAACTCAGGGTTTTATGCCCAGTTTCCTCTGTATTCCAAACTACCCAGCATCCTTTATCATACGGATTTCTTTTTCCACATGTACAACCTCCTCCAGACTCTCAAACACACTCTCTCAACAGAGTGCTGAGCTTGGTTCCTGCCTGGTTATGTATTTGTAAATATTTCAGAGCCCAAGGAGCAGATTCCTTGTACCGACAGCAAAACCAGAGTTACTACAAGGACTGGGTATTTTAAACACCTCTGATAAACCTCAGGAATCCTCGTGGGACAAAACACTTTTATTCAGGTGGCTGCACCAATTCAATTCATTGATTTATTTCACACTCCCCAAGAGTTTCTCCCAGTTAAAATTAGCTCGTGGCCTTTCCACTCCTGCTGATGTTTGTACACATGAAATGTGCTGCAGGAAAACCTCATTCCCTTCCCTCTCTCTGCAGGCGCTGGGAAGGGAGGGTCAGACCTCCCGCTGCCCGAGTGATGCCTGAGGATCCTGTGCTCCTGAGGGATCCTGGATGGATCTTCTTTCCTCTTTTCCTTGGATCAGCCCATTCCATCACTCTTACTTTCTATAATCACCACTTTGTCCTTTACCAATTTGATTTCAGTTGTAATCGAGGCTGTTTTTATGGCCTCACAAGTTACTGGAAGTGAGAAAATCGTTGTATTTAAAGCAGGATATGAACCACTTTTTTTATACTTTCAGCAATGTAACTTGATTTCCCATTAATAACTTCTAGATGTCATGTCTTACTGGTAACTCTGCTTCAAAATAGGGAAGCTGAGTCACTCCAAAGTTGAATAGCTTGCCTAGATAAATTCATCAAATTAAATTCCCAGCACAGATTCCAACCACTACGATGCCCTGTCTTCCAAATGTTTTCTCCAGGAAAATTCTCTCACTGCTATTGATTATTAAACTCTACAGGTCCTGCTACTCAAATGCCAATGGGGGACAAAAGAAGAAATTACAAGCTCTGTAATAAACTTGACAAACTTCTCCATGGAATCTGTGTCTCCTGTCTGACCTTATTATCCCTGAACTTGAAGGACAGTAGGATTTAGTAGTTAAAAAAATAAATATTTATGCTTTAAAGTTAATCCTGCAAAAGCATCCGTATTTTCTGTCTAGGAGCTGGCTACTTACCCTCCCTGAGAGACTGAGCAATAAATATCAATTGTGCAATTCTAAGCGGTGGAAAGAAACTGTTGGTTTGGTTTTAGTAGGATACAGGAGTTACCATAAGAGCAAATCATTAGGAAAAATCAATCCTTTTTTCCATAGCTGTGGAATGGAAGGGACGCATCCTTCAGCAGATTCATTTGAACACTAAAAAGGGGGAAAACAAAAACCACAGAGAGCCAAGGAGCTCTCAAATCTCAGTGACAGAAAAAGATGACAGAGAGAGCAGAATCTGCAGTGAGAATCCCAATAAAGTGTGCCCAGCTCACTTTTAAAATCATAGAGGACGACAAATGGCAAAAAGAGAGGAACCCCTGAAATCAAAGGAGTTTCTGCCTGCCTGGCTCCTCCCAGGAGCACAAGGCACCATTCCCAAACTCAGTGTGGAGTCAGCCCCAAGGAGCAGCAGGAATTCACTCCAGGAATGGTGATGTCAGCCCCAAACAGGAGCTGGAAAGGATCCAGGAAACCTGTGAGCGCTGCAGCCACTCGGGAACAAACATTTAACTTGGGAATCAGCAACGAGACCGACGTGGAAGTGCCAGGGATCGCTGTGGAGAGGCAAAGCAGGGATGGGATGGGGAATTCAGGCTGGAAGCTGCAAGCAGCAGGTCCTGCCCTGCTCGTTCCTCCAGCTGTTCCAGCCAGCCCGGAGCATTTGCATCCATCAGGAATGTGGATTTTGCATCCCCTCTGGAGGCTGGAAACTCCACACTCCCTGACCCCATGGCTGGGGTGCCTCGAGCACAGAGAACCAACTCCTGCCTGGTGGGGAAACAACGATTTCAATGGGATTCCTGCTCCTTGGAATACAGAACTAACCTGGTTTTGAACCTGCCACAGTCTGCTGCTGCCTCTGTTCCAGCGCCAGGCTGGAAGGACAGGTTTTGGACGTCCACTAATTTCCACCTTCTGCTTTTGGAATTTTTTTATGCCCACAAGAGCGGGGTTGGAGAGCTCTCCTGTGAGCAGGGAACAGCTGATCCTCAGTTCATAAAACCACAGCTCCAGCTTCCTTCACACAATGAAGATTCCAGCTCGCTCAGCCTCATTTCTCTCCTGTACAATAATTTCGCAGCTGCCGTAGCAATTGCTTTTTCTGGAATTTCTGCATCAACAACTATAATTTTTTTTTTTGCTTTAAATACCTGGATATTTATGACATATTTCTTCCTTCCCTGCAGTTCAAAGCGAAAAATCTGACATTTTAGAGCGTGCAAGCACATGGCCACGGCTGGCCCAAGGTACAGAGCAGAATCCATCCCAGGTGGTTTGGAGAGAATGAGCTCAAATAAATCACAAAATCATGGAATCACAGGAGGGATTGGGTTGGGAGGGAACTTAAAGCTCATCCAGTTCCAAGGGCAGGGACACCTTCCACTGTCCCAGGGTGCTCCAAGCCCTCTCCAGCCTGGCCTTGGGCACTTCCAGGGATCCAGGGGCAGCCACAGCTTCTCTGGGCACCCTGTGCCAGGGCCTCCCCACCCTCACAGCCAGGAATTTCTCCATAAGAAATGTCCTCCTATGCAATAGAACTCACGTGGAGGAGATTTGAGCCCTGCTTTACAGAGTTGAGAAACAGAACAGGAAGGAACCACACTGGTCTGGGAAGTCCAGTGGGCTGCTGCTGCTTCCAGCACTGCCATAAAAGCTGGGAACTCAAGGATGTCACTCAAGGATTTCCCTATAAAATTCTCATCTGCTATTCCCTGCCAGTTACTTCCTCTTCCTCCTTCTTATTCCATGCATTGCTGTTAGTTCTACTGCCAGTTATTTCCATGTTTTCCTTATGTGGGTTACTTCTCCACCAGATATGTTGATGGCCGTGGAGCCACAAGGTTTTGCTGTCCCAGATGAACCTCTCAGATGTTTCCCAGTTTCCAGCAGTATTCCCCACTCCCAAATGCACTCTGTGTGCATCAGGAGAACTCTGGGAGATTTTTCTCCTCTTGATGTGATGTTTATATCCATGTGCAAGCCCACAGGTGCATGTGCACATCCATCCCAGAGAAATCCTGGGGCTGTGTCCTATTTACAGGAGGGGAGCGCAAGCACACTGGGAATACAGGGATATACAGAAGAAAGTGCTCTGTTTCTCAGGAATAATGAAACTCTCTTCCTTACCCCTCAGAATTCAATGAGCCTGTGTGGCAACACGAGCTTTTTGTGTTGAGAAAAACCATTTCTGTATTTTTTTTAGACAACTGGCCTTCAATAGAGCATTATCTCCATTGCAATGATTTTCTAACCAGCAAACCTTCTCTGAGCCATAACAAAACACATTTATGCAGCACTCACAGCAAATTGGCCCGAAATTCCCTGAACAATGAACACCAATCTCGATTTTAAGGAGGGAAGAGGACCTGGTAACAAGTTCCATTCTGCTCCAAGAGCAACCTGAATATAAAACTCATGTCTTCGCAATTTCAGGGGAAGTGTTGCCCTTCTGCAGGGCTGAGAGCTTCACACTGTGCTGAGAATAAACTTGCAGACAGCAATGACAGCTGTGGGAAGGATGCCACGGAGGAAAATGTTCCAACCTTCCCCACAGCTGACAACAGGAGCAGTCACCCCCTAGAGCATCTCCCTGCTCAGGTAGGGCCGAGGAGCAGAGGCTCAGGCAGGGCTGGGGCTTGGCAAGCAAAACAAACCCAAGGCTTTTAAAGAGGAGCCAGAGGAAGGGTGCTTAAAAATCAGATTGAGCTGAGAAATCATCAAATTCTGCATCGAGGTAATTTGTTGGACCCACAGCAGGTTTGTTGTCTTGCCAGGGAGAATGGAGAGATTCAAAGTGATCTCTAGGAATTATGGAAAAAAAAAAATCAAGAGGAGGGGAATAAATGTGTTTTAGGCATCTCCTGTCCCCATCATTGATAAATGACAAATATCTGCACTGAGTCATGTCCATTGGAACTAAAAAAATAAAAATTAGCATCGAGGATCTATAATTGTTGGTGCTGCCTCCCTAGAAGTGTTCCAGGCCAGGTTGGACGGGGTTTGGAGCAGCCTGGTTTAGTGGAAAGTGTCCCTGCCCATGGGAAGGGGTGGAATGGGATGGGATTTAAGGTCCCTTCCATTCCAAACCATTCTGGGATTCTGTGATAAACTTTTCACTCATTTCCTTAAAATCACATTGCAGATAATACTGCCCCGTGACAGCCCCTGGGATCCCTTCTCACCATCCAACCTGGAAATTCCTGGTTTTTAATAAGATCAGAGGCAGAAAGGGAAGAAGCCCCAGTTTGGAATTCCTGGTTTGTGTACCATTATTTGGGTGGAAGTGCCTGGCGTCTCAGCCAGGCACAGAAGCACAAAACACACCCAGAAGATGCGGCAGGAAGTCGTGGCCTGGTGCAGGAGAAAAGTTCCTTGTCAAAACCTGAGTCTTTGCAGATTCCCAGATAAAAGCACAGAAATCCAAGCCGCCATCCATGAGGACAGGAGTTCTCTGTCGTGGGCAGCACGGCCATGGCTTTTGGAGTGAAGCCACAGGACTTGGGGAGGACCTTCCCCTCTCTCCTGGCTCTGGGATCTGCTGGCAGCTGCAAGACTCCTGCAGGATCCCACCCTTCTCCATGGGAAGCAATCCAACGGGAAAAGGAGCGGTTTCATCCCAGATCAGCCTGCAGCCCCCTGTGCCTGCACTTCCTCATCCAAGGGCAGAGCAGGGTTTGGATAAAGAGCAGGAAATTCATTCTCCCATCCTGGACCCAGCCTCTGCAGCCCTCCTAGGCCTGGAGGCTGCTCCAGAGGCTCAGCTGGGATCTGGGGATAAACATCCCAAGATTTACAGAACCACACCAGCTCAGGTTTGGTGGGGGCCTCTGTGCCTTTGTTTCCTGTCCGTGGGGTGATGTCAAATTCCCTGGCACCTTCTGTTCCTGTGCCTCCCCTCAGCTCCGGGCAGGAGCATGGTGGGTGAAGGAATGGCTGGAATGTGTTTGGTGGAGCTGAGTTTTCTGCTCTGCAATCACTTGCTTCTTCCTGTCAGAAAAAAATTAGTCTTCTTTCAGTATCCCCCATTCAAAATCTAGCTCAGGCTCCATTTTCTTGGGATAAAAGAATGTTTTCTTAATGGGAATTATGCAAATAGAAATACTCCTAATTCATTTTTCCCATTAACGTGCTCCTTTCTCCACTCGAGCATGTAGGTCTCCGTATCTCCTCCATTATCTATTCCTATGTGCCTGTTTTGCAGAACAAAGACATGGAAATTGTGGAGCCAGTTCTCCAATCCCAGCTCTGAAGAGGCACCAGAGCCAGCAGAACGGGATCCACAAGGAATAACCTCGGGATGAGGGAGTTTCCCAGCTGTCACTGAGCCAATGGGGTAGCTCTGCAAAGCTTCTCCCTTGTGACCAGGGCAAGAGGAGCCCAAAGATTTTCATTCCTGCTCTTTCCAGAGGCAGGAACGAACCCTCCTGGCTCCCACAGCTCAGCACCCTCTCCCTGAACCGAGACCCAAAATCCCATGGAATCATGGAATGGTTTGGCTTGGAAAGGACCTTTAAAGGTCCAACTCCAACGTCCAGGTGGAAACATCTCTCCTTCTCACTGGATGAGCAGAACAAACCCAGCCTGGGCTCTGTTGGTGCCACCAAAACCCTCACAAAAAATCAGAACGTTTCAACGTTGGGGTTGTTATTCCTCAAAAAGAAGGAGCAGATTTTTTCTAGGGTAAAAAAGTGCTCTTTTCTGCTACAATTAATACAATATTTTTCATCGTGGTGGCAGTTAAATCTTTGTATCTGGTACAATCCAAGAGCAGCTGCCCTCAGCTGTTTAACCCCCAATTTCTCATTGCAAGCTTTCCAGTTGCTCCGTATCCAGCATTTTCCTCCCTGAGCTGACATCTGAAATTCCTTCCTGGTTTACAAGGCTCCCAAGTAGGCATTTTTAGATGTATTCCTTAAATGTCATTTACAGAGGTTACTGCCTTGGAATATCTAAAAGCAACTGCAGCTGTATCTCCCTAAAAAAAGAAAATGAGTTCCATTTATATTGTATTCACGACGCCAGAACCAAAAGCATCCATGGATTCCAAATTATCGAAGGATGTGCCTATTTTTGCTCCCACTATAATTGTGAGGAAAATAACCACTCCTAAAGAAAAGAAAAAAAATATAATAATGCCATATTTCATAACAAGCAGCAGGGTTTTAAACCCCCATCCTATTTCTTGTTGATATTTCAGCAGGGTTTTTCAGAACACGAAGACGTTGGAGAACCATGGAATGGTTGAGGTTGGAAAAGACCTCCAAGATCATCCAGCCCAATGTCCAAAGTCACCAGCCAGGGGCACTGAGTGCCACATCCTGGCATTCCTTGGACACCTCCAGGGTTCTCTTACAGATTTTTTACATCCCCCTCTCTGTGCCTTTGCCTTTATAAATTGGGATTATTTTGTAAAATTAAAGCAATCTCAAAGATAAAACTCCAATTTAAATCTTAACCTGTTGGGCACCCAGATTCCCTCTAATTCAGGGTAAAGACAAAATAATTCTGATGACCCTACAGCCACCACTTGGGATTTAAATCAACATTTATCTCCTCTACCCTTGATGGGATCTCATCCATTTAAAACCAAGTTGGTCCAAAATATTGGATTTTTCTATTTTTTCTACATACTATAGTGGTCTCTGGGAATTTTACTCTTTGGATTTTAAGGCTGACTTCAGCAATCTTTAATCCATTTTATCCATTTTTGCCAGGACCTGTATTTCAAAAAAAGGTCATTTATAGACAGAAAATCAATTTTTCCCAAGATCACATGTGATTTCCACATCCAAGGATGTTTCTCATGCCAGTACATGTCCAGTCAAGAGTTGAAATTTAATTTTAAACCCAGTACCATTCCCAACTCCCGTGGTGGCAACAACCACAGCGTTTGGCCCCGGAAAGGAGGAAAAATGGGAAACTTCCCATATGAAAATGAGGGAAAGTTCCTGGGAGAGGAGTGGGACAAAAGCATTTCCAGTGAGTCCTCAAGGCTCTGGAAGCACCCAGGGATTCAGAGAAAAGGAATGGGAATATTAAAGCTTTGCTGGGATGAGGGTGAGGATTCCAGGAAGTTTGGGATGGTTCTGAGGGCAGAACCTTGCCCTGACATGGGATGTGGCTTTGGGATGTCTGGTGGATATTCCTGTTCCACATCCTGGAGGAAATCTGTGGCATGCGCTGGCCTCCTCATTAATGCTGAATGAATAAGCTCTAATTGGGGCTAATTCTGAGAGCAGGCAGGAGGTGAAGGCTGATCTCATTGAGAATTTTCCTGCAGATGGGGATGGGAAGTAAGGCAAGAGTTGGGAATTAACAAGCTACCCAACGCTGCACCTACAACACACTGGAGGCCTTGGCATCTCCTCAGCCTCAGGATCAGGGGACAATCCAAACTGGGAGGAGAATTCCAGAAATTCCAGTCCAATCTTCCTCTCCAGATTCCACCCCACCTTCCTCGGAGTCAAAACCAGGCAGGCTCTGAAAACCCCGCAAGGGGCACCACACAACATTTCCGAGCAGCTCCTCCCCAGCTGGGCTGTCTGATGAGGCAAAAGGATATTTTTAAATGCCCATGACAGGCGAGTTTAGCTGGGCTTTGGGTAAATAAACAGAACGAGCAAACCATTTGCTGTTCAAATGAGTTAATAGACAGATCCCTGAACGCACAGGAACACCACCTACAGATCCGTGCAACATACGGAACTTGCTGGGAGAGGAGATGCATCTCCGTCCTCCACAACAGCAGCCAATAGCGGCTATAAATACTCTGCCACGTATTTGGGTTTTGCTTTTTGTCGTTCAGAAGGTGGGAGAGCCCAAACAAGTGTGGCTGCACTGGGGGAGTCGCTGCTCGCGGAAACGTGCCGGGGTTTTCGAGGCACAATTTCTGCAGATTTCTTCACACAGCCCCACACCCCCGAGCCTGCACACATTTCTGCCTGCTGCCCCTGACCCCAGCTCGGATAATCTACATTTCAGTGCTGCACACCAGACTGGGAGGCTTTTCTTTCTTGCTGACTGGGCTGAAAACCCAGCTCCAGGCTGCTCACAAACACATTTTAATTGCTGCGAAGTGTCCCCACTCTTCTACAAAGACAACAGCCAACAGAGTCAGTGCTCTGTGAGAAGCAGAAGACACAAATTCCTCCACTGGACATTGAAAGAGTAGAATAATGATGGCAACAAGCTGTCAGGAACTACAAGCCAGATAAATACAGAGGGTTTTATTTCCCTCTTGCAGCTCCGGCTCCCATCCCGAGCAGGTGGCAGCTCCTTGCACACGTGAGCAGCTACTCAAAGGTTCAGCTCCCCATGCAATTCTCTTTACTCTGGCCTTTAATGTCCTTTCTGTAGCTGCAGTTACCCCCACTGCACGCTTAACAACCTCATTCCTTCTTCTGATATTTACATTTTAATTTACTTTTCTCCCACAGTTCCACAGAGCAGGCCCCACACTCTGTTTAATAGAATGTTGGTTTACAAACAAATGTTTTTGCTGCAGATAATGAGAAAAAGGATAAAAATGGGTAATTTGGTGGGAATCTTTTTGGCAATGCTTCCGCAGGGATCACATTCCACAACACACAGCTCTTACACCAACCTAGCCCGGAAGTCCTACAGGGTATTTTCCTCCATAAATCCAATTAGAATTAATTGGAGCCACATCCACGTTTTGAAAGAGAAACTAAGAAGTGACTTCTCAGAGTGGGATTAGTTACCTATATCAACTACCAAAATGTGCTAAACACAAGGCAGAATTCCATGCTGAGATTATTCCCCGCTCAATTCCCTGGGCTCCAGGATGAGAGCCACCAGAAGTTGCTCTTGCCCTTGAAATGATCTCTTTATAGAAAAACTTCCTTCAGTCATCATCAGATTTTCTTGTCATTTCTCTAATCAGCACATGCTGCTGGAAGACTAATTTGGGGGAAAATACATATATATATATATATATCTCCACAGACATTAAAATCCACCTGCTGACTATATATAGATATACTTAACATTTCAAAGTAAATGATACAGCCACACAGAAGAATCTCTTCACAGCTTTCAGACCCTTTTTGCTAATAAATCACTAATTCCCAAACTTTATTCATGAAAAACAGAAGGGCAGAGAAAATGAGTCTGGTTTATTTTAGGGAACGTGAAGGGAAGGATGTAACAATGGCTCTGGGATGTCTCCCTGGCTTTCAAAAAGGATTTATTTCAGGCTTGGTTGAAAAACATGCCAGTGCCTCTTGAAACTGGGCTCTGTGGAATTTTCTGGTGTGAGCTGATAATAATTTTGGGTTTTTTTGAAGTTGATATTTGTTAGAAAACTCTTCATAGGGCAGGTAAATGTTCAACCAAGCCACCAGAGCATTGGCTGCTAATTTTGAAACACTGAGAGGACAACGCAGGATGAAAAAAATTAACTAAAATACTTATTTTGATGTCCCTTCTTAAAACTGAAATTCAGAATTTAGAACTTAGTCCAGGCACCCTAAGTAAAGTTAAAATTTAAAGCAAGTAACAGAAACTGGGAGTGGGACAAAACATCTGTCAATTGTGATTGTATTTTTTATATATATATATATAAAGATATGATAAAGATGGAAGACAGAAGATTTTTCACAAATCATAAAACAAGAACAGAAAATCTATGAGGAAAACCTGGAAAAATCTATTCCAACCACAACCTATTAAAGGGAAATTCCTGAGCAGCAGAAAGCTAAAGTTGGCCAAAACTGATTTTTAAGGAATTTCTTGCTCAACCTTCACGGAGAAAACCCCAAAATGCCCTAAATGTAAGTGCTAAATGCAGGGTCACGCTGAGATTGTCAGGGACTGCAATAAATAGATTTTCACACCTTTTTTTTGAACCCCACATCCAAAGGTTCTCTGATAATAATGAAACCCTACAAAATTCCCCTTCCTTACAAGCAGTGCCACAAACAAAAAAGGAGACAAAGAATTCTGGAAAGAAGCATTACAGCATTTTTATTGCTCATGAGAAAGAGGAAAACTGACTCCAAACTCATTTTAACTGATTTTTTTCAAGGCACAGGACTATTCCCGAAGCTTTTTGCCCAGGTAGAATCAGTAATTCCTCCTAGCAAAGAATTCTCCACCAGAAATCCTTCCTCAAGAAACGTTTAAGGGGGGGTAGGAACAGACATTTATCTTTTTATTTTTTTAAACTAAAACATGCTCCTAAACAGAGAGAGCGTTTCAGATCCAGATTTTATAGCGGAGATAAATTAAAAATTCTGGAAGTTTATAATGGAAATGCCGACAGACCCTAAAATACAGCGACACCAGTGTGTGTCACTATAATAAAGTGGCATTTAGGACTTTTTTTTTTTTTTTTTTTTTTTTTATCTTTTTTTTTTTCTNNNTTTTTTTTTTTTTTGCTAGTCTTTGCTTCTTCCTGCAAAGGTCACATTTGAATAAAACTATCAGCAAACCTCATTAAAAGTATCAGCTCTGCCAGAAAGGCCCTTCTTTTTTTTTTTTTTTTTTTTTTTAACCTAACTTGCATCCTTTTCAACAACAAATTTTTTTTTTTTTCTCTCCAATTTTTTCTCCTGCATCGTTCTGGATGGAAATCCATAAAGGCCAGAGGAGGATGCAGGATTTTCCTGGAGCTGAATTCCCAGTGGATGCAGAGTGGGGGTGGGACGCAGAGCCAGGCAAACCCTCTTGGCTCTGTCCCAAAGCCTCTTTTCTCCCTGATTATTTCCCCGTGGGGTGCTTAGGGA
>WEKY01003746.1:27500-33903 GCA_013390045.1 Picathartes gymnocephalus | reverse complement strand
ACCTTTCCTTCCTGTACTAGACTCTCTGTTGCCCAAGTGAACACATCTGATACAGACCCCCTGACTATTCTTGAAGAACAGTACAGTGGAAAAGTATACTAATATGGGAATTGCAAAATTTCTGTTTCTTTGAAACATGTTAAAAAGTAATAGTCATAAGCCATGTAAATCATAAGCCATCTTCAAAACTGGGATGAAGTATTATGCAACAAAGCCTGAATTTGTGGACTTATGGGAAACACTATCATCTCTTCTGTTTTTCTGTTTTCTTCAAGCAGTTTTGGAACTAGTTTTTCAGGAAGGAAAGGTTGTATTGCAAGGGACTTAGTAGAGTTCATCTTGCAGATACTTATGGAAAGCTTATCTTTAAGAGTACCTCAAAACCCAAACACATCTAGAACCTGAAATACATACATGATCACAGATATAATAAATAAAAATCTTAACATATCTGAGATCATGACTAAACAATACACTATACATAAAATGTGAACAACAAATTAAGCTCTCTCATTTCTATGTTTGTATTCTAACAAGTTAACCCATTCTAGATGTTTTAATTTGATAGCACAAATTTCTTGGAGGTAATTTCTAAATACAAAATTGATACTTACCCAAAGTCATGAAACACTAAAATTTAAATGTGATTTTTATAGTGCTTAAGCTTACACAAGCCAAATAAAATTATAATCGTTGGGTTGAGGATCCCTTAGTGAGTCATCTAGTCCACTCCCTTGTATCATGACAGGATTGATTTCATAACCAGCTTTGTTACATGAGTGTCAAATCTAGCCCTCAGTTTTCATGGAAGGTGATTCCGCAACCTTTCCTGGCAGTTTGTTTTATACTTATTGTTCCCAGAACTGTTTGGTACTTTAACTCACCAACATGTCTGCAATTACAGCTTAAGCCTATTACCTGTATCTATGCTCTTACAGTCAAATAAGAAAATCTACCTCTTCGTATTTTCATAGTGTCATTTGCGAGCTTGCATGTGATAGTTAATCCTGTCCTTTTTTCACTTTTCTCTAAAATAAAAGAGCACACTAATTCTGTTACTTAATCATCTTGACAAATCTCTTAAAAAGCTTAAGAACGTTTTCTAACTTCTTGGATTTGTTTAAGGTTTCTAAAATCTTAACCTGATATCGTTTCAGAGGAGATCATAGTTCCAGGTAAACTCAGCAAAATTCCGTGTTTACACAAATTTAGTACAATGCTCAACCATTAGCAGAAGAGAGCATTTCACTTCACTGTTGTCTCATCACATAAGGAATCCAAGATTTAAGAAGTCATTGTTTACTATCACATTTAGAGAATGGATACTTTAAACACTAATCTTAGTTTCAAGGCCAGTCATGCAAAAGAAACATACTGCAGGCTAAAAGAAAAGAAATTAAAATAACTTCCTAAGTAATTAATCCTTAAAATAACTTTAAAAATAGGGACTGTAAAAAAGAAAAATTGCATTGATTGGGAAGCAGGGGGCAAAAATTCAGCAGAAACTGCACAGCAAGGTAAATGAGTGAATCTTCTAGCAGTTCTTTAATACATAAAGCATTCTGAAGCTAATATTTCCTATGCTTCTTCCTAAATCTCATAAGGCCTAGATTATGGCTAATATCTCATGACACCAAAAGTAATACTGCAGCAGATATTAAAGCATTTTTTTTAGCTACTTATTCTATAAAATATTAATTGCAAGCCCGTGCATGTGCTGTATATATAGGGTATTAGGTAACTGAGTTCCTGCTCAGTTCTAAATCAATAAAAGATAACATGTATAGCATCAATCATATTTTACTCTTCCTTTACTACCTAATATAGGGAGCATTTGGGCTGAATTTTGTCCTAGGTAAACAGTCACCAACATCTCTGAAGCTAAGAATTCACTGGCTAGCCTCTACTACAGATTCTTACCTATGAAAGAGAGATTTTTTTCCAAAAGCATTTCTCGCAGCAAGACTTCGTGCTCGTGCCCAATAGCGCTGATAGCTTTAGGTTAAGAAATGGAAGATTACTTTGGAAAAGAAGCAACTTCATAAAAACATCATCTGTAAAGTAATTGATCATAGAATTTATTTGCCTTCATCTGCATTTCAGAAGTGATCAGTGATTTGAACTCTAAGTTTTGAAAATCCTTATAGGGATTTTCAGAAGTGTACACAACTGCAAAAATCAGATTATTGTATCAACAGCATACATTTTACAGAATTAAGACCCATTTTACCATATTTATTCAGTATAATTAAGGACAGTATTTCCATTTTTTCTTTATTATTTATTCTTCTAAATATAAAAGAAAGTGTGATCCTAAAACACGCATTTAAATACCTTTAAAGTTGCTCTTTGCTGACTAGTAATCAATTCTCCAATCCAGCAAAGGATAAAACAAACTGGTTTTCTTTCCTTATATTATGAAATTGATAGGTACTACATCCATCTGAAATATCATACTGTAAAAAAACATACTTTTAATTGATTTTTCAGAAGCATGAACTAATGTCAGGGAAGGATGAAATCATATTTTATATTGAAGTCGTTTTCACTTCACTGACAGCCTGTTGATCCAATGTGCTATTCCTTGCAATATGTAAAAAAGTCACCATATTAAATATTTTTAATGTATCCTCCTGGAGGTCAAAGTTCTATTCTGGAAGCTTTTAAGAAGAATCCTGGGGAACAATATGATAAAAGATCTTATGTTAAAAGCAGTTAAGTTCCAAATTCTGTTTAAAATAACTTCTTAAAACTTAAATTACAGATCATCTTACCATTACAGTAAATTACTTAACTTATATGAACACTTCATACTGAACAGCAATAAAATAATTCTATGCAATCATTTAATATATACATACAGCTTATATCAATTGAAACTATATATTATGTTAAACTCTACTAGCAATTTCAGAACAAAAGGGACAAATGCAGAATGGCAAAAAGGTAAGAAAAATACTGCAAACAGAATTTACAATGCACCATAAGCTAAAACACTTAGTCCATAATAATACCTGTTATTGATGTATGGCAGCGACCATGGGGCAAAACTTGTAAATAACCTCACAAGCCATTTTCTACTCATGCAATCTAGCAGCCTAGTTTCCCGTAAGCATCTGAACTATTACTGAAAAATAGCTTCTTGGCATTTACAAAGAGGTTGACTTCATACTTTGGTCCATGCATATACAATTAGATAGTTATATTTAAAATCAATATGCAATCCTTCAGAAGACATTATGCTTTTAAAACCTTAACTTTAAATTGATTTTTAACTATTTTATGCACCTCAAAATTAACATCTAATTCAGCAATATACTTGCAGTAATGCACTCACACAGCTTAGTATTAAACTTTCCTGTACCAAAATGGAATTGAAAAACTCCCCATTACTCTCATTGATGTCACTGCATATTCAACAACAGATTTGAGCCAGAATCTGAAGAGGATATATAAGTCTTTTCTAGACTGCAGGCAAGTAAGTCTTAAAAATGGTTCATAAGTCTACATATGTGTCTTTACATGTCAGAAGACTACAGCCAGATTGCTCACCCACAAAATATTAATCTTAAAATTCTGGCTATGAAAACTAGTGATCAACAACCCTTTAAAATGTGTGGTTTATTAGATTAAGCCACTTTCAGAGTGCTTTGTTTAATCATGAAGATAATGTCAATGAATATTTTAAATTACAATTAAAAGCACAAAATACAAAGACAATTAGAACTCTGTCCTGCTGCTGTTAAAGTTAATGGGGGCAGGCCTGAGGCTGTAGTGGACACAAGTGTTTCTAGTGGAAAGAAAGTATTTTTAAGGAGTGACAATCACATGTAACCCAACTACAAGAAGCACTGTTTTTCATGCATAACTAAACATCACTGTAGCTTTCCTATCCTGCACCTGTACAGCGAAATCAAGATTTTCCCCCAAACCGCATGCAGGAGGGACCTGCCTTACAACTCTGCTCAGTGGTAGCAGGCCATGATTTTGAAATTGTTCCTTTGACCGCAGACTGAAACAGAAGAACTACTCCTGCAGGACTTCATTAAAACAGATTTGGGTTCTCAGTGACCATTCCTAACAAATTGTAATCTTAATCTGGAATACTCAGTGCCACATGGAATTCCCTCAGTGTACACACAGTATGGCCCTCTAATTAACTATTTCAACACTACAAAAAAAAGTCCCTGAAAATTCAGGATATATGTGGGCTTTTTACTACAGTTAGTATAATCTCCTTTAAGAAGAAGAGAAAATAAAAGAACTGCACTGGAATGTCCGATAGCAGTTTGAAAATACTGATCGGTCAATCACACCTGAAATGCACTTGAAAAAATTTCAGTTAAAACTCATATATGTAAAAAGCCATAATGTTGAACACTATCTATGAAACTTATTAATTTAATCACAGAATAGCTGAGATTGGAAGGTATCTCCAGAGATCATCTAGTCCAACTCCACCACTCAAAGCATAGTCACCTGGTCTTAAGAGAAAACCAGATATACATTTCAACTAATCAAAACCAAAGAGGTTCAATCAGGCATATGAATGTGTAACCAGCAAACTGACATCCTCCCATGGCCCATCTGATTTTTTGTTAGTGTAAGAGAAAGCTCTGCAGTGACCCCCTAGCTGACTGAATGTAAAAGAGAGGAGTATGAAACGTGTTTTGTGAAGCAGAACCTTATGTCAGGTTAAAGCTAGACACATCTCTTCCACACAGTCTAAGCTCATCAATTGTGCACCTAAAATTTTATGGGAAAGGATACTGTTTGATGCAGTCCACCAGTGGTCCATAACAACAGTCATTCACAGTACACTGCAGACAAATAAGAGAAGTAGTACACTGATGGGCAACTACAAAACCATTATAGTTAAAGAGTATCTTAAAAACAGTAATTACTTTTCCTCAAAAATGCTATCAGATGCTGTTCAGATTTAATCACAGAAAACAAAAACTGCATGCTTTTATTCACTATAAAAGCAAGCTATTAAAAAGTGAAATGCTCCCTTCACAAATATTGCACTGCCATTTATAGTGCACTCTGACCTCACTGATAGTTTATGATGACAGTAATTAAATGAGGTTTAAAATCTTTTACTCTGCTAGGCAGATAACAGAATTGCCATAGGAAAAAAAACCCAAACCAAACAAAACAAGTGTGATTAATACCTGATAGACTTGATTTGCTAACACTCCATCTGGAATCTGAGAAGGGTCCCGTAGCATACTATTTATAAGAGTCTTGGAGGCTAGGGAGATAAAAAATAAAAACATACAAAAAACCCTGTTAGCTCAGTTATTAATAACAACACTGATGATATTAATAATTTTCAAAATTATCCACCCAGCAAATACAAACTTACAAATTCCTAACTACTTACCCATTCTGATACAATTAACTCTAAAGTCTTGAAGTGCCAAAGGATTTTATCAGCCCAAGGTGAAAGCAGGACCTTATTTACTTAGTTCCATTGGACAGTTTGTGTTTTAGAAGCATCATGCAAGCTTCTAAGGAAACAGTTTAGTATACAGTAAATGTAACTGAAAATAACTTTCATATCCTTTTAGAACTTCAGGAAGAAGACATGTAAAAATTCAAAACAGCCTTTAAAAAACTTGAAGGACTTCCTGATTCCAATTTATTGGTTTTCAAATTTAAGGATTTACTTACTCAATGCTGACACATTTTTCTGTGTGCATTTAAGAGCCAGGAAAGGGTTTTCTTTGCTTTTTTGAAACGTATAAACGTAAGTCAAAAGAAATAAGAAGTTAATTTTAGCACCTATCATTTTTTTACTCACTGATATTGATACTACAATGAAAAAATAATGTAGAACAGGAGATACCTTGAGTTTATTTTCAAATACAGTCTTTGTAATCCTCAGAATTGTCTTCTCTCCATGTGCTTAGTCTGGGTAGTTGCAAATACCAGTTAATTACTAATAGTAGTGGAAAGACTTTATTCTAGAAAAACACCTTCTAAAAACATCCAGTATTTCATTTTACAATTTCTCAGAGAAAAGTCAACACTGCTGCACATGCTGCTTCTGTCTTGGGAACAACCTCTGATGGAACTCAGCTGGTGGTGTATTTACACTACTGAATCCTTAAGTGTAGATCAGGTTTGAGACTTGTAAGGTTCTCCACGTTGCCCAAGATTTCCTGTGTGACTTCAGAGTAATTCCTTTAACCTGTGTGTGCTCCAGTCCTGTAAAGAAAATGAAAAACTACTCTTTTCCTGTTCTTCATCTGTTTTGCTCCAACTCAGAGCCAAAGCTTTGTCATGGTCTTCCGTAACTGAATCAAAAGACTCAGGTGACACTGTGAAAAGGACTGACGGAGTCTGTGAGACGAAGGGATCTCCCATATAAGCAGCAATGCTGCTGTATTAATGGATG
>WEKY01003746.1:12500-22500 GCA_013390045.1 Picathartes gymnocephalus | reverse complement strand
TGATGAAGTAGAAAGCTCATTTTAAAGAAAAGCCACTTGTTAAAAAATACATAAATTCATGAAGACATTAAAAACATTCTACCATAGTTTATGAACTAACATGTTATTCAAACATAACAAAAGGCACTGAGAATGCAAAGCCAATAGCAATTCTTTTGCATCCACAAATCACTATTGGCATACATGGTTAAACATCTTGGACATGATTTTTCACTAAGGTGTAATGATTTTCCGTTAATAGGAAAATAAGCTTCTCTAGGCAAGGATTTAATCTTTAATTTATGCTATCCACCTACTTTGCAAAATACCACACCAACAAATCGTAGAGAAAATTTGAAAGGGGGTAAATATTAGTGGCAATTATATGCTAAGATAAGTTAGCAGTGATTACGGAATTATACAATGAAGTCTATATCCACTACATTATGTTTTTAATGATCACTCCAACAAGCACTTAAGTGACTGTGATACACCAAGGAATGACCAATACCACTGCAAAAAGTAGAAACATCACTAAACTCTTCCAATTTTTGGACATGTCAGAAAGAAGAAAATTAAAGAAAAAGAATTTTCATATAAAATCTTTGTTAAAGTTCATTAGTAACAGCTACGGAAACAAACTAGTCACACAGACAAGCAGAGAAAAAATGCAATGCCCTGTCAAGGGTTAGACTCAGCAAACAAGAGAAATGCATGTCCATTTCCCCACAAAAAAGTTAACAGTGGTGTGACATAGGTTGATACCTACTAAATCAGGTTGTTTAAAATGTTTTGTAAGAACCTAACAAAATTTAAGTGATGAGGTTACAGAGGATTCAAATATGTCAAATTCAGGTTACAATCCTGACGATGAATCTGCGTAAACTGGCACCTACTGAAAAGCTGCAGCTCCACATAGCTGCAAGCTTCAGGTCAAACACATGATAGACTTGCATAAGTATTTTCAGGGCAGGCCTCTCAATTAATTTATAAAAAGAAAAGCAAAGAAATTTCAGAGAAAAGGCTAAATGAATACATGCTTCAATAGCAGATTGAGAAAAAGGATTTTATAAGTGAAACGTGTGCCTCTTCATTCTGTCTACTGAATTGTTTTACTAATCTGAAAAGAAAAATAAAATTAAATGTAAGTCAAGCAAATCTCGATACTGAATGCAATTAACCAGTTCTGTCACATGAGATCAGCAGGAGAAGGCATTGAGAAAAAAGAGAATCAGCCCTGAAGTAGGAAGAAGAAAGTTCTTCAGAAAAGTAAATGGAATTCCGATTTGGGAACTTGAGAAAGGCAAGAAACTCTACAGTCTTGTAACTAAACTTAGGATTAATTGTATTGCCAAGGATTCAAAATTATTTTAAAAAGCTGTTTCTATTACTTCAATTTTCAATTGTTGATAGCTTTCCTAAAGAAAACAACAACAGGGAATAAAAAGAGTTGCATTTCACAAAGAGATACTTGAGACTGCAACTCCAAGTGTAAATTTAATCTGAATTGTGGGATTTCACTGTTTGAAAGGTGAAGAAATTGGGGCTTAGCACTTGGAGGTTATGTCTTCAGAGACATGAGAGTCCAAGACAGAAAATATTCCCAAATCATAGTATCCAGTAATGCATGGTGAAAGAAACAGGTTAGTTATTCTTACATGTTACTAGTCTCTAAATTGGCTGAAACAAGCCTATGCTTGTTGATTGATTTTAATTAGGCTGAATAAGAAGAAATGGACCTGGAAATATTACCAAACTCCTGCTTAGACTCACCTGGAACTATCACACTAGTTTCTGTCATCCTATCTCAAAAATGTCCACTGGAAGAATTAAACAAAAAGACAGAAAAGACAGAAAAAAAAAAATCAGCGCTGGCCTAAAGAAACATAGAATTTGGGAAATGAAACATTTATTTTAGAAGACACAAAAAAAAAGGGATACCAAATAAAGACAATGCCTGCTTATCATTTCTGCTGAGTGTTAAGAACACTCATAGGCATACACGTTACTCTGAAGAAAGCATTTAGATTTAAACCTTTTTTCTACGCAAAGACACATTTATTAAACTCATAACCACAAAACATCAGGGCCAAATATGTCACAGAATTTTAAAATGCTGGATATTTAGCATAGTGAGTTTTCAAAATAAAAAGAAAACCAAGTAATTCTCAAAAAAAGGATCAGCATTTTGGAAGTGATACAAAACAAGTATTTCTTTTAAGAATTTCTTTGGGAGACAAAAGATGGGTAAAGGTTATCTGTAAGTGTCTGCTGGGGGGCAGAGTTGGAAGAAACACATTGTCAGTAAGTTTTTTGAAACCTATCATGACTAGCTGCTCATTCACTACCACGCCAGCACGATCAGGGAGAGAACTGGAAGGGTAAAAGTGAGAAAACTCATAGGCTGAGATAAAGACAATTTAATATGGAAAGCAAAACACAGGGAAAGCAAAACAAAGAAATAATTCATTGTTCCCCATGGGCAGGGAGGTGTTGAGCGATCCCCGAGAGAGCAGGGACCCATGACTGGCTAACAGTGACTCGGGAAAACAAACACCATCACTCCAAATGTACCCCCTTCCTCCTTCTTCCTCTTATTTTACTGATAATTATGTCACATGGTCTGGAATATCCCTTTGGTCAGTTGGGGTCACCTGTCCCAGCTGTGTCTCCTCCCAACCTCCCATGCACCCCTAGTCTCCTCACCAGCCCGGCAATAGAAGAAGCAGAAAAGGCCTTGGCTCTGTGTAAATTCTGCTCAGCAATAAAAATAAAAAATCTCTGTATTATCAACTCTGTGTTCAGCACAAGTCCAAAACACAGCCCCATACCACCCACTGTGAAAAAAGTTAGTGCTACCCCAGCCAAAGCCAGCATACCCACTAAACCAAACATTCTCTCCTTTGGAGAAAACCAAGACATGTAGCCATGCAGCTTAACACACAATCTGAAGGCATTCAGATATTGTAGAATATATGGAGGATAGCTCCCATACAGAATGGAAAATAAAGTAAATTGCATAGAGAAAAGCAAAATTTGTGTACATGAAGAACAGATCAAAGTCAAATAGTAATTCCTTAAAAAGAGTAAGCAATCAGTAAAATAACATGCAAAGCACTTGGACTGGAAACATATTCCCTACTTCACTGGAGAAAACAATTGGGAACAACTTTAATTTTTAATTAAGAAAAAATATTATAACCCATTTATTAAATATGTATTTAATTGCTCTATTGTGAACTAAGGTCAAAATACAATTTCTAGATTCTCAAGCTATGACGTAAGGTTAGCTTTATTGATCTTCTGCGTGACTTGTTAGAGCTCTCAATCATTATTTTGACAGTTTTATCATACTGTAATAGACTTTCTTTTAGATAATTACAGCTACTATGTTAGATTTCAATCTCCTGTAGGACTTTTACTCTAGACAGTCATACTAGATTCCTCTAGATCTTGTTTCTTTTGTCATACATACGAAATAAAATTTCAATAAGAGTCTTAATTATTTTAACAGCTTAATTTTAAGGCTCAGCAAACAAGTTCAAGAGTCAATTATACAAGAAAACCTTCATCCTTAAAATCTCTCACAAAATTTATGTTGTAAGTTGTCATGGTTTGAACAAATGACTTTTCTGGTGAGAATTCTTTGGAATTTCCTATGGGTATAACTTCCTACAGGCTTGGATAGCCAATTGATTTCCTAATTGTTAGATGGACACTCTAACCACTTAAAAGATTTAAACCGCCTCTGCGGGGTACATCTTAAGAAGTTAAACCGAGAGATTCTTTCTCTTTATCTTCTGCCTTTTCACAAGGTAACATCGCCTGCACGGCCCAGCCGGCCGCCCCTGCACCTCGGCCTGGGGCCTGCCGGGCCGGGCCCCTCCCCCGCCCTACTGGGAAGAGGGGCCAAGGAAGCCATCAGCCCACAGCTTCCTGCCGCTGCCCGCAGTCCCCCACTGCCCCGCGCGGCCCCCGCCGCTGCTGCCCGCGGCCCCACCTAACGCTGCTGCCAAGAAGCTGTCGCCGCGGGGCCGACCGACTCCGCTGCCGCCCGCAGCACGGCTTTCCTTCCTCCTCCCCCCCCATGTGCACCAAATGCTGCCAAGATGTCGCAACGCAGTCGCTCCTGCCTTCTCCACTCTCCTGCCTTGCTGAGGGGGGTTTCCAACAGCCCCGGCTGCTGCCCAACAGGGTCTCGTGACCAACAACAGAACACGGAAGAGAGTGAGTGCACTAAAGGGGACTTAGATTTCACTTTAAGTGCACAACATTGACTCAGAGAAGTAGGACACGGAAGCAACTGAGGCACCTAGGTCAGTGAAAAAGGTCTGAAAGTCTAGAGAGAGAGGAAAGCAGAGATGCTTTAAGCTGAAATTTTTCTATGAGCCCATAGTAATTGACTGAACCACTTCCTTCCAACTCATATTGTACCCATAGTGGGAATGCGACCTGTTCTAACCCTGGACCAAGCAAAGGCACTCATGCTGCTTTTCCACAGAGAAAAAACCCTTACCTCTGGGTAATAACTGAGGCTGAAGACCCTTACCTCAGGGTAATAATAGAGGGAAGAAGACCCTTACCTCAGGGTAATAATTGAGGGAGAAGCCCTTACCCCAGGGATGATAATAGGGGCAGAATGCCCTCACCTAAGGGTAACAATGGAGGCACATTCTTAGTCCACAGATGGGAGAATCCTTGTTTTCAGAGAGAGAAGACTTTTGTTTTTTCTACCAGAACAGCTCTTCCTTAAAATACTACCCTATGATACAGAGATGGGTCCTCGAAGGCAGTTGCAGGAACAACTGTATGTTGAGGGAAGGGACTCTTGCAGTGAACAGATACCTGGGCAGCTGATTCGCTGTGAAATTGGACCCACGAAAGAACTGTGTTTCTTGTGGGAAGTCTCCATGGCAAAGTAGAAGAGACTCTTCTTCCCAACTAGACTGATTAAAGGCTATTTTAAAGGTGGTAAACTGACCAAAGGTCTCTAAGTTTTGTTTCTTTGTATTGTTGATAGAAAAAGAGTTGTTGGTAAAGAAAGACGAGGTGGAGGGAAAGGAACATCTGGAGGTGTTTTTGATTCTTATTATTTTCTTTTTAAGTTTTTCTCTTTTAGGTTTGTTAATAAGCTATCTTTTTACCTTCAAAGGTTTTAGACCTGCTTTTCATTTCTCATTGAATCCTTATCTCACCACAAAAATGAGTAAGTAAACTCAGTAAGTACACTGGTGTTAGGCCAGAGTATTGAACCACTGCACTATTGCCTGGTGTGAGGAGGCAAACATGAAACTACAAAAGTACTGAACACCTACAGTGGCAAAACAAAAAGCCTAATGTGTAACATTTATGCACCACAAAAGTTACTAAATGTTGTTAAATTGTATACATCTCATGTTTTAATTTATACCTGTTTCTAATCTTACCACCACGTCACTGCTGTCAACAGCCTGCATTTATCTTCCTAATAACATCCCCATAGGTACCAGTAGGCTGCTCTTCTTCCTTGTGAAACTATCTCTTCTCCCAGCTGAATAATCCCCAGTTCCCACAGCCTTTTCTCACAGGGGAAGTGCTCCATAACCCTTATTATCTCAGGGGCCCTCCAGTGACCTCTCCTTAGTCCATGAACTTCTCCCTTTTACAGCTGTGGCTTACTGAAGAAGGAGTCCAGAGTTTTGGTGCTTAGCTGAGTTAAGTCTCAAAGGCATCAGAGAGCAAGCACAGTGCTGACTGTGCTCCAACAACAAAACAATGTGACTGAGTAAAGCTGGGATGACATGTCTTCCGCTTCTGCCTAAAGGTATTTTTTGCATAGTCTAAACCACCTAAACTACTCCTTTAAAAATCAGAAGAGATCTCAGCTGGCAGCATTATGCTTTGTTGACCTGCTTACTTTCTTCTGATTTTCAAACAGTGGTTTCCAATCTCCTTAGTCAAAGAAGTGATTACACATCTCACGCTGAAGAAGGTTTTCGTCCTCTGAGTTCAAAGATACACAATTCTACAAACAGAACCAACTTAATTTAGTTGATGGCTGTGATCTTAAAACTGAGGTGACATTGGTCAAGGAGCTCACCAATGCGCAATGCTTAACACCAAGCATATTCTCTGCCTACTTAAGACATAGGCTTGCTCTAATATATTCTAGAAAGAGAAGCTGGAATAATCCAAAGAAAGGAAACTTTAAAGATTTGAAGGCAAACAGCTTTTCTCAGCAATACTGTCTCAAGAAAAATTCTCTCCAGCACCAATTTATCAGTGCACTACTGAGGCTGAATTCATCAAACATTTATACAGAAATGGAAAGACTGAATCTTGCTCAGTACTACAGAAAAGCTGAATTTTCTCTGAAAAAGTGTACAACAGACTTAGAGAAGTTAAAAAGAAAAATTGCCTTTCATTTTGTGTTCATCCATTTTTCCCTTTCAAGCTTAAAGAGGAAGCAAGGAATGAGCATGTGTCGATTCAGAAGTGTCTAGCCCATGCCTGTCAAGTTTAAGATTGAATCTGTGCTTTGATACAAACTTGCTGGAGGACTGTGGCCAAGTTAATTAACCTTCTCATGGTTCAAATATTTAATTTGTAAACCGGGAGTAGTATTTGGACCAAAACTCAAACATGGCCATTGAATAAGCCAGTATTTCAACAACATAAAGAAGGTGGTATCTAGTGGTTAGAAACTTGGTCATGTAAGCATCATTCACTTTAGTTGCGCATGCTGACCAGAGTTAAGTGGAAGTAAAAAAAATATTTTCCCACAGATAAAAAGAAAAGACAGACCAGGGGTGCTTCGCGGAATTATTATCAGCATTCATGATGAAAACATACAGTAAAACTGGTGATACGAATACTATTCTTCTGCATTGTAGACTCACCCTCCTGATTCTATTGCACTGTTAAAAGTAAGCTGCTTGTGTGTATCCAATTTAGGGATTCTAGAACCACCCTCCAGTTTCTTCAACAATAGTTTTAATTCAGTTGCCGATTTTCACTATAAGAGAAATTTGCTTTGAATATCTGCATGAGACCTGTTCTGTAAGAGCATCACTACATTGATGCCTGAACTGGCTACCTGGAAACAGAGACTAGACAGTAGTAAGAGAATAAAAGTGAATATTTATTTGAAGGTCTTCAAAGGCACACCCCGGGGAGCACACCCTGAGCTACCAGAACCCCAAGGTGGACCCCAAGATGGACATCCAGTCAAGAGTTCTTGACACAGTTATAGGTTCTGGTCCATTTGCATATCAACACACATTCACCAATTAAAACTTTAGCTACTGATGTAATTCTCTCCAGCTTGCCCCCCCTTCTTTAGATGTTGGTTTACACATTCTGGGCCCAGAACAGTCCAGGTGTCCTGGAAGAGCCAGCCTAGAGAGGCTTGTTATGTTTATCAGAGTCTGAGAGAGCAGCAGCTAACAGGTTCCAAGGCACTTCAGAGTAGCATTACAGGATTTGAGAAATATGGAAGTTAAAATCCAAGGCATCATTATGGATGGACAATTACAGAGAAAATGAAAAAAGCAGGTTGTTTGTTAACAGTCAGTCTAATGGTGAAGAAAAAATAGTTCCCCATTGATAAAATGAGAACAAGTGAAATACTGACAAGCAGATTTAAAAAAAAAAGGTAATGCAATTTCAGAGGCAGAATCCATTCTGCGTAAAAGCAGACAAATATTTTGTGTTTTAAAGATGCAGAATTTGTATTTACTGCTTCAACTTATCAGCTTTGATAGCTGTCCCTATCTGACTGCTTTCCCTTCTCACCAATGCAATTAAAGAAATACAGATGCTTCCTATAGTCAAGCAAGAGATAAATAATATGAGATATCTAAAACTTTTGGTTTTTCCCAAAGAACTTCTACTTGTGAGAGGATAGCTTAAACGTCTGGTATACTTCCTCTTCATGCCTTTGTAAAAATATTCTGCCTTATCTGTATGAAATCAAAGACAGGAAGACGGAGAAAGTGAAAAATTAAGAGCAACTTCAAATGCTTGTTTAGAAACACTATCATTAGTCAGTACTAAAAATGAGACTTTCTCAAGTCTATGTGTTAATAGCATGTGCAAATGCAAAGAACCTGCGATTAATGTGATTTTATCTTTCAGAACAGTCAGTTAGCAGAATACAAACTTAATAGACCACAGTCAGAAGCCACCCAGCAAAAGATTCTTAAGTAAAAAACTCTTGCTTTCTGATATTAGTTGGCAAGAACAAAATTTCATCCATGTGGAAAACCACATGCAAACAAGTACAACAGAAGATTGCTGAGACCTACTGTGCATTTGTAAAGCAACCTACTGCAACTTAAGTTTTTGCATATCCAATAGACATAAAAGTGAAGATAGTGTTATATTCAAGATTGTTTTTACAATCAGCAATATACTGCAATCAGCATTTTCACATTTTCTTGAAAAACTAGTGATGGGCCTTGTTGAATGTCTAGATTTGTTCGACACCTAGCAAATTCTCTTAAATGTGGTGTATTTTAATGTAACTCCCAGCTACTCACCTGAAACAAAACGCTTACTTCCATGGATTCTGCATTAGTTCACTCTGATAATTAGTCCATTAATACACTTTGAAAGATGAAGTGCATTCCTACACTATATATATCTCAGGTAGAAAACAACGTGAAATAAGGAAAAACGTGAAATAAGACTTAATCAAATGTATATTTTAATTCCTGGAGATTTAAGCAATTTGAGATTATTGCAAAAGAGCTTCTTCAGAGTTAAAAATAATTTCTAAAAGCTATGTATGTATTTTTGGGAGAGGTGATACAACTTTGAAAATAATTGAAAAACATTTGAAAATAATGTTAAGGATTGTTGACATGCAAGGAACTCACATTTAGGCAGTGTTCAGAGTAGGCCGATTAGGTTATGTATGCTGCATAGATATACTTGACAATTTTTCACAACTTTTAATTACCTCTTACTAAAACTAGTTTCCAAAATTCAGTAATAGTTATATCTGTACTGTGCAGTTTGTAAAGCTCCAGAACGCTTGTTTCAGAATTGTTTTCCAACTCTTGCCTGCTGTCTGTCTTCACTTGGCAAGTTGACTGTAGATGTATTTTAACAGATACCAGCACTGTTCTGTGCAACTGCTCAACTTCAGAACATAAAAGGCATCTTGTTCCTTTTTAACATTTCACCAAGAGCTGAGTGTAGAAAGCCTGATGATACTGGTTTACCTTTTTGAGTTGCTTATCCAAGAGCTAAGAAAAAGCAGAGAAAGGTGGAAGGATACTCTGACCTTATATACATGTTACTCTCAAGTTAATAATCAACAGCAGGTAGTCATATAGAAGCAGCTTGAGATTGTATTTTACATTATTATCTAAGTGTAAATAAAAAGAGGGCAGAAAAGATAGAATTAAAGAAAGGTGTAAGATTCTGTCCTTGTTTCTCTTTATGTAGTTGCCATCATAAATTGCCAATCCTGCTTACCACCTTCAACAATGACCTGGAGGATGCAAAAGACAAACAGGAGGCAGGGCTGCCATTCACATGGACCTACACAGGCTAGAAGATGGGCCAGTCAGAATCCCATGAAATTTAGTAAAGATCAATGTGCAGTTCTGTACCTGGGAAGGAGGAATCCCAGCAACAATGCAAGATGAGATGGATTGGCTGAGGAGTACTTTTGCAGAAAAGAACTTGGGGGCCCTGGTAAGGCAGCAAACTGAATGTCAGCCAGCACTGTATTGTGGCAGAGAAGGTGGACATCAACTTGGGCTTTACGAAAAAGAGCAAATAGATTAAGGGAAGCCATTATCCCCTTTACTTACCATTTATTAGACCATAGCTAGAATACTGTTTTGCACCATGGAATTCAACACCTGGAATTCAATGTCTTGAAAGGATTCTAAGAACAGAACTTATCTATTTTAACAACATCATCGACTTTATTTTTCTTTTTAAGATACAGAGATAACTGTAGTATGTGATGTTACATTTACACGGTTTCATTACACTTATGAAAGGCACCACCTCTCCTTGGCCCCAG
>WEKY01003746.1:0-7500 GCA_013390045.1 Picathartes gymnocephalus | reverse complement strand
GATAACAATATGAAGCTTTTCCTATTTAACAGAGCTGCTACACACTGTAATACAACTATGTTATATATTTCTCATCAATTTTTACAGTTTCCACTGATTAAATATATATTGACTCATAAAGTATTACCATTACATCAATTGTCAGCAGATGCAAGAGTATGTCATTTAAATATTAACTATCATATAAAAATGGCAGCTTGACTGTTTGGAAGCAGTAATCTGGTGCTGGTTATTGCCACGTTTCCCTAATGCATTAGGTGGCAGTCACAAAATGCATTGCCTTTCTGATATACCTGCTACTACAAAACCAGAAGCAGATAAGTTCCTTATGTATTTCCCCTTTCTCTTAGATTTAATTTTTATTTATTTCTGAACTGCAGATATCTTTGATCTGAATTGCAAAAATGCATTAGTGAAATATAAACAAAGATATGCTCACTGGAGTCAGAAATTATAGGCATCATCTCTAAATCAATGGGAAAAATATACAAAGAACCATTAACAGATATATTACTCTGTGCTTGAAGTATTTTTATGACAGTTACCATATAATATGGGTGCAATATATTATGCGTTGGGATGTTTACCTAAATTCTTAATAAGATTGTACTTATTTATGTAAAGTATACTCTATTCTCAGTACTTCAAGACTTATCTTTTCCAGAGATGGTAAGAAGCTACACATTGCCACTAATATGAAATAAATCCTTTATTCTATGCTAACAGTACGATCAGGTTACACAGACACTTCACAGACCATTAAAACCTTCCAGTAATTGATAGGTAATCGCTCATTTGCTGGCTGCAGCAATGTACATGAGAGAAAAAACATTCTTTTTTACTAATGTAACATGTAGAACTTGCTGCTATTGCTACACTTAATGTTCATAGTGCCATATCATTTTTAATGCAAACACTCATTTTCTGCTTCCTTCTTACATTTTCTATTAAAATGCAACACAAAACAGCATACATTTCATTCTATTCCTCTGAGGACTGCATAAGCAGTTCCAAGGAGTATCAGCTATTGTACTGTTACTATTACAGTAAATAAATATTTTAGAGTTTAAAAAACAGGTATTTCATCAATTTTTTTTTTCTAGGAAACTCCTTGCCACTCATTCAAACTTTACCTCTTGTTTAAGCTAGTGCTAAGATAGCAGTTTTTAATACAAATAACACCTTGTATAACAAGGCAAATTCATATTCTACTTAATAAACAGCATCAATAAATTTGTCAAGACTTTAATGGCATCTGTACAGAACTTTCCATACACTGAGAAATTTATTCTGCTTAAGTGCTTTTATCTTAAGCAGTTTTCATTAGCCATCCTCTAATCCATATGAACAGAAATAAACGGAGCCAGGAAAATGTTTTAAGCCTTCCTATTACTAGAAAATAGTAATAACTTAGATGGGTTTTGTTATTAAAAGCAAGGAATCAAACTGATACAACTCCATTTAATCAATGTGCAAATTTTTAGTAAGTTTATGCACTATAGACCTGCAGTCTGTCTGAAATTTCCAGCAAAATACAAATTCAGGGTATCCAACACATTCTCCTTGAAGTTAAAAGACTAATTACATTAACTGATTTATTAATAAATGTGGCTTTTTGTCTAATTATTTTAAGTACTAACAGACTGGGGAACCATTTCAAATGTCTAATGTGCCTTGAAACCATTTTTTTTAGGTTAATTACATTTCTCACTAAAGTCACTATAGATATGCCCCTCAGGTTTTACACCGCAAGATTAAAGAAAAAAGAAAGATGATTACCTCATTGGCCAGGTCCAGTAATACTGGGGCAGCTGCATTTTTCATCACCCCATTCAGGTACCTAGACAAGACAAAGCCAGGTAATTTTGCAATGGCAAGAAAAGGCCAGTTTATACATGTCAGCATCCCTTGTGAATCTTCTTCATTTGGGGGAATATACCCCATTACAGAGTATGTGATGGGAAATCTTTTAAGAAATAAGTATTTTAAGCAATCACTAACTCACCAGGGTTGTCTCCTATTCTATTCATCTGCAAAATATATCCATCTCAATAATGTCACTGGTAAAAAACCCAATATATCAAGAAATTTAAAAAAATGTGGCTTAATGTCACACAAACAAATTATATCTGTACTACGTAAAGATGCATGACAGACAAATAAACCTCTATAATTCACAGTAAAGATTTTTGGTTCCACATGACCTTCAACTATGAAGGTGCACTGTATATCTTACTCAATTCACTACTATGCACGAAAACATAAATTCTCAAATTTATTCCAGATTTTATCAACTGGGCAGTAGTTTAAATACTAAAGGCTTACTTTAGTGAAGTCAATCTAACAATTAATACTCTACAGAGAAAACAAGAAATATTTAGGATTCAATAAAGGTTGATAGAAAGTCATTATCCTATCCGTGGCAAAGGATTAATGTTTCTGGTTGAAGGTATTACAGAATGATGTTTCTGACCCTTGTTTCACACAATGTTGCTTTCCTCACTTCTGTTACTTTCACTGCTGATATTTACATTTTGATAAAGCCGAAAACCTGTGTTCAGAAGCTGATGGGAAGGAGCTATGATATTGGAAGCCACTTTGTGCTTTGCAGCCATGTGGAAAAGAACAATAGTTACCAGCATTTGAACCTGCTCGTTTATCCTATCTGTACTCGCATAGCACATTCATTACTGACATCATTAGAAGGCCACAGCCTTTCCAGCTCTATCATTATCTATCCATCAGAAGACACTCTTCTACTCATTAGTTACAGACATTAAAATTCTTTATCATTTTACCTTTCTGTGGAATGGGTGGAACACCTTTATAAAACCCCTTCACATAAGATTAGATAGAAGCCTTTTTGCTTGGAAGTTATTCCGAGGCTTAAGGAAATAAGGAAATGAAAAAAGCTTTTTGCTGTAATCTATTTTAGTTCCACATAAAAAAAAAAACCCCACAAAACAAGATGCTTCATATATGTTTAAACATAGAAAATTTATAACAGAAGAAAATGAGAGATCATACACAAAACACCTAACCAGGAAAATATACTTGAGATTAATGTTCTCAAACATGCATCTAGATGATAGAACAGCAACACTACACTGACAGTGAAGTAAATTTCTGTCAGGTATTTCTAATGCTTCTAGCAACTCCATTATAGACTAACAGGTCTCACCTGCTGATGGCAATACTGTTCTGAAAACTTGCTGAACCTTCTTGTACTTTGTGTTTGCCTAAGTTTCAGACTAGAAAGTCTCAGCCAAGCAGAAGAAACTACTCTACTCATCTATTTTACTTGCTCCTAACAGGGACCACTGAAAATGCCTACCTTCAAAACCTGGTAGCTTCTGACCTAAGAAAGCAATGACAGCACAATTATCCGCTTGCATGTCAGCAGAAATACTAAGAAGCACAGCACCCAGACTGGGGTTTACAGCAATAAAGTAGATGCTACAGAAGAGCAGAGGAGAAGACATGTTTGTCATGTTTATGTGTGAAGTATTTCAAAGTGGCTTCTAACTCAAGTTGTCTGCTTTTGTATCCTTCTAAACATACACAGTAGATCTATTAAAAGAGGACTGAGATGAGTTTTTTAACTATTGACCAGAACACCTCTGATTTTAAAACATGTACATTTTACTCAGCTACGTTAATACACTTGCAAAATGACATACCCAGAAATAGCATAAAGAATGATTTTCCCTACCACTACCACACAGCTTCATACATAATGCATTAGTTATGTACTGCTATCATACTTCAGACTACAGAAGAAGACAGGAGACCAAATCCTCCTACCTGATGTGAGACAAACTTAATCATACCTGCAACCCTACTGACACCAATACAACTGCTGCTTTGCATAAAGCAAAATTCTGTCCCATGTTTCAGGTTGAAGTTTCAGGCTGGAACTAGTGATTTACACATACTATAAGAAAATGGTTATTTACACAGCAGTTACAATTATCACAGGCCACTTCACTGATAGAAGTAGTGCTGTATATGCATGTTATTAGCACAACAAAATTTTAAGCCAATATTCTTCCTAAACAAGAATCAACCCTAAGAAAAGTGTGATGTGATCCAGGTACAACTTTTACAGCACAGTACAACTACGAAAAAAACAAAATCAAACACCCAAACTAGTACACTTCACAATAGATATTCTAAACCAGTGTCTGATATAATCAGGCTGTGGTTAAGTTTTAAATACACAACTCTGGCAGAAGCACAGTTAATTGTTTACAAATGAAGGCTCTTTGATTATCTTCTTGATTCATACAGATTAGTATTAAGCATGAATATCATACATCACAAGTATGAATTCACTTGCCATGCACGCTCTTCAGATATGTCAGTCTACAAAGTAATATTTTAATTGCGTATCTTTACCTGTTATCACTATGCCCCAATTATGTCACTGGAATATTTTTAGTAAAGCCTATAGAACTAACAGAAAAACTATAAGGTGTAGCAAGAACAGTTTATTAGCCTAAGATACAAACAATTGTAAAACGACACAAAGGTTTTCATCCTCCCTTAAAAACTATTTCTGACACTTCTGTTGATAAAGCAGGAGTGATCTAAAAATTAGTGCTTTAGCTGGCAATACATGAATATGTAACTTTTTGTAACGTAACACAGATGTTTTAAACAAGCAACTGTAACAGAACACGCTCTCTTGCTGTAAAAAAGTCATCAAAATCAGTCTTGACACAGAAATCCTAAAAACTACAAACTATATGCAATACATGATAAGTGCCATCACATGCACTGAAAAATATTTGCTTATCCTGACTTAGAGACAGGGAAGTAAACTCTTTCTTAATCAGAATGTCCAAATCCTAAAAAATTTCTGTATTTCCAATGAAACACATTTTTAGGGGAACCATTTTGTACTCCCAATTCTTAATTTGTTGTTATATAAAATTAGCTTCCTCAGCTAATTTACTCAGAAGTGCCAAAAAACCAGTAGCTATGATGAGAGTCTTAACTGGGGTGTGGACATCATACCTTTGGTAGTAACTTTCAATAGCTTCAGCAGTGTGATGCTTGGCATGTGTTCTTTTGATTTGTTTCTAGAAAAATGAAAAAACAAGGAATTTTAAAAATGTGTCATAGATCAAAACACAGAAATCATGACTACGCAAACACACAATCCTTGGCTACACTTTGATAGATGTGAACCATGTTTTTAGATTCTGTACAGAAATGACATTCAATCTACCTATTGAATTGAACGTCTTCAGACTGTACTGCTATGTACCATATGTAAAAGCCAGTAAGGTCACAATAATTGAATCTAAATAAGTTTACTGAAGGCTGCTGAGGGCAAAGAAAAACTTGTTCTCTCTTTCAACCTTTGTATTAATTTTCCCTCAATTCAATTCCATCTAAGTCTGGTGCACTCTAGTTTTACAATTCAATTGGCATTTTTAACCAGGAAGAACATTGCTTAAAAACAACTTATTTGAAAAACTACAAAAAGTAATTCCATAGAGATTTGCCACTTGACTGACACCTGTCATCTCATGATAAATGACTCCATTTTCTGCCTCTCTAGCCTTCTGCCACTCCGGCAATGGTCATTTATCATCATCTCTGTCAGCAATGGAAAGCAGCACTGACAGTGCAAGTCAGCAAACATTTAGCACATGGAACCACGCAACACAGGGAAATTATTATTGTCAGAATAATAATGGTTTAGCATAATTTATTACAGGTCCACCAAATAAGCAAAGGCTAGATGTTATTAGACAGATGGATGGGTAGGCTTGGCAGCCATCCACTGAGACTCAGGCGGTGCCTGATGTGGAAAAAGGAACATCCTCCAAACCAATCAGAAAGCTGGCAGTTCAATTACAAAGAAATAAAGGGACATTCATCATTCAATTAGGCACCTGTCAACCCTCACAAAGGAGAAAACTTCTAACCTGGTACTCCTGGGAGAAGATGCTCAGCAGAGTGGACTGCGATTGACTGGAACAAATAAAAGAAGGACAAAGTTAATTACTGGAGTGCACTGCAAAGAAACAAAAGAGAAGGGAGCTTCAAAGGTAGGCCTGCTGCCCTGTAATCTAACAGAACATGAAAACAAGTGTGGAAAAGTTGTTCCAGATGAACACCTCAGACAAAGGCTTCCTGCTGCTAGGTCAAGGAGAGAGGGTATGAGGGAGGGGAGAAAAATATAGCAAGAATTTCAAATCAAATTAGCATATTGTTTGGGTGATTCAACTTCAGAACCCAAAAGTCCTACCAGGATCAAGTAGTGGAGCTAGAAGGTAACAGGGAAAAAAAGGAAATTAAAGCAAAATTTCCATTAATAATTGATGGAGTTAAATTCCATCAGCAGTTGGGAACATGCCGCTTGTTCACTGGCAACATATTGAAATTCATTTTGTTAGCAGTAAGGGAACTTCTTCAGCAACTGTCTCATATTCAGGTTAAAAACTTTCCCCTCTGTCAGAAGTAGCATATGGGACCAGTGGAACATTCCCACTGAAACTGATGTGCTTTGAAAACGGAAACTTTCACAGCAGGAAGCCAAGATTCCCCGGAGTCGGTCATTTCCAAAAGCTGCCATAAGCTTCATTCATCTAAGGCTCCACTCAATGTCAAACACCTGGCAATGAAGCAACCTGGAAAGCATTCTTCCCAAGTGGGAATTTTTCTCTCTGAATTGTTAACATTTAGAAATGAGACAAGATTTCTTTCCTCTGAAAGGCAATCAATACCACACCGCTACTGTTTTCAATTGTCCTCTGTGGATATATCTACGCCATCACATCCTGAATACTACTAATTACTCCTGATATATTTTTCTACTACATGCAACTTGAACAAATTATAGTCTCAATAAATTGAGTTTTATGGTACACCAAAGCATTATGAATAATTAACATTTTTTCCTTTCATGAACTTACCTACTATGGCACAGCACAGGTAGTGCAAAGATTCTACAAGGTCTAAAATCTCACTCTTCTGTCAGATTTCTTGTATGTGAATTTAACACCTGTATCACATAATAATTACGTTAAAAGTACATGTTCTCTCCATACATAAATGACCCTTCTCCTTCCAACCGTCACAGTTCAGAAATACTAATTTAAGATAGAGAAGTCCTACTCCCACTTTCAAAAGGGAACACTGAGGGACAAAACAACTAAATGGCTGGATCAGATTTAAAGACAGTATGCATACACAGCATGATACGAAGTTACCTCTAAACCAACAAGTTGAAGACTCAGGAACAAAGTGACTGGATTCATGCAGTACTGTATAAAGAACTTACAAGTGTATCTTATCCATAGCTGTTCTTCCAGACATTTTGCCGTAACTCTTTATTTTGGGCTTGTCTGCCCAGTGCAACATCTGCGTGACAGCAGTAAGCTGAGCCTTGATCTTTGGTATTTTACACATGAGACTGTTCACCCTGAGTACTCACTGAGACTGAACGTGAAAACTGTAGAAAAACGATAGCAACAGAAACTGACT
>WEKY01003742.1:0-19794 GCA_013390045.1 Picathartes gymnocephalus | reverse complement strand
TTTTTTTTTTTTTTAAGGCAGAACTGTCTGGATCAGTAAAAAGCTAACAATGCTCCTCATTTAGCATTGTTTTTGGTTAACTGGATGCTTGCAAAGTGACAGTCACATAGATCAGACAACCCTAGTGAGCTAAACCTAATACCTCTGTAGATATATATGAATGGCAAAATGATATTAAAGCTGAGGTATCACAGGACTGCCTGGTTGAGATGATGAAACCTGAGGCAGATTAAAATCATAGAAGGGGGAAGAGGAAAATAAAAAAAAAGGGAAGAGAGATGAAGATTTAGTTTTTGTGAGAAACTTGCTTCACTAAACTCTGAATTGATGTGGTGAATTACATTAACTGATACAGATATACATTAGGTTTAGTGGCAGATTGAATCCATATGTAGTTACCACTCTGTGGTAAAATGTTGATTTGTCTGTGTTGGGCCTTTCCAATCAAAAGGCTCCCCCTTCAGCTAATTATATGCACACAAGAGAGGCTGCCTCCACCAATATCAACAAATCTCTTGGGAGTTCTGCTATGATCCTCTTTTTCTTGGCCTGACAAAGGCAATAACTTAATTTACTTTCACTTCTAGCCTCTGTGATAGTCTAACTTTTGGAAACAGTTTCTTCCATCCTGTTTTTTGTATCAAAGAATTTTAAAAGTGACTCTAAATTTTTGCTGTGAAGTAATTTTTAGCACTTTCTGAAAATTTAACTTATAATATTAATGCTCCAAAAATACTTGTAAATATTATGCCTAGTAACAAATAGCATAAATTGGAGCAATCCTGCTGATGTTATAAGAACCACATGGATTTACAAGATGTGTTTGTTTGCCTGGTGAACCTCCTTGACGAGGTGGCTACAGTGGGTGCTTGGTCAAAAAGTCATTATGGTAAAAGTAGCAGATTTCTGCAGGGATAACATCTGGTCTTAGGATGCTGATGATGCAGAGAGAATTAGACCAGAAAACCCATAGTGGCTACTTTCCTCATATCCTACAAGATCTAGTTGCTAACAGAGTCCTACAGGTGCCAGGCACCAAGGCAGGTTTCTGAAAACCTGAGCAACCCGTGTTACATAGATGGTTGAGACAAGGACAGGACAGAGAAAGGCAGGAGAGATCATGCCACTTGTGCAAGAGAAGATTGAAGGAAAAAAAAGGAAACATCTCCTCCAATAATTAGAGCAAGGTGGGGACATTCTCATGGTGAATTCCTGGACCTTTCCGGCCATTATAAGAAAGGAGAGTCTGAGCAGCAAGCAAGATTCAATGAGATTAAAATTTATGCCTCTGAAGGCATTTTGATGCACACATCTGCTCCCTTGACCCTTATTGAAAACAGGCATGGTCACTTCTGCCAAAATCTTCAAAGGTTTCAGAAGCATATATGTGCTGAAGGGGCTGAGCTTTGCTGTGCAAACACTAACTATTCGGGTCATCAAAGCATATGAAATATTCATGGGAACAAATATGATCAAACTTCTCCATTTGTTTATGATTGGAGTCCAAACATCATCAAGATGTTTCTGTCATTGTCATGTATAAATCTGTCCTCTGCATAGAAAAAACTCATTCTGACTCCCCTCCTACAGTCCACGTCCTGTCTGCCCTTCATGAACCTGCAGTCATTCTTGCTTACTTCTGGCTCTGCTGGGTGGAGGACACTCACTCAGGAAGGTATCAGTACCACACCTGGCACTGGTTCAGACCCTAGTCTCAGAAAATAATTTATTGCTCTAACAAAATGATGCAACAGTTTTCCAAACAGTTTTTCTCTTGTATTTCATATCCCAGAGCAAGAGGCCAGCTTTAGCTCCAGACATGAGTCATCCCCCGGGCAGGTAGACAGTAACCCTTTCCTGGCTGGCTTGTGCATTCCAGTACATTCCCTGCATTGCCCTGTCCCGTTGAAAACATCACAGAGCATCACTGCTTCTCACCCCACTCACTATAGCTCTGCAGGCTGAAGCTGCATTTTCACCAGCACATTGCTGTGTGCCACTCTGCTCTTCAGCAAAGCTTTTAATAGCACAAATCTTTTATTGCAGTAGTAGGATAAAATCATATCTGGACAGAAACAGCTTGGCCTTGGCACCATGTAGAGGCTGAATCTCACTGTAGAGGCTGAATGCATCTCCATCCAATGGTACAGGTTACTTGATAATCCTGACCTGTCACTCCAGCTCTGCAGCAAATGTAGGGGTGTTTCACAGCTCCCAGAGGTCTCTTTTTAGGCAAACAGCTTTTTTTTTTTGCCTATTCTTACAGTTGTATCTGATGGTCAGTATTGATAAATGAATGTTTCTTTCAGTGTCCTTTGCTTGATATGTATCAGATGGTATTTCCACAAGAAAAGAATCTTGTTAGAGGAAAGAGGCTTTTTACAATTGCAGAAGCTCAGGATTCCAGACATGTACCAACCTTATTGCAATATAGATAAGATTGTCCTCATGCTGAGAATTTCTCATAAAGTTATTTTGAATAAAAATTAAAATAACTGAAAAAAAGTTGTTCTTTCTGTATAACAGAATGATATGAAACTTCCAAAGCAAATAGGAAGGAAAAAAAAAGTATTCAAATAGGAACAAGAACCATTTTCTAATAAAACTAAGGCCTCAAGCTACAGAAGAATACCTCTCAGATACCTCTCCAAAATCTTAGCATTTGCATTATTCTTCCTAAGTTATGGTGGAAAAAATCCAACTCATAAAGTCAAAACATATTATGCAAATATTTATTTATTTAGAAGAGATAATATGAAAACCAAGTAAATGAAGAAGTGGGTTACCATCTTTCAAGTTTCAGTAAACTAATGGAAATCAGGAATAAAATTTCTTCATAGCCAGACTATGAAATACTACTCACTGTGTAGCATTTTTCATAGCATTAACAAAAACCACCAGCAGTGGTCACTGTCAGTGACAGTCACACAGACAACTTGCTGTTGCAGCATTATTTTTATTTATACTATGTGCTCTATGTACTTGTCATTGTTCATCCTAAAGACAGTACACACATGAGACATACCAGAGAATTACATTTCTAGACATTTTGCTTGTTTGTAGATTAGACAACTCAGCTCAGAACCATTTGGACCGGGCAGGATTCACTAATAATATCTGATGTGATCATTGCCACACGTTTCACAAGAACTATATTTCCCACAAAGACACACATACAATTTGTACAAAGGGCAGAAATAATCCTCTGAAGCAATGAGTTAAAAAAATCCATTGTTGTATCTTCCCTAACATCTATATGACTTAACATTTGGCAGGAAATAGAATGGAATTATGCATGATCTATCTACCTTATCACCAAGCCATTGAACACTGCAGAATTGTTTGTAGTGTTGCATGTTTTACTCTACTTTTAGATTTCCAGAAATGGCATTACCAGGTCAGCCAATATCTTCCAGCTAAAAAAGTAACTTCATTCCTGGAAGTTACATTTTGTAAGAATCATATTAAAATATAATACCTTCTTTTTATTGCATATCTTTCACTCAATAGAACTATGAATCACTTTGCAATTTGTTTGTGTATCTCCCCTTATTTGTAAGAATAGTGAATGTGACATCTGCCATCAGATTTACGTGCCATGTTTAAGAAAGGAAATTAGGAGTAATGTAAACCAATGAAATTACAGGGTAATTTTCATTAAAAAAATGTGATCACTCAAAGATAGTTTAGCTAGATCATCAAGGAAAAGGCTCTGCAAACATTTCCCCTGAGCTCTTTTCTGATATTTCAGTAGAGATTTATTTTTTTCTGAAAGATGACACACAAGAAACAGTGTTTTCTTAGCATGTACTGCAAAATAAGTTATAGTTTACCTACTGAATCTCTCATTTCCTTTCTACACACTTGGATCTTATAAAACTCTACTCCAAATACTAGACTTCAGCTAGGATGTCTACCATGGTGACAGCTGAAATTTATACAGCTGCAGATTTTGTCCCTGTGTCAGTCCAAATTGTCTGAAGTTCTTCTGTATACATTTCATTTTTACAGTTTCAGGAAGTATTTTCAAACAGGTCCTTATAGTTCACAGAAGGATGTTTCCTAAGCAGGAGAATACTTAGATTAATAAGTTCAAAAATACCTCTTTTTTCATTACAGGATGTAAAATTCAACTTCTGGAGCAAAAATATGGCTTTTGTGGTCAGGTCAAGGCTGCTGCTGTGAGTTTAATGAGTAGCCTCCAAACACTTTATTGTTAAGTTTCACTTAAAAAACACACCTGGTAACAGCAGATAGGTGCACTGATAAGTTTAACAGCTGATTGTACTTGCTGTATTTCACCGTAGCCTGAGGCACAACTGTTAAACTCTTGGGTTTTTGTAAGCCTCCAGCAAACCTGTGCAAGAACCTATTTACTGTATTCAAAAGAAACCAGAATCACCAGTTCTTCCAGCTCTCTGGAACCTAAACACATCAAAAATGATTGACTAATGTCTTCCAGGTGTCCTGTTCCTTGCTGAAGAGCTCTGTAGTGCAGTAGGTGCCACTAGTCCCCAAGAGTGATGAGGAATGAGTGCACTTGCATTGGGCTCCTGGGAGCTCTGGAAACAGCAGCTGCAAAACTGGAGAGATGTTGGAAAAACAAGGAGAGACTAATCGAGGTGCAATGGCAAGGTCTTGTGGGTACATTGTGATGATCTATAGCAGGGAGGGGTGTCTGCAAGTCTGCAGTGTTCTGCTGACAGAAAGGGCACCTGGTCTACCAGAAGGGATCAGGGCAATGAAGTCAGAGCTGCCACTGCTGCCAGTCTTCCCTCCTGTCTTGCCAAAACCTCACAAGAGCCGGATTCACTGAGCAACATGCTCTTACTGTCATCACCTTTTCCCCAGCCTCAGTGAAGGGGAGACAGGAGGCAGAGAGCACATCTAGAAGATACATTCATGGTTGTAAGAAAAATGGGCCAAGATTTGCTCTTGGGTGCTCTGAGCCAGTGAAGCAGCTCAGGTCACATCCATGTGGCCAGGGATGAGTTCTCTTCAGTCAAAACCAGCACAGCAATTTTTTCCATACTGCTTATTCTAAATAGTCCCTAATGCAAGCTATACCCCAAATTGTGTCTGGGCTTTGTCTCACTGAGTGCCATTTGGCATGTTAACAATTAAACACACACATGCCAAATCTGCCTTCTCTTACTCTTTTTTCTCCTCATAGCAGTAAGTCCCTCCAGTCAGGAAAGATTTTTGTGGCTGGGTCTTTCTAGGCACAGGTATTGAATCAGCATTGCACAGATTTTTGGGTTACTTTCTATTTCAGCGAGGATTTGTTCCAAAACAAGTACCGTGCCCTTCTTTCCTGATAACAGCACAAATATCACACAGCTTCTGACACCAGTCAATTTATGAATGTCCAACTCCAGTAAATCTTATGTAACTAAAACACTATTTCTTAGGCTGAATTAAATCCCCCACATGGGATTACTGTGCACAGAGCTTTCTTACTGTCAGATTAATACTGCCTGGTATAATTAAGGTAGAAAATTAAACTTTAATCAAGTCAAAATAGATATTATGTACTCTATACACAGTACCTGGACACTGAAGAATTTGTAGTGGCAGGTAGCTATAATTAGTGTAGAATTCAGGGTTGACTAACTCATTACTTAAAGATTTTTTTTTATTTTATTTTATATTCTTCATTCAAAATGAAGTATTTTCTGCTTTAAATCTTCTTTAAGTCTTGCTTAATATTTCTGTAGCATGGTAAGAACACGACAGTGTCTGAGTAGAATTCTCCTTGAATTAAATGAGTCTGTTATCACAATTTGCAATGCAGAATTAGAGTCACTGGGCCAGAGACTTTGGTGTGTTACTGTCAGCATGCACTGTGCAACTGAGCTAGTTTAGGGACTATATGGGTTTATTGACACAGGGCTGAGATGTCTTAAATCTTGATGCATTTATATCCTGTGAGGTGGGATGTACTACTATTCCCATTCTGCATATAGAATTAGGCACAAAGAAATTAATATTTGATCCTTCAGGGAGTTAAACAGTTAAGTCTGTCTGAAATTGTAGAAGTGAGGCTCTTACAGGTCTTTGTGGACCTATGCTTAACTGATTTATGAGGTCTACAAAAGCTGTGATGGTTGTATTATTCTAATGTTAAGCCAAATCCCTATCCACCCGTCTTAGTCCAGAACTACTTGAGTTCTTTAAAGTAGACAAAACAAGGGACTTCTGTCTTGGAAGTGGATCCTGCCACATTTTGTCAGCTGATATCAGATGTTGTTAATCACCCTAGCATCAGCTCTCTTGGAAGAGAAAGCCTAAATCTGAAGAGGGCAGCAGAGTAGAAAAATGTGACTCATAAATTTGAAAACATAAATGTCTACCTGGAACGTTCACCTACCAAATTGGTTTCATATCTGTTCTTTTTTCCCCCCTGTTTTCTTTAGCATAATTTTGCAGTGTATCTTACAGCCTGCTGAGCTGGCTGTAAATCACTGATATAAAATATGTTACCTTTTCTCGGAGCATGAAAATATAATGAAATGAACATGCAGCCCCGTGTGCTCACAGAGGTGAATGGAATGTAACTGCCTAAACCCTCAGGTCAGTCTGCACGTGAGGCGCACAGGAACAACACGGGCCAGCAAAAGAAACAAAACTTCATCTTGCACCTTTCTTCTCCTACTCTTTAAAAGAGACTTGGGGCTCTCTCAGTGTCTGGTGGTGTTTTCTGTTTCATCGGGATTCATGTCACATAGGTAGGTACTTCAGCTTCTGTTATAAACTTTAATGAACCGTGCTCCTACTCTGGGTGATAATGACTGCCTTTTCAGGCTTAATGATAGGAAAGTCCCAATAAGTTAATAAGCCCATCTCTCAAAACTGTTCCCCAGAGTACCTTTTAATTTAAGAGTCCCAAGTAACAGTTTCTACAGCTTCCCTAGGGAGACTCTGCTGATTTCTTGGTTTGCTCTCAGGAGTTTCTCTGGATATTCATCCCAGATTTTTGTGCATTTAAATTAACCCAATTACTTGTTTAAAGCAACCAGAAATTTCAGTGGAGTTGAAAATCAAAAAATGAGAAGAGAGAAAACAGAAAGAAAATTACTAACAGGGAAATGAATACTGTGTATGGAGACTTTAATCTGCCATTTCTGCACCCAGCTGTCTCCAGCCCTCATTTCAGCAGTATCTATGACCAGCTTCCAGTTCAAGTCCCCTTTCCTAGAAAGAGAATATTTGCATTTATCATAATTATTGGCTTTCTCCTCAGTAAATGATGTAAAGTGTTTGTATGTCACCATAAAGGGACAGGTATGGAGGCTTTGGCGAGGCCTCGAGAAGAAAGAGAAGAGAGGCTCTGTGGCCACTTTTCTCTTTACAGCTTTGCCCAGAGCTGCACAGAGGGGCTTGTTGGCAGATCAACAGGTCCTGCATTCCCTGCAGCGCAGGTGAACGCTGGGGTAAGAAAGAGTCTCACACTGAACTCTTGACACAGGACACAGTCTCAGTGATAGCCTAGGTCTGAATTGTCACCAAAATGCAGAGAGTTCTAACCTTTCACTAACAGAGTTGGTTTCTTTGCTGACTCAATAGAAAAGGACAAAGTTTATTATTCTAAATTCCCCAGGTTATTCCTTTCTGCATGACCTGAAAATTTTAGAAGGTTTTTTTTACTAATCCAGTTTTGGGCTCTTCATTATCACAAGGTAAGAACCATGTAGTGATGATTCCATTATGCTTCTCTGAAGTTTTGCTGCTGTTGTCATATAGTATTCAGATTGATATGTGACATACCATATAAGAAGCATAAAGAAGGAGAAAATATTTAACACAGTGAAGAAAGAACTCATGCTTACATAATGCCCAGAGAAAGCAAGGGACTAATTCGATAGAACTGAATAAATTCTGAAGTTTTTGTTGTTGTTTGTTTTGTTTTGTTTTGTTTTGTTTGTTTGTTTGTGTTTGTTGTTTTTCTTTTTTTAATTGAGGGAGGTTATTTGAACAATATCTCTTCATGTGTGTGTATTCTTTGTCCTAAATTGTGTCATATTTGAAGTTTTCCTAGGGTAAAGCCTTCAGGTAACTTCCCTGAGCAAAGTTCATTTGGATGTTTGATGATGGACCTGCCATGGCCTTGGGAAGTTGATGTGTCCTTTTCTACTCCACTCTTCCCACTCACCTTCTACATTAATTAGTGTTAGTAGGGTATTTAAAATATAACCAAGTGGTATTTCCTAATGGCTCCTTTGGCAGATCTTGCTGATCACTTTTTATAAAGCAATCATTTATGCCATTCATTATGATTCACCTTTTTTGTACAATTTTTTTTGTATGTTACAGAGTACTTGGGCTAATTTTTAGAAGGATCACTCTGAATTTTTCTGCTTTGTGTACAAACGTCTAATCTTGTTTTAAATCATGTAATATTTTGGCCTCAATAATATTTTGTAGCAAAGAAAGTACAGATGCCGTGTAATTTGCATGAAAGGATAAAAATATTTTGAGAAAGCTTGAAAATGGAGACTCCCAACGTCAAATCACTAACTCAGGATCCCAGAATGGTTCAGTTACCTACCCAGGCTGTTTGATTCTCACCTCAATCAAAGCCAAATGCTAAAAGTTTTGAAGTTTACCATTACCTGCTGTGATTTATTACCCCTTAAGACTTATTAGAACATTCTATATCCTTTTTAGTGCAAACAGTCTGAGTTTTCTGAGCTACCAAGCTGAGCTACCTTATGAAGAAAGGGTTTGCAAGCAGAAAAATCACTGTATCTGAAATAAAGAGTCAGATAAATCAATGTGACACCTATGTGCAGTGACAGGAACCCAAAGATTTTTTTGAGTCCTGAAGTCTATTTCCTATGTATTCTCTTCTGCGTGATATGACATTAAGTTGCAGTGTACGGATAACTTGGAAAAGTGATTCATCTGTGATGTGAAACACACAGTTCCTGTAAAGTGACAGCTGCAGCAAAAAATAGCTGACTTGTATCAAATGAGGGTCACTAAAGATGTAAATCAATATCAGGAAACAGGAAAGAACAGTAATGAAAGGGAACATTAACTGCATCAAAAGCACTTCTAAATACTTTTTATTCAAAAAATCTTCACCCTTTGCTAAACTTATGGGTTCTATTATAGCTGAACTGAAAACCTTTTTCGACCCTGTCACAATCACTTGCACAAATTTTAGTTAACCAATTCTAATGAATACTGGAGGTGTATAATAGATGTTAAATATGGGCTATATATTACATATGAATGAAATTGTAGCTTTACCTTTGCATGTGTACTGGTACACTTGTGAAGAACACCTGCAAAGAGATTATTGCTAGGTATGTGCACTGCTGCTCTGGTCATGGTTTGGATTTCTCTGTTTCAAGATGGTGCATGAGGACAGCAAGGTGATGGCTGCCAGGGCGGTGTGACTGTTGTTCCGTGTGACTCACTCAGACTACATCTAAATTGTTTTTTCTTTTACTTTTCTGCCTGTTGGTTTGTATCTTATTTTTTATTACCTTATTTTTTAACAGGCAAGCAGATCGGGATTGTCTCTCCAAGACAGACAGAATCTCAATGAAACAAAAGGTGATTTGTTTTGTGCTGTGCTCTCAAGAGAAAGCTGTATTTCATTATGTGCTTTGACTCAGGAATGCAAGCTTCTTTCTCTGATGAGTTTAATACCCAGATGCTTAGAGACAACCTTGAAAGAAGGATTTTCCAGTTAGATCAAACTGGGGAAAAAAAAAAACCAAAACAGCAACAAAAAACCCAACTACACAAAGAAAAGTTTTCCAATAATTCTGGAAAAACAAAAAAAGAGAAGCTATAATGATAGCAGAAAAAATATTATTGTCCTAATTAAGAAAATCCTGTGATTGTTGCTTACCTTGAAATGGCAGAAAATATGAGGTAAACATTAGCTTGCTTTCTTTCTGGACTAAATAAAACAGATGAGAAAAAGATCACTTTCCCACTGGGCTGGATTGTTCAGGCTACAGCATATGTTGCATAGCTGACTGATGCTCCGAAACAGTGTCTGGTTGGACCAAATGATAACTTCAGTACACATTGTGCTATCCAGCCACTTCCCATGTATCTCCACAAAAACCAAAATCACAGCACACCACCATCACAGCAAATGTGACACACTCATACTTTGCACACACCCAAACACGGGCTCTCAGCAGGAAATGCTGTCATTTACAGGCTGACGCTGGCAAAGAAGAAGGAGTCCTGGCAGACTTACAAAGAGTGACCAGCTGGACAAGTCTGCCTGCAGTAATGTATCCTCCTCTGGACTGTGGTTAAGTACTGGGCCTCAATAGCAGCAGGTTCCTGAGCTCAGGGCACTAGCTCCAGGCAGTGAGATGCTTTTTACCCACAGGTTTGAGAAGGCTGCTAATGTACAATCTTTATTCAAGAAGCCATTGATGTAGTACTTTATGGGAGCTTCAACCTCTCTGCACTTTCCCTGCATCACCCTAATGGTCATCTGTTCCTACCGTTTCTCACAGCCCTGACTTTCAGCACTAATTAATGTAGTTTGAGAAAGTCACCTTTTAGCACAGTGGCCTGTGAGGCAGTTTTGGTCAGTCACCTGTTTCTGCTTCAATAGGACCCCTGGCTGATCTTGACCTCTGCTGACTATGATTACTCCATCATTTCAGAAGATAGGATTTGCATTTCTGTTTGGCTTCTAACATAATACAGTCATAAATATATTTTTAAAAGATTTTCTGAATATCCAGGTGTTTTCTTGAAGTACACTATATCCTCAGAAAAACTCCTGGTAGGCATGAACACAAAGAAATACTTCAATGCCTGCTGCTGTTTGGCATTACAGGGGAGTGAGGGAACCAACTGCAGGAGATCAGACAACTGGTCTGTTTAGCTGTCCCCACAGTTTCCCACTATGTCACAAAATTGCATTACAGGCAAGGAGCAGATAGAAACAATACGAATGACAAAGACAAAATTATTCTCCTTTTAGTTCACATGAGATTCTCTCTTGATTGGTGCAAGGCATTTACAACATTTTGGTACTCCATACTGTTGACAGTCAAGAGAAGTACAGACAGACAGAAGAAGTGACCTGGAAAGGTTCAATTACAAGTTATGTACCTTGCACTCACTAGAAAAGGTTTTAATTAATACTTGCCCACTATTTCATTCTTAAGTGATTTTCTGGGAAAATCTGTTGCTGGCTTGTCTAGAACTGCTGAAAAAGAAAGACAGGGAAGAAAAAATATGGGATTATTGTTCTTGTAAAAAAAAAAAAAGGTATTTTCAGGATATACTATACTGAGGATGCCTGCTTAAGGCACTTTTGCACATACAGTGGCATGAATCATAACAGTTGATCTTTTGAGTTACCTTTTTTTATTGAACACTTGGTCACAAATTGCCCTTTATATTTATCCTACATGTGTTTCTGATTACTATCATTCAGGACAGAGATCTCAAATTCTTTGGTGAATAGGTAGATTAAAATTTGCTTCTGTTTCCTCTTTTTCAGAAACACATAAATGCAACCTGTGAGCAACAACTTCTGCCAGAATTTTAAATATAGAATTCTGAAGGGAAATGGTCTATCATTCCTCTGTCTTATGCCTTCAGAGTGTAGGTTCCTCTTCATATGATGCTGTAGTTGCACTGTAAAAAATCATAAATCATATAAAATGTTTTCAATGAATTACAAAATATTAGTCATGCAATGACATATTTTTTGTGTTAACATTTTCACAGAACTGCAGGAGTCCATCATAATCAAGAAAAGGGACTGTCTGGGTGGAAGGAAAATGAAATTTAATGAATAATAAAAAAGAAAGTTAAGCTGCACATATCTAGAAACTAATATCTTTTGTTGCATTAATGCATGAACTAATAGATCAAAGGTTTGTAAGTGTCAGGAAGTGGATGTGTGCATCATTAAATGCTGTAATTTTTTTCTGTAAGCATAGATTGTCAAACCAGAAAGATTTATTCTAAGAATGTATCTTTATTCCTAATGCAGACCATAGGATATTTTTATTTAAAATAAAACATGACTTTTACAAAGAGGAAAAAAGAAGCATCAAAACAGACCACCAAACAAAATCACTTGTTTTTTTCTCCTAAGCCTTCAAAGCCCTAAAGAAAGGATTGCAGTGACTAATTTATTACTTTCTCTAAGTAGGTATTTTTTAGATTGCACTTCTGGGTCACAGTCTACTGGGCCACTAACTGCTGGACTGTGGGCTACTGACTACTGAATTGTGGGCTGCATACTGGCATCTCTGGGGTGTGGAAAAGGCATCAACAGAGACACAGATAAGACTTCTGAGTAATCCAGCTGCCTAGAAGCAAATATTCATTTTAAATGTTTTGCAAAATTCAATAAAAATCTTTTTGTCTGTGTATGTATTGATGTTGAGCAGAAATAAAGGATAAGAATGTAAAATTTCTTACTGAAAGAAATACGGTAACCGGATTTGCCCTTCTGGCATTCCCAGGAGTTTCCACTAGAATTCCCAGAATTCTTAACATTATAATCTGGAAGATGGAGGGCCACTGGATTTATTGTTTGTGCCAAATTTATTACCGGAATATAATTTTTCAAATCATTTTGATAATACCAGAAATGTTATGTTTTTTGAAAATGAATAAAGCCTTTACATTGTCCTTATCTCCATTTCTTCAGCACACTGGAGGACCCTTTGAGTTGTGTCAGGGCTCTTTGTGGAACCTAAAACCTTGCTTCTGTGTCTCATCAGAGACCTGGCTTCAGCCAATTGAATATGAGATTGTTTGGATGGTTGTTCAGTTACTCCACTTGGTAAGAAGCTGTAAACCTTGCTCCCCATCAGTGTTTACAGTGTCTCTGCGAGCCTGTTGCATGATTCCAAGCAATAATACAAACATGATGAACACTGCACTGAATTTTTCATTCACTGAACTTGAAATGTAATATTATTAAAAATAATATCACCTCCCTATTTCTACTCAGGAATTTTTGCTGCAGTCACAATTTTTTGTCTGATTTTTCTCTTGGAGCTAAAATAAAGTTTAATATGTTACTTCTTCATGTCCAGATATCTTAAACATGCCTCTCTGGCAGAATTGTACCAACTGTAGCCTATTTTGATCTTTTTGGATCTTGATATCCTTGTTTTTTCTTTTTCCAAGGTGGATGACTAAATATTTTATGTGAGAGATTATGGCAGCATTATCAAAAAAGGCAAAAACATCCCTCAGAAAGTCACAGTCTGTTCTGGATAATGGTCTTATGATTTAGGCTTGTTTGTCTTCTTGAGCCACATGCCTAGCTCTGAATACTCTGAATCCAGGTAAAAACCTTCCTTCCTTTGAGGATGAAGGCAAAAGGTAGGATGCTCCTCTTCCCTTGCTTGCTGACTACAGAGAGACTTTCCCAGTTGCTGAAGTTCTGCAAATGTGTCCTTACCTGTGGAGGCTGAATGCCAGTGAGCAGTAGTTTTTTGTACAGCTCTGGGTGCAGCAGCTACAGCAGCCCATGCTCTGTTTTCCAGTCTGAACCCACAGCCACCTCATGTTTAACTCTGATATCAGATAGTGAAAAATTCTCTTATGTTTTACAATCGCTAATAGCTCTGCTGCCCGGGGTGCTGTGACTGCGCCGGTCGAAGGCAATCTCTCTGGGGACCTTCTCTGATCCCCAGAACCTCTCGCAGTCCCAGCGAGCAGAGCCGAGAGCAGCGTGAAGAGCCGGTGACCACAGCGAGGAGAAGCCAAGCAGGGAGGACTCAGTAGCTCTGCATTCCAACTAAGATTTATTCGGCTGATGGGGAGAGACTGACTGAGTCAGGCCACCGGGAGTTTCACATAGAAGGACCAAACCTCCTGTGCTCTGCTCCGGGAGACCCCGAAACACGGGTGACAGGGGCTTTTCTACCCCTCAGACCCCAGGGGTGGAGGCACAAACATGACCAACTGGGAAAGCCCAAGGGTGTGGTCCAGGGGTGAGGGACAGGTTACACAGCAAACGGGAGAACAGGGGAGGGGGGTTACACCTGTGGGGGCCAATGCATGGCCAAATGACAGAGACCTTTCTAGAACTTGGGGCAGGGGTGAAAGGAGAATGACAGGGGAGAGAGAGGGATCCTCTCGCTCGACCAGGGGAGGGGACAGATAATTGACAGGGAGAGCATACAGGATCCAAACAAGGGTACATGGAACAAACCAAAATACAATTAACCATCATTTTACTACCTGACTTTTACAAGTATGGGTCCAAGATGTCAAAGTCCCCCTTCTTTCCTCAAAAAGACCCTTAAACAAGTAGAAACCTTGCCTGGGATGTTGGTCTTTTATTATTGCTCTCAGGAACTTTTTAAACCACAAAAACTACCTGATGGATGGAATAAGGAAGAAAAATAAACCCTTTTATCACTTTGATAATTGATCCATATGCACTGAGCTACAATTACAGATACTGAATTTTGTATAAATATGTTTGAATGTACATTTAAATTTGGTTATAGATTTAATATCTACACCTTGTCATTAAGCAGGAGAAAGTGTTTTTCAGAAAATCAGAAATGGTTTCAAAATACTGAAAGTTTTATTTTTTTTTTTTTTTAATGTTCATCCATTATTTTGAAATAAGTTATTTGAATCAAAATGGGAAACAGTTGTCAGAACTCCAGTTTTGGCAAACAAATTAAGCCTGTTAACTAGTCTGATAAAAATAGACTTGCGGCTGTATATTACAATTATAGAAATGCTTAGAAATATACAAAATTTAAAAAAAATATTTTTTCAATTTGTACAGTTTATATTACACAAAGGAATAATATTTTCTATTGAACTTTCAACCATGTTTCTGATAGCACAATTGTTACAGTTTTAATATGGATGTTTAATTATTAACATTCTTGACTGAAATAATAAAAGAACATGAACCCAGAACCATTTAAACTGGAACAGCTTCTAAATCTCATCTTTCAAAGAGCTGTTGGGTTTCTTGACTTCCAGTTGACAGAAAGGAAGTGGGTAAAATAAGCTTCCTCAAATAGTGATTGGCATTTACTTAATTCACAATGCCAAAGCAGCCACAGTGAATTTCCCTACACAACTTCAGAAAGACTTAGAACTACTCAGGTTTTAAGATTTAAGCATATCTCCAGGCAAGGAAGTAATTATTTCTAGAATAACAGAAATTAATTTTCAAGTTAAAAAAATTTCAGAAACTGAATTTTTACATAGTTGGTATGGAATTGGTATTGCTGTACTTGATTTACTTGAAACTGTGGCAAAGATGAAGTTAAATGGAGTAACAAAGTTCAGGAAAAGAGGGTTAAATTACAATTTTATACAGTTCACTAACAACAGTTGAAGAAAGGATGTATAGTAGTCACTATTTGTGTTACCTATAAAAAAGTCTTAACTTCATTACATACCTGGATTATAAGGTCTCTCAAGGGCACAGAGTCTAGTACAGACATGTCCTAACTGCTACATTGTACTAAAACAGCAGAAATATAAACCAAAAATAAAATAAGTTTAAAACTGTTCTGCATTTGACAGGCAGAATTAATACAATTTAAATTGTTGTACTATTTTGTCTATCCATATACTAGTTATATGCTCTTCCTATCAAGCAAGATAACTCAATAGTGAGTGATTCCTTATGCTGCTTGGTTTAGCTGATTTGTTTATTTGCAACTTCTTGTGTACAATGATGTGTACAAGAATGTACATGATATTTGCTCAAATTTTAAGAAAATTCCTTAAAGCTGAGGTCTTTCAGTACCAAAGACTGAAATGTACTGTCCATATGCTTTAATCAAACTGAATTTTAAAGTATTCAGTTTTTTATTTAATTCCTGATCATTGAGACAACACATAAGTGGTTTCAGAGTTGTCCTTGCTCAACAGGGATGATTTGTGAATTGTAGGGCACCATGAGGCAAATGGGACAATGTACAAATGCTTGTGAATAATTTGGGACCTAACATTTCTCTGTGGCTATTTTTCACTGCAGGGAAGTTCAACTGAGGACCTACTTGTAGTTTGACAATTAATGAAAAAACAGAATTCAATCATCAAGGCTAGAATCCACATGATGATTTTTTTACCAGATTGCATTTACTTTTGATCATTAAAAGCTTAAAAAGATGATTTTTTTTTGCTACTATTTTATGATCTGCAGTATTTTTGTACTTACACACACCACTCCTACTTCTTTGGTGGCTGATCTTCATCAAAAAAGGGTGAGAAATTTTTGAAGATCATGCTCAGGTATTAGATCAGCAGCAGGCTTTGAGGTGTTAATACCAGAAGCTAGTTTTGAAGGTGTGAAAAAAAACTCAGGTAGAATATGTATGTGTATCCCCAATTAGTGTAACATGTATTCAACTTCAAAACATTCCTTTGAATCTTCTCCTCGGCCAATTTACAAAAAATCCTAGGTTATAAAACAAGAATACTGTGGCAGAAACACACACACTTAAAATCAGTGTTTGAGCTAAAAGTGACAATGCGTATTAAAAGGACCAAAATTTTATCTTCCAGCAACTTCTGAGACCTCAATAAACTTCAACTCAGTACAGAAGAGAGAATCTGTAGTATGGCCTGTGAGTCACTAGCCACAGGCTATGTTTCTTCCCTTGTTCATCTTTCATTATTAAAACATCCTCACCCTGGCTGTGTTTCAGAAAGGAAAGGAATGTAATGAAGAATGCACAAGTCATTGAGTTATAAAAACAGTCTCAGAGAAAAAGCATATTTTCAGGGTTTTGTAGGCATTAATTGGCTCCTGCATAATCTTTCAGCAGACTGTGTTCTTGCTCAATAGAATATTTTATTCAAAGGTGGGGTTTTTTGAGTGATATGATAATTAGTCAATTCTACTGTAAAATAATCTCCCAGCTAAACTGTAGACAAAGATTAAGTTTTCCTTCTGCACCTGTCAGCTTCACAGACTGTTCTGATTTCTCTTCTTTTCTCTGGATGATTTTCTTCCACAATTTTTTTAATGAAAGTTCAGGCTCTTTCCTCACTGGAGTACAGCATCTGTCATCTTCACACCTCATTCATTCCTCCATCCTCTTACAGTCCTAATGTTATATCTCAAAGATGCAATTTACTGTGATTTTTCAGAGATCATTACATATTTCACTGGGAAATTCAATATGGAGCCTATATGATCTCAATGTGATCCCCACAGAGATGCAAATGCACCAGTATTATTAAAATATGATTAATGACGCCTAGTCAGATGGTAGCAAATGATGGTTAATTGGTTTTTAAATGTATGGGTCTCTCTTCCAGTCCAAATTGATATGATTTTTGCCTTTGTACCAGCAGCTGGCTCTACAACTTCTTTCTAGATTGAAGATGTCTGTCACAAGAGGTGCCTCATAACCTTGAGTTAACTGGATCTTGAGCTGATTCATACTTTCACATATGGTAGCACTGAGAGGGATTCTCCAAAATTTTAATTCATTCTTCATGTACATTTGATCACAATGAAAACTGAATTTACAATATTCATGTTTCCCTTTATGAGACCATCCATTCACCTCCTGGGTTTACTTTACAGGTCATGATAGTCCTTTGGATTGGCAGCAGTGAAAGCTAAATAAACACTGCTTCCTTGTATCTTCCGAGTGGGAATATCTACAGTGCACTTGGCTATTCTCCTTCTGCACCAATAGCATCCATATGGTGACCTTTTTTTTCTTTCCTGCTCTATTTAATATTTTCTTTATTCTGGGATCTTTTCCAATTTGGTTATGTAAGAGGTGGACTTCTTTTGTTTGTTGCTGGGGCAAACACTCTGTTGAAAAACACAAATTTTAAGAAAGGACAGTGTGGACTTTGAAACGAAAGAGAAGTCTGAGGAATAAGGAATGTAACATAGAAAACACAGAAGAATGAATATGTACTGTTGCACATGGCAAATAACAGAAAGGAAAACTGCTTAGTCAGAATCAATCAGCAATGTGAGATATAAAATAATTGCACAGAAGGCTCAGACACATGTTCAAATTCCCGCTGCTCAACAAGTTTCTGAGCATGCAATGAACCAGTTCTTAGCCTGTGGCATCAAAACATCCAGTAACTCTGCTTAACTCTTTTACATTGCATGATCTACCAAATTGCATTATTTTGGTTTTGTTGTGTGCTTGCATATTAAAAAGGGATTAAAGCTGTCACACTTTTGTCTGTAAATCCACGGGAGCAGGTTTTGTTTTCTGATATGTTAAGTAGGGAAATATTTTTATTAAATGTAGTATGCTGCTTTAACATGCCTGACAATATTGCCCAAATGCTCCTTGAACTCTGTCAGGCTGGGTGCTCTGACCCCTTCCCTGGGAAGCTGTTCCAGTGCTCAGCCACCCTCTGGGTGAAGAACTTTGTCCTGGTATCCAACATGAACCTCCCCTGACTCAGCTTCAGGCCATTTCCTTGGGTCCTGTCACTGGTCGCCAGAGATGAAATCAGTCTCTCCCCCTCTTCTGCCACTCACAAGGATGTTCAGGGAGGGGTCCCCTCAGTCTCCTCCAGGCTGAACAGACCCGGTGACCTGACACTCCTCATATGGCTTCCCCTCAAGTCTCTTCACCATATCTGTGGCCCTCCTTTGGGCATTCTCTATTAGCTTTACATCCTTTAAAGAATAAGGCAGGGCTTTAAAAATTGAGACACAAAAGGAAATGTGATCATTAAAAGAAACCTCTTGTAAAATCATATAACTGTATTTGTTAAACTAATTCGAGTCATATTAGGCTTTTCCTGAAGAATAATCATTCTCTCAATGTGTTTATCTGATTTCTGTACCAGAAGCTAGAGCAATACAATATCTTGGTAGGCCTCAATAATGACTTGCATGCACATCAATAGTCACACAGACATGACTAAGGAGATGTCAGCTTCTAGTGGAAACTATTGGTCAGGGAGCTTTGTCAAACTCATCACAAATCAAAACATGACACAATATTGCTGGAGGAATGTGAAATATACTTTGGAAATGCAGAGGAGAAAAATACCAGTCATGCTATTTGTTCCTTACTCTTATGAACATAGGGTATTCTTTTTGCCCACTTCATTTTTAAGCAATTTCTGTTCATTATTATAACATCTTTCATTTTACATGGGTAAAAAACAGGTACAATCATGGTTGGTAAAGAAAAAACAAACCCACAAAACCAAATATTTTAGGGTGGTGGAACCCAATTTCAGCTCAATCAAATTACGAATCAGACTATTCCCTTCCACTCAAGTTGTGTCTTACTGCTACTTTGTTTTTATTCTTAAACCAGAATAAAGTTGAAGAAATTTTACTATATTATGTCTTCTCTCTTCTCCATTTACATCTCCTCATTTTACTTTTCCAATTGCTTATGCATACAAAAGCAGCTGTATATCTTCATTAATACTTCAAGTAGTACCTCGACAATTAAGATAAACTTAATGGAGAAATGTAGTTGAACTAAGACAATGAGGCAGAGAATGTGGAATGTTACACTGAAGTCACACTGCAACATTTCACCTCTAGTAATTTGCGTGGTAAGTGAAAGTTTTGACCAGGAATCTCTATCTGGTGATAGATCAGAACTCCTGAAGAAACCTCTACATAGCTCACAAAATTGGCTAATTGGAATGTATGGTTAATATGAAGTCTCTGGGATGTGATGGACTTGTGATACAGGTCAGTTACACATTTGCAGCGGATGTGACACGGTGCTGAATGCGCTACAATCTAAAAGAAATAATTAACAACAAGTTGGAAAAACATTAAAAAGATGAATGATTTTTCTGTACCGCAGCAAGATATATATATATATATGTATG
>WEKY01003738.1:19784-29968 GCA_013390045.1 Picathartes gymnocephalus | reverse complement strand
CCATGTCTCTCTTGTACTGGGGACCCCATGACTGGATTCACAGTCTCAGCTGTGGCCTCAGAAGTGCTGAATAGCACTTTCTGCATGCAGCAGAGTGCACAGAGGAAAACAAAAGACCCTTCAGAAACAGACTTAAATATACAGTTTTAAAAAATAAAAACAATACTGTTAATGTTACTCAGTGGAACACCATTCCTCTACTTTTACTTTTTGAAAAACCACAGGCAAGCAACAGGAAGAATAATGGAAAAACACTTCCGCTGAAGGCAGCTGCTCTATGCTGATGGCATTTGATTCCACACTACAGCCAAGAGCAGAAAGTGTTGACCACAGATGTGCAGTCCTCGTGCAAAGTAACCAGCTGAAAGACAACACTCTCAAGTGTACAGGACTGTAAGAGCCATCTAGTTTATCATTTGGCCTTAAAACTCTCAAAACAACTTACTGATGATATGACCACCTCCACTGAGTTCTTATGGTTTGCAGCAAATCCCTTGTCCCACCATATCCACAGTGTACATACAGTGTGAGTGAATTTGAAAAACATTAGTAGCAGATGAGAGATGATAAATCGGTAAAAACTGTCAGAAGTCTCCAGGCTGTCAGACTATTAGTTCCAGTGAGACCTAGTGCAACTTTGGGGCTTCTCCCTTTTTCCCATTAGTTAAAACCATAACATTGGAAACAGTAATATACTACACTACAACCTCTATGTTAACATTAAAAAAAGGCAAGGAAAACCAATCCACAGTAAGCAGAAAACTGTAACAATTCATCTTCCGACTCATTTATTATAACGGACAACATGGGAAAGACTCAGCACAAGTCCACATTGCTGTAAGGTTAGGGAAAAATTGTACAAAAAACTCCAAAAATTTAAAAATCACCCATTGTTGAGCTTTCTGACTAGTGTCCCCCAAAATACCCATCTTCAAGAGCTACTGCTATGGAGATCTCAGGAGTAAAAAAGTTTTTAACAGTATGTTCTATTAACAGAGTATACTTAAAGACCTTTAGAGGATGGTTAAACATTTTTCTTTTCAAATGATGCTTAGTCCTTGAACGGCTTTTATCCCAAGAATGAGGTCTTCTGCAAATTCTAAGTACAGCAAGAAGAGTTTGAGCATCACCATTTCACTGATGCATCCTGAACCTTATGCTGGAAGGTTTACTTCCAGACAGAAGACTTAGCACATGTTCATATTCAGTTATTAAAAGTTTCCACCTGAATGCCACATGCAGATTATGCCCTGTGGAATTCTCTGCACTCACAGCAGAACAGAGACCAACCTATTTCACACAGCCTGCTGTTACTCAAGTCACACATTTGTAACAAACAAGCAAACCAACCAAACCCTTCTCTGAAGGCCTGAAGGCTCCGTTGAATTAGAGTTCTGCCAGAGGACTGCTAGAGGAAGCTGACAAATTATGCAAAGGCCTACATAAAGAACATCCCTGAAACCCCAAGGTAGCCATAAAGGAGAGACTACTCATTACAGTGGTATGTCTTCTGTCCAAATAGAGATCAGCTAACATAGATCTCTTCAAGGACTATTAAAAACAGCTCACAGAAAAAAAAAATAGCATCTGTCATGAAAACAGAACCTCTGCAAATTGCATTATTTTTTAATAAAAAAGCTAAAATAATAAGCTAAATTAATGAAATGGAGGAAATATATAGACGGTCATGCAAACCCCTCCTCTCACCCCAATGATGGGCTCAATACCAATCTATTTTACCAGAAGAAAGAGAGGAACAACATGCTGGGGACGTAAGACACACCTCATTTCTGTATTTCTTTCAAAATAAGCTGTTCAACTTAAATAAAAACAGGACTCCTTAGTCGCTGTCTTTACTTTTCCCAGGTACCTTCCTGTTTGCTAGGAATTTTGAAAAATTCTTTTTTTCTTACACATTGCCTCATTTTAGTTACTCTTTCAGAACACAGGGTTCACATGATACCTTTCAAAGATCTTAGCCCAAATTCTTCCTAGTATGACCTATGCATAAAAATGTGAGTATCTGTAAGAATCCTGAGTACCTTCTGTTCTGATGGGAATGCCTCTGTTCTATCAAAACGATTAGCTGATCAAAGACACCAGTCTGGAAATATGCCCAGATTATAAGTCCCTGTTACTGCCAGAACACTGATGTCACTAGGAATAAAGATTAAAAAAATAAATTAAAAAATCGCTCTGTAACCTGGTGCAAACCCAGAGACAGCCAACTGCAAAACAGCAAATCACTGTTCTGACCCCAAAAGGCTTTTCACCTCTGCAGCAGTATCTTGGTCACTGATAAAAAAAGAAAGTGATTCATTTCTGAACCAGCAGGTAAACAAAGGCCACAATATAAACACTCACTTCCTGCATTTCCCTACTCCTGGGCCCTGACATTACACACCCTTTAAGATTACAACACAGCCAGCCACAATTTACTTGGTTGCTCAGGAAAGTCCATTTTTTACCAATTGTTATGACAGCAACTCTGCCAAGATATTGGAAAGCCTCTAAGACCTGCAGAAAAAGCTAAGACAATGTTTCCTTACCCTCCTAAGAGAAGTCATCCCCCTTTTCAAATACAGCATGTAAGAGACAGCAGAGGAAGCAAGAGACCCTTGCTATCCAAAAAGCAGGACCATTAAGGCTAGTCATGCTATTCTGCTTCATACCTGAAATAAAATTTCCTAAACAAAAAAGCTTGTAAATTAGATTTCCTATCAGCCAAGGAACAAATACATTACAAACAGGTATATGAAACTAATAGCAGCGTTCAGCTCAACTGGTTCATTAACCAGGGATGGGATCTGCTGGACCTCTGGATTTATATCATGTCCTGCTTGCAAATACTCAAAAAAGTACCATTCTCACACTGCAGAGGAGGCTCGCAGAGCTTTCTAGAAACCCAAGCATACATTGCAAGTTCTTCATGAACTGAGAAAGTCTGTCAAAAAACATCAGCCAGGAAGCATTTGCAATTACATTACAAAGCTGACACAAATAAAAAATGTCCTAAGATCAAAGGACGTGTCTGTCAGGGCCCTGGGCGCACCCAAAAGCCTCAGTTGCCTTGACCAGCTCCACAGCAGTCACCCCATAGTCAGTCACTTCTATATTACTGTTCCTTCCTCTGCACAAGTGCAAAATTTCCTTTTCACCAGTTTCACAAGAGCTCCTGGTTTATTACAGGACAAGTCAGAAAAATCACACTACGCAGACTGCTTTTCTGATTAGGAAAATATTTTCTGTATTTGTAATAATAAGCAGAAGTTTAATTTCTGGATAATTTTACAGCACCCAGTCAAAGCCATATCCGGTATACCCTAATCAACTAATTCCTTGAAGAGGTGGTTTACAAACTGCGTTTTCTCCATTCCTCTTAAGCTTATTTGTGCATTACATTACAAGCATCATCTGTTTACACTCAATGTCCAGTTATTTTTCAACAGTTGCACAGGAGAGTCTTTGTTTACTGAAATTCTTCCATAACACTAGGATTTTGTCTCCCTTGAGCAGCTTGGAAGCACTACTTCAGCTACTAAGCTGCAATGTAACACACACTTCTTTCTCTTTAATTACCTGCTTTGGAGATGGCTTTTTTACTAAAATAAATGGGGTTTCCTCACAGGCCATGTAGATAATAATGCACGTCGCTTATTCCCCCTGGTCCACCTCAGGAGCCTGCCTGCCTCACTGTACTGTTCATTATCCGCCTTGGTGATGTGACATTCTACACCAGCAGTGCTATCTGCCTGCTCTCAGTCCAGAGCATCACTCCTAGGATAGGATGTACAGAAAGAAGGACACACACAATGACAGTCTCCAGAGTTACTTCGCAGGAATTCATAAATACATCAGCAACAGTTTGTAGTCATCATGTGATTTTTTTTTTTTTAACCTCTCTGTTTCACATGTTCATCCATTCTCGTTAGTAAGCTGCCTTTTCCCACTTCCCCTTACAAAAGGCAATCGTCCACAAGTAATAAAGTAAACAGAGTAAGTCTGGTATTTCTTTAGATGCTTTTCAACTGGTGTTTTGGTTGCAACTTCCCTCCCCAGCTTACTGTGACTTAAAGAGTAGATTTTCTCATTGCTTACACAAGAAAAAAATAGGAATACAATGAAATTACTTCAAAGCCATATTAACACAAAAACGCCCTTCAGGCTTCCAGTTTCAATACCAACTGTATTAACCTTTGATACCCAGCTCCATCTCATCTTCCGAGCTGCTGCTTTTCCACAGCACAGCGTAAGCAGCTAAGCTGCTGAACACCCACTTTCTGATGCTGACAGTAACACAACTGGTATTTGCCTACATTTATTGCAGGCTATTTTCATGCCATTCATCAGCCAGGTACGAAATTACCTTATTAATCTAACATACATCCTGGGTATTTCAGAAAGCAACAAGAAGCACAGACACGGCAAGAAGAAGGGGGGAGCATACTGCAACTAACATTTTCTGCAAGGCCTAGAAGCAGGGAACACAGGAGTGGTATCACCTGTACCTGTGGCATCTCAAACACTATCATTAAAATATCAATTCCAAACCCAGCAATCATATGCCAAGAAAAATACCAAAATACCAAAGATCTGATGTAAAGGTCTGAAGACTGTGACTTATAAAAATAAACTTTAGTAGCTTCTCACTGAAGAAGGACCTAATGGTGGCAATTTCTGCATTAACATCCTTTCTGACAAGCAATGGAAAATAGGGAGAATTAAAATGCCCTGTGAGTTCCCACTGTTATTACAAGTGGTTGGGTGCCAGGGATACAAAACAAATAAAATAAAATAGAAGACTGGTTTTTTTAACCTTCCACTCCCAAAATCTAATTGGGTTATCTCCCTCCTCCACTCTGCATAAGGCCTAGTTTTCTAGAAGCAGGACAGGGCAATTATTTTTGGAAAAGAAGACAAAAACAACAGCATTACATAATCTTAATTTTGAAGTTTTTCAGGAATTAGAAGACATTTTCTCTCATAAATGATACAGCAGGCTTTACATAAGCATTCCAAAGGCAAATAGTCTGTGTTTCATTATACTCTTAACAGTTCATCTAATTGCGTATCTAAGCACAGATATTTACAGTAGATAGCAAATGCTAACATTTCAACAGTTTATACACACTTGTCGTAATCCATATGATCTATTTAGCACTCTTTCTCCATATATTTTGACTTTACTAGCTCATAAACAATAATTTTCAAGTATTTTCTTTTGCATAATACAGCCATCTTACAAAAAACCACAGAAAACTAAAAAATTAATGCAGTAGCTCAAGAGAATAAATTATTCAAATTTGACAGCAGGACATTAAATATCTGATAAGTGAACAAACAAGGCATTAGGTTTAAAAAAAAAGCTGTATGTATGATCCTCAGTCTTCTTTCAATCAGGAGAAAAACAGAAGCAAGTGTGATTTTAATCTCTGCATACAGAAAATGTGTTTTCTGTTTATCCATACTAAAGATGCTTACGTATTTCTTCATAATTTCTTATAGTACCATAACCGTCCTGCACCAGTAAGTCAATAAATGAACTTAGCTACCTCAGAGATCCTTATAAAGTGGCATTACCACCAACAATTTCAGGCATTGACCATGGGAATTCACTGAGTATCAGGCAAGATCCCAAGCAAGTCACAAAGCCTGATATTTTCATGTTAAGTAAATGTAAAATCCTCACAGTGAAATCTATTCACTGACACAGTAAAGAACACAAACCAGTTTTATTGGTGGCACTGCTGGAGTCAAGTTGAAATATTCAAGAACAACGATGAATTCTTCCCATAACTTCTCTCAATGCAAGGCAAGAAACTTGAAGACAAGGAGGCAATACTTAGGCTGACTGAAAAAACCAGTGAAATCAGTCAGTGGCCTTTCCAATTCCAAGCCACAGGGTAAGAGAGTAGGAAGAAGTTAAGTAAGGTGTGTAGCTATTTACACTGCTACAAGAGAGCATTTGGTGAGACTAGCAGCTACATATTTTGCAGTCCTCACTGAAAATCCTGGGACTTATATGTCTGTGCTTACCCCATTCAATTCACAATTAAACCCAGAGATGAAGATTGCTCTTTACTCTTCTGTCCCACTGCACTTTACATCAGATCCATGAAGAAGACTTAGTGGTTTTGTCATTCTGCCTAAAGCACACATGTACTAAGTAAAAAACAATGCTGCCAAACACCAACAGGTAAGGATAAACTAATCATTGATTTATTCCTTGGAGTAATATTCCTGTAGATGCCTTGGAGCAAGTTTTCAGATCATGTTTTAATGCTGTTACTGTAATGGCAATTGCCACATGTCAAGTCATGATGTGAAAAGGCATCTAGCCTGAGGATAATGACAGTGGTTAGTGCTCCAAAAAACCCAAAGACTTGTCACAGTCATGGTGAGTCTCTGACAGATAAGTAATTACTATTATTATTAAAACTAAATTATAAATTTATATGAAATTTAGACGGATTTTAACTTCTTTTACTTCTCTGCACAAAAACACTGGATACTCTTCCCAGGGTGTTTCAGCCTGCCCTCCTTCTCATGATGTTAATAGGGTAAAAATCCACTCTTTCAAAAATTTAATAATAGCCTATGTTTTGCATCTTTCCATTGATGTGGATTTGATGTCCAAATAGCAGAATGTGTAAAAATTCAACAGCTGTACAGGAAAAACTTCTTTAGTAACTCAAGGGAACAAATGCTCTAAGCAAATAAAGATATGCTTCCTACTTAATGAACATGCAAGCTCTAAGATGATTAATTGCTAGAAATGAGAAATATTCTTACCCTCTAAAGTTATTAATTTAATAATCCCCACCACTCACATCAGAAAAAAAGATGCAAAAAGTGCTATTCTCAACTGCAGAAAGCAAGGGGGGCTATAAGGCTTTTTCAATTCCTAAACTTTCTACAACTGAATAGCTGTTTAAACATGAAAAGCATGACTGAATTATCTCTTCCTTGAACAAATCTTAAAAAAAAGGCAAACCCTCCTATCCGTCCTTCAGAGTCCTCATTCTTACCAGCAAGCTGAGCCAGTAATAAAAAAACCAACAACCTAACAACATAGATGAAGTAAATCAGAAACACAAGCACTCCAAACTACAACTGAAATACCAGCCAGGGCTTTAAAAAGTTTGGTGGGCATGGAAATTGTGACTCTGAAAGTCAGGAGTTACCATAATATCTGAAACATCCAGAAGGCAAATTTGGGCTTTGATAAACCTCTGTTAATATAGATAATTCAGTTAAAGACACAGAAAACAAGAATATTTTGCAACTGCTCTGATCTTCACACTTCTTTCATAAATAGTTTTCATTCTTGTAAGGGAGGGACACATTATAAAAGTAACAATATTAACACACAATCCAGATGCGCCTCTTTCCCATGAATTTACTGCTGGAGTGTTTAATGCTCATCAAGCTCATACTTGCCAAAGTCACAACCCAAAAGCACGAAGACAAGTTTTGAACAATGGGAGAAGAATGTCTCTTCAGCCTACACACTCATTACCTGAGTTTTATAACATGAAAACATGACTTTTTTTCTCCCATTAGTTTGATTCTGTTTGCACCAGACAATAATGTAAGCTTTTATTCTGTACCATTGGCAACAAATGGGAGGGTGGTTCCTTTCAATGGTAAAATTGCACTTTTTGGAGAAAAATATAAACAAAATAAAAATAAGAAGGGCCTTTGCCCAGCTAATTGCAATGCTGTACTTTTTACCCTCATTGACGACAAGCAGCCAACACCTGGAATGTGGAGAGCAGAGCAGGCACACTCCAGCAAGCACACGGTGCTGGCTGCTGCTAGTCACAGGATGGCCTTCCTCAAGCACTGCTTTCGCAGTTCTCCAGATGAAAACATCTCAGAATTGTCCTGTGTGAGACAGCAGCTAAAATGAAGCAGTACTCACATAGCTGGAAGATGCTACACTCTTTGTAGAAAGGGAGAGTAATCTAAGAGTTACCCTTAAAGTTAGCTTTATAGCTAAATGAGAGGGTGTTTTAACACTTCCTGAATTTTATGCAAAATGGTATTAACGTGCAGAAAACTGATAGCCCCTGCTTATTCCATTTTACCCACTGAAGGTATCATTTCAGCTGAAATTTTCACCCAGAAAACACTAATGCTTGTTGGCTAGTAAATAACAAGGATATACTGATGCTATGTCATGATCACACAGAGCACAGGTAAAACGACTTTAGAAGGCTATTTTCACTGCTATAAAAGCCTGAAAAACAGGACATTGGGCAAATTCTAAAGCTTTACATGCTCCACTAAACCCTTTTCCAAAGCAGAAGCCCTATGGCTGTACACCAGCATCTGACTGGGAAGTCTGAAGTCCCAATCAGCCTCTGGACTTTTAGCAGACCTGTCATCCCCCAAGCACAGACTTCCACCTATTTTTCCCTTTGCAAAGTAAGAACCTACAAACCCATCTGGGGTAAAAGGAACCTTTCAGGTGCTTGCCTAAAACTAGGGAAATTTAAGGTACTTGGTTGTTGTTGTTGAACACTTCTCTGCAATACATGCAGAGTGATACAGAAGGCCTAAAAAAAGAACGATAGGAGCAGACAGAAAGCTGGCTATGAGCACTGCATGCTTCTTTTTCACATCTAGCTGGATTGGTTTTGGCAGAACTACCAGTAACACCACAAGATCCCAGCCAGGGAAAGGGAACAGACCAAGAAGCAGTCCTGGAATGCTACATGGCCAACTTAGGTTCATCCCATTCTGCTTGGATTTCACAACAAAGCTGTTTCCAACATGGGCATCCCTGGTGTCAAAGTAGAAGACAAAATGCTGAACACAGGCAGTTCTGCACAAGCATTCAAGCTGCCTTTTAAATTATTATTTATTTTCGTTCTTTCTTTCTTTTTGCACATAGTACCTCTGAGGACATATCCTTGACTGAAAAATATGTTTAGTTAAAATCTGTCAGGGTTTTTAAAATCCCCCTACCTTCCAAAAGGGACTTCTGCACCTGCTCAGAGCTGCTTATAGAATCAAAGAGTTTTTTATTTGTGTTTCAGAGACTTCCAAAAAAAGAGCTTCACCTGCCATGCCCTCTCTTCCTTCCCCCTCCTTCACCACACAACATGTGCACCCTGGTTCAGGCTACAACAGGTGAAGTAGGATAAGGGCTTTCTCTGTAAGTGCTCTTCCAAATGGAATCTGCTAAGATAAAAAAGTTTGGTGCCCTCCCGTTTTACTTTGTACACCATTTCCTACTACATTTCAAAGCAACTAAAATGTTGAGCTGCAATTCCGCACCTCTTTTGAGTATAGATATATACCCACGCCGAGGTCCCCACTAACAAAACACCAAGCGCTAGCTCTGGACTGGTAGCTATGTGGCCCCGTAAGATCTGCGGCAACTCCGCCAGCCGTCGCTCTGTGACACCCCAAGCCCCTCCGTATGGGAGGCAGCAGGAGTGTGCGTGAGAGCAGCCAGGATGCTGCCCAGCCATCCCTTGCACCAGGAAGTTCCCACGTAGCTATGCGGGTCAGAAACCACCTCACTACTGAAGGGGAAAGCCCCACGCCTAAGGCGAGCCCAGCACGCCTCGCCGGGATAAGCAATCCCTGTCCGCGACCCGTTATGCAAACGGGGAAGCAGAACAATGCCTGAGAGCAGCCCTGCACACAGTCCCCAGCAGGGAGACCGAGCCAGGAAGCAGAAGACGCTCCCGTCCTCCCCGCAGCTACCGAGGGAACCAAACACGTGCTCGGAGGGGGCGACGGGGCCGCGCTCGGCGCCGCCCGCCCGACTGAGCGCTGCCGTGCCCGCGGTAGGCAGGCCCCCGGCTGCTCCGTCCCCAGACTGCAGCCGGGGATTACCGCGGGCTGCCGGGTTCACCTCGGGAGACCTCACCCCACCTGCAAGCCGGGGCTGCCCCGGCCGGCAGCGCTGACAGCCGGGCCCGCGGCGGCGGGCGGCAGGTCGAGCCGCGGCTGCACAGTCACTGCCGGCAGCCGACGGCGCAGNTCCCGCTCGCTCCCTCCCTCCGTCCCTCCCTCCCGCCCGCGCCGGGGCGCCCGGACGCTCCGGGAGCCGGGCTCAAGTGCGAGCCGGGCGCGCTTAGCCGGGGCTCGGCGTTCCCGAGCGGCCGGGGGAGGTGAAGCCAGGGGGGGGAAGCCCGGCGCCGTTCTCGCCGGCGGGGCCCCCGGCG
>WEKY01003738.1:0-19735 GCA_013390045.1 Picathartes gymnocephalus | reverse complement strand
CCTTCGCCCGGGCGCTCACCAGAAAAAGAGCCGGGAGCAGAGGTTGGCATCCTGCAGCGGGTTAGGCTTCTCCTCGCGGGGCACCGGTTCCATGCCGCCCGCCACGCCGCCCCGACGCGCCCGGCGTGCGGCGAGGGCGCAGGACCACGAGCGACTCCCCACCGCTGGCAGCCGTCGCCGCTGCGCCGCCGGCCGGCGCTGTTTCCGGGAGAGCCGGCACCCCCGCCTCGGCCCTCCTCCTCCTCCCCCTCCTCCTGCTCCTGCTCCTGCTGCTGCCAGCCGCCGCACGACGCCTCCTGCCGGCCCGGCTTCCCCGCGGAGCCCGAGGAGCTGCCGAGCAGCGCCGGGAGCCGCTCCGCTGGGGCCGGCTCAGTGCGGGCCGAGCCGCCCGAGATATAAACAGAGGTTTATCAAAGAAATAATCTCCGCTCTGCTCTCCCTTGTGTGTGCCCCTTGCTGATAGAACGCATCTCCTCGGTGCACACAGCTCCAAGCGAGGTGCCCTCTCGGCCTTTTTGGACAGAAAAATCCGTCGCGAGTCAGGTTTAGCGGGACCAAACACCATCAGAAACGCTTGCTTGGCAGTGCTCCTTCCCAGATGTTGCATATTCTTCTATTAGAAAACAAAACCAAAATAACAATGTTTAGGAGAGGTTGGCGATACAAAATAAAGTAGCTAATGAATTTCAGGACGTGGTGCATCACTGAAATTGGCAGCTCTCAAAAGTTCAGCAAGTGATCCCTAAACTCCTCTCCAGTTGTGTCACCTGTGGCCTGCCACAGGGACCCTGGCGAAAAGGAGTAGTGGAAACTGCAAGAGACCTAGGAAAATAGAAATGCAGGACATGTATCTGAAGTAACCAAAGAACTGTTAATCTCTGTGGCAGAATGGTTCCCTGCCATGCTGTTATTTCTCTGTGGTCTCTGAAACCCAGGATGGCTAAGGTTGGAAGAGACCTCTGGAGGTCAGCTGGTCCAGCCCCTGCTGCTCAAGTGCCATGTCCAGACAGCTTCTGAGTATCTCCAAGGGTGAAGACTCCATGGCCTCCCTGGGCAACCTGTGCTAACGCTCAGTCACCCCCACAATGAAGAAATGTTTCCTGATGTTCAGAGGGAACCTGCTGTGCTTCAGCTTGTGCCCATTGCTTCTGGTCCTGTTACTGGGCACTACAGAGCAGAACCTGGCTCTGTCTTCTTTTCTTCAGTGTACATACTGATGAGACCCCTCTAAGCCTTCTCCAGGCTGAACAGTCCCTCTCAGCCTTTCCTCATAGGAAGGGTAACTTCAGTCCCTCCATCATCCTTGTGACCTTTCACTGCAGTCTCTCCAGTATGTCCATGTCCCTCTCGGACTGGGGAGCCCAGAACCGAACACAGGACTCCAGGGGTGGCATCACTTCTGAGTAGAAAGATTACCTCCCTCAGCCTGCTGGTAAACACTCATTCTAATGCATCCGAGTATATCATTAGTCTTCTTTGGCACAAGGACACATTGCTGGCTTATGTTCGACTTGGTGTCCACCAGAACCCCAAGCTGGGGTGGCCCCCAGCCCGTACCAGTGCCTGGTTTTCATTCTACCCAGGTGTAGGAGACTTTGCTCTTCCCTTTTTTGACCTTCGTGAGGTTCCTGTCAGCCCATTTCTCCAGCCTGTTGAGGTCCCTCTGGATGGCAGCACAAGTCTGTGGAGTGTTATCAGTCACTGATCAGCCACTCCTCCCAGTTATGTGTCACTGTCCCTGGTGGTCTTTAGGAAAGACTGGATGACTTGATGCCATGGTCTAATTGACAAGGTGGTGTTAGGTCATAGGTTGGACTCAATGATCTCAGAGGCCTTTTCCAACTTAATTGATTCTGTGATTCTCTGATCATCAGTAAACTTGCTGAGGGTGCCCTCGCCTTCATCCAGATCATTTATGAAGATGTCAGATAGTTTTGACCCAAATGTTAACACTTGATATACACCGCTAGTTACTGACTTCCAACTAGATTTTGAGCCACTAATCACAACCCTGATCTCCTAGACTCCTTCCTGCTCCAACTGAGCCAGCTGCAAAATAAACACCATTCTTATGTTCTGTATATTCATTTCATGACCCCAGGAGCAACCAGCCCTATCTCTTCCTGCTTAAATATATTGCCAGTGAAACAATTGACAGGGCTGGCAACTGACTTTAATTATACACATCAGAGTTGACAAGCTGTTGAGATAAAAGAGGGTTGGGGCTACACTATATTGAATAAATAGCATCAGTTCATGCTTGAAGGAATGTTGTTACCATATGTCAGACATATCCAGCTTAAGCTTGCAGTAAGTGAACACTGAATAGTACACCTGTCAACAGTTTTCTCTAGATCCTTCCAGATTAAAACAAGGGAAAAAACTTCTGGAAAGGGTACAGTGGTTTGAAAGGGCAGGCTTTAAAAAAATAGTGCCTATGTATTCCAGAACCTGGGTAATAAATTTAAATAATCTCCCAAAATTTGTGATGAAAAACTCTGCCCATCAGCAAAATTTGACAGGTTTAGATTTCTGTGAGACAAATTTGTCTAACTAGATACTCATAAGTGCATTAAAAGGTATGACGGCATAGTGCAAGTCCCAAAATGTCAGTAAATTTTGGGTCAGGCAGAGGGAGAAAGGAAAATGTAAATCTTAAAGCTGACTTCAGCTTTGTGAAGTAGTTGTGCAATGAAAGATTACCCAAACATTTCTTAGTTTGGGAAAGGAAGTAGTAGACTATTCATGAACAAGTAGTTTGTTTTCAGAATGCAGGAAAAAGTATTAAAGCAAAATATTGAAATAACTTTTTTTTTTGTATTATTGTGATGATGGGAAAAGGACAAAAAGCAATCCTCAAGAAATACATTTTTCCTTTGCCATCATTATGACTGACAAATGCTGACACTACTTAATTTTGAAATACATACTAGTGTTTACTCCTAAGTCCAAAACAAAACACTCTAAAAAGTTTTGGAGAAGAAAAAACTAAAAGGGAAAGGGAAAATAACATTTTAAAAAATCCTGAAAGCCAAATTAACCTGTAATTCTATCTGCCAAGTATGCAATTAGAAGATAATGCAGTAATAAAGAAGTGTGAAAAAATTGGCCAAAGAAGTGCTCAGGAAAACCTGAGACTGCCCATGGAGAGGAAAGGGAAGAGAAAGAGCACAGTAATGAATTTAATAATCTTCTTTCTATTTTAGGAGTCAAAGAAAGCAACTGCCAATTTATGCATTGAACATTTTACTATGGCAACGCTATTGTCATGTGGAGAGAACAAGCTATGTAACAAACTAATCAAAGCCTGACTTAGTAAATCTAAATTATCGTAGTCACGTAATGATCCAGCAAAGCCAACTATTCAAATAGGGCAATAGCCAAATTAAGGCAGTGGCAACTGAATTAAACTTGTTATGCGTATACATTGTTCTGGGGAAATAAATTCAGATCACAGAGGATGGCACAGATGTGCTAACATGTGAGATTCACTATTTATTCAGTGCACAAGGAAGACAGTAGTCACTAAGTAAGCATTTTATGATGGGTGGCCTTATGCCTTCTTTGCTCTACTCTCTTCTCATTTTGAGTAGAGTCAGACTGACAAGGTTCTCCACCTGCATTTTTAGGGCACTTACATTAAGGAGTTCATAAACATCCACTTGTCTCAAAACTCTTAGAAGATTACTGGGCAGTTTCCACTGGTTTCCAGATGGCAGATAAAATGTGGAACTTAAGATGAAATGTAGGCACAGATCTGTGTTACGCAAAAGGAACCTAAATCTTAGTCTTTTGGAGGATATGGTACTATAGTCTTTCCCTTTCAGGCAAGAAGCCATTGATTTTAGGGCTGAAGAGTTTCTCTATATCATACCTCAGGGCCTTGAGATGAGCACCTAGAAAACCAAGAAATTGTGGATGAGTGTGCTTGAAAAGTCTGTATAAAAGATTTGCTGAGCGCTGCATGGTATTTCTGAGGCAGTATTAGGGACAGAATCAAATTCAAAGCTGTTTGAAAGATGCTGGAGGGATTAGTGTTGCAAAGGGAAGCTATGATAGCAGAATGAGAAGGCTTTGCAACCGTACATTGTTTGAGTTTAATGTTTTTGACTGAAGCCAGGCAGAAAGGCAGACCATATGCCTGCCTGACAAACCAAACAGGCAGCGTTGTATCCCACCACGCTGCTGGCAGGAAAGCAGGCTGTCCCGCTGGCTAGGAGCCCAGCTTGTCACTACCCAGTGGCCTGAGTCATTATCTGGCTGATGTATCCACTGGGGAATGGGGCTCGTCCTTCTGCAATACAGACATAGTGGCCCATTCTTGTTCAGCTGCAGAACAGAAATGGCAGCACTGTAGAACCAGGCTGTAATTTTGCTATTTCAACCTGGTCATCAGTATGTAATGTCAACAGTCTTCCTTGGATGCCTTTCCTATTTCTCCTTGTTACCCCACTAGCCATCTCTATTTTACCTATATCTTTTTCTACATCCCCACATCAATCTTCTACATGCCATAGTTTCTTATTTGTGCTTAATTGACTAATTCATTCTCCTTAAATTAGGGTGCAAATCAGGTGCCTACGCACAGGTGCCTACTTACATTTTAGACATGGTAGAGCATTCCATGCAGCCACAAGTTACCACTCCAGAAGGTTTCAGCCTTCCTCTAATAGTGCTTTATCTGCCTATCCCATGGTGATTTCTCTGATGCCTTATAGATGACTGTAGTTGAAGATACACTTACTTGCCTTACACAAAACTATGTTAAAATCATTTATCTATAGCAAATAGTTTCTATTGATTATCTGCTAAGATAAGATTGAACATTTGATGCAGTAAAAAAGTTTCAGAAAAGGTTGTACTCAAGTTAAACTTGACACACCTACCACCTGTTCAGCTGCCCCTAACAGTTTTATCTCTTGTACTTCATGCACAGATACTTAGAGACTGATATTTCTGTAGGATGATTTGGATGAGGTTGCAGCAGGCCTTCAGCAGCAGCAGCTCCCTGTACTATTAGTTAAAGCACTGACTTACGTATTTACAATGTTGCTGTCCTGAGCTGCATAGCCGTCTCTTTTCCATTCCTAAGCAGCTAAGAGGTCATTTCACTCCTCTACTGTCACCAGGTAACAGACATTAATCTTCCTGCTTCTATTCATTGCAGTTCCAAGTCTTCTCTTTTTGAACCACATTTATAATATTGATAATACAGTTTCTGAAGAGCAAAGTCTTTCTTTACATTCTTTATCAACTGATATGTTACAGCAAATCTTGCCCTTTATTTGCCTCCTTCCTGTCCTGATCTCTTGGTTTTCTAGCTTAATACTAATGCACACAGTCAGGGATAATCTCCAAGCAACAGTGAATTACAGTAACAAAAAAATTAAATTCAAGTCGTTTGAGAGCTAAGGTGAGTAAGCAAACAAAAACGAACCCACTGCAAGTATTGTGCAGACTGTAACTGATGGCTTAGGGAAATGAAGACTTCCCATCCCTGACTTTTAAATATGAGATTGATTCTGCAAGGAGCAGGGAGTTGGACTCAATTATCTTGTGGGTTCTTTCCAGCTTGAGATATTCTATGATTCAATGATTCTGTGATTTCTGTCATGATGTTTGCTCAACATAGGCAATCTAGTCTGAGGGTAGGGAGTGGATTGGCTGACCTTCTGACTTCTGCACTTTCTGTGAATGCCACTGCCCGTGGACTCATTTGACTGGGCAAGATTGCCAGGATGTTACCATGATGTCCAGAAAACAGAGGGAAGAACTCCTTTTTAAAACCTCATCTCAGCCTGGGGGTGAATGGTTCATTTCAGTCCATGTAGGTCTGATTACAGCGACACTGTTCTCTTGGTATATGGATAGGGATCTTATGCCTCAGAGTTTTGTCTTGATTTTCTAAAGTAAAGTTTGGGACACAGAGCACTGTAAAATATAGAATCCAAATGGCTTTGATAAGAAAGCTCCATTTTCAAAAGTGATATGAAGACGTGATAAACTACCAGCAAATAACATTCTTCTACTTGAGTGAGTAAAATATGTGCTTCTTTCAAAGCTTTTCTTGATTACACCATTCTTTTGCATTTTCCACATTTATTTATATGAATACAATTTCCATTGCATGTCCTCTTTTATTTGTTGTTAACCTAAATGGGCAAAAGGGAGAGGAGAGGCATCAGAAGCGTGGATATTCTCTTTTACATTAGGAAGGAAAAGGCAAATAGTGAGCATTCACAAATTTATAAGCCACAGAGCAAATGAGTCAGCAGCTCCATCATTACAGCCCAGATATTTCTGGTTTTTATTGAAGCCAGTCTACTTACATGCTAAAATCAGGAAAAAAGACATTGTACAGACAGTCAAACAAAAGTGTCTTTCTTTCCAGAAGAATTCTTTTCCTTCCTAGCAATAACATGAGTAAGCAACAAGCTCCAGAGGAAAAGACACATAGGTCACTTTTCAGAATGAATCATCACCATCAAGATCATCTGGATCCTGATTGTGTTTCATTTTTCATTGCCAGACTGAAGTTTAATGAAATTATTTTTGGCTATAGCAAGGGGACAGAAGACAACACAGAAAAATTCATGAATTACCGCATAGATCTTTTTTCTTTCTCTAACACAGGGTTACAGAAAACCTTACTTTAATTGGGTGGCAAAGTGTGACTTTTTCCCTGCTGGGGTTGGTTGCCAGCTATGATGGGATATTAGACATGATTAAAGTAACTTCTCTTGTTATAAGGCAATACTTCTGACCTCACAATAGAAACTGAAAATGTTGCCAGTAGAGATACAGTCTATACACTTTCTTCAAATATAAATGAACCTAAAAAATATGATAACTGCTTTTTCACCTTTTCTGAGATGCCTTGGGAGTATTTGCTGCCATCAATGGACTGAGCAAAAGCCTGATGTCATCCAGCATCCTGGATGAAGATAGAAAATAGCTAGAATACTGCTATGTCAGTAATATTTAAAAATCATAAAATCACATCTGTTTCAATAGGAAATGAAGCACATTGCACACTTAATTTCTAACTTTAGTAAGAACCACACAAGCCAAAGTCAAATACAAGTCTGTGTGTGTGTACACCATTAGCTTTGGAAAACAGTAGGCACAGAAAGTGACCAGGCATTCTAACAAGATGCTAAGGATGGGAAAGTAAAAAAAAAAGGAGAAAAATTAAAATTATAATTTCAAAAATTTGCAGTTTTTCTTTATTTTTCTGCTGGGAAAGGAGAGGGTAGTTTATTCCGTTTTCTGTACTTTCCTGGAAAGCTGGTGATACATGGAAATGGGAACAGGCAATTCTGTTCTAAAAGAAATAATCTAAGGCCTGCAGAGACATCTTCAATGTATGTCACATCTGACCTGGGTGTGAAGTGCTTACCAGTAAATAGAAACTGTCAAATCAGAACACAAACCTTGTAAAATGACTGCAAACATAGTTCCTCTCAGCCGTGACCAACACAGTTTGTCAACACTGTTATCACTTGGCCTTCCTTAGCTCTTGGCTGTTTCACCAGGGTCTGGCACATCTAGATGCATGGCCTGACTTTTTGGCTGGGCCACACAGAGTTCCCACTTTTCCTGAGGCACCCACAGTTTGAGGAGAAACAGAAGTTTCTCTGACACTTCTGGGCACAGCTCTCAGCAGAACACCAATTACCTGCCAATGCAGAACTCCCAAAAGGCAACTTTTTTTGTCCACGTATCCTTGGCCTCCTCATTCCTATCTACACACCACTGGGCGAGGCCCTTATTCCTTAATTCTTTCTTCTCAGCCTGACACTTCTCTGGGGTATTGCAAGCACAGGTGGAGTACATACTAGGAATGCATTTTGTGAGTCAGAGTTTTACAAGATTTCTAATATAATAATGAGTGTTAAAATCTTCCTTTATTTGGTTTACTTTAAAATGGTAAATTTAAGCCCAAACACTACAAAGTATTTTGTCTGGAGAAAAGAAGGCTTGCAGGAGATCTTATAGCTCTCCATAACTACCTGGCAGAAGGCTGTGGTGACATCAGTCGCTCCTCCCAAGAGACAGGACAAGAGGAAATGATCTCATGTTGCACCAGGAGAGGTTTATTTTGGATATTAGGAAAAATTTCTTTACCAAAAGAGTTGTCAAGCACTGGAACTGGTTGCCCAGGGGAGTGGTTGAGTCATCCTCCCTAGAGGTATTTAGAAGACATGTAGACGTGGCACTTGGGGACATGGTTTAGTGATGGCCTTGGCAGTGTTAGGTAATAGTTGAACTCTTAAAAGTCATTGCCAACCTAAACAATTCAATGCTTCTGTGACTCAAATGCTTATAAATACTGACTCACAGGCACCAAGTATATGTTTCCCTGTGTGTAGATTCTTACAACACCTTAACCACTGTTGCATCTAGGTATCTTCTAGCAACATGTTAAATAGCATGTTTATTCTTGCTCTCAATCTGTTTTGGTTTGTGCAGATTCAAGCTAATATGCTCACAGCTGTGTTTATGTTAGAGAAAAGGGGTTGGCGTAATGTATATTGCTGTAAGAGGAGGAGGCAGTGAAGTCTTCCGTAGTGCTCCCACTCCATGACTATTTGTTTTCAGCCTGACAAACCAAGATGGAAAACTTTGTCTCCCACAGAGGGAGGCTTGCTCTTACAGAGGGACATTCTACTTCCTCTGTCGTGGGAAGATGTTTACCTTGGTTGCTGTGGCATTTATTTGGATCTCTGAGAAGAAACAACAGTGCACTTGGAGGGCAAGAACTGAGCTCTTGCATTTAACAGTAGTTTATTGAAGACATAGAGGAGAGTAAAAGCCAGATGTGTTTATAGTACTCCGTGTTGCCCTGGGGATGTGCATTTTGTATTCTGCACTTCATTGTATTTCCTATGGGCTGAAGGCTTCACATCTAAGTGCAAAGAGTGTGTATAGCCCAGAGGGTAGTAGGCAGATGTGTAAATGTAAAAAGGAAAGAAGAATGTCACGGCTTCAGATATGTACCACCAAACTAAGACACAGTCGCCTGTTCTGTGGGAGGTAAGAGAAAAGGCTACTTATGTTTGCACAAAATACATGAAACTTTAGCAGTGGTGAAAAATTCAGGACTGCTCCGATGCCATGACTTGAACTGGCCAGATGTAAACCTATACATAGGCACTTCTTCCTCTTGTTCTGAAGCTGCAGAGCATTCCTGGGAATCCTGTGGCCATATTTGCATTTGTTACATTTTAATCTTTTTTTTTGTTACCTTCTACCTGCTTCCTGATCGAATTCTCTGCCTGCAAATTCACTCTGATGGCCTTTCAACCTTTATACTCTGTGTCAGAGAGTTATAAAAAGCCTTCAGATGTTTTCAGAAGAGGTCTGGTCGTTCCAGACACAGCACAAGGAGGAGAAACAACCATGAAGTTAGAAAATCCAATGTAAGAACAACTGCTGTGGCAGTAAGGAGTACTAGGTGAACCAGAGACTGAGAAGAGAAGAAGGGCTGGAGGGAAGTAGTACCCAAGGATTGGGGAGAATATGAATCCAAGCTGGGGTCAAAGCAAGAAGGAAGGGAAATGAGGTAGAGGGATGGAAAACTGAGCATGATGAAAAAATAGAGATGAGGTTAGCCATGAAAGGGGCACAGGGAAGGAGGATGATTGTGTTCAGGTACTAAGATGACCAGTAGCTGGTAAAGTGTGGCATAGATCTTTGTTCAACAAGCCAAATGTATGCATCACACCTCACAACAAACCAAAGTGAGAGAAAACTTCTTTACAAATCTGTTCAGTTGTGAGCAGGAGCAGGCAGGAATAGGTGGAATAAATTTGTGTTTATATAAACTATTATCTCTATGCATGGAATGGCTTTAGGCTGTATCAGAAGTCGTAGCTATAATTCTGTTTCTGTAAATAAATGCATTTCATACCCCTCAAAATACACTTCATAGCAGCAAATTTACATCATCCCTCCTGCCAGAGAATGTTTGTGCCATTCTGTGTGCTCCTTTCTTCTCCAGATCATCTTCAAAGGAGATAACCAGCCACCAGAGGGTTGCACAAAAGTATAATCCCTCTCCCTCTGGATATCCAAAAACTTTTCACCTCCTAAGTGCAGGCAGCACCACGATTATCCATGAATCAGTTTTCCACAATCCTGCCATGCTGCTAACAACATCACCTGTGCTGATGGCTTTTCCTGCCTGCTCTTCTCAACAGAGAGAAATGGAGAGTAAAAAAACCTCTGTGAACTCTGTCATTTTCCTACCAGGTAACCTTTATAATACAGTGTTTCAAGTTTCATATATTCAAACTGAGCTCCTTTGGGGACTGACAATTATTTTCTTTTCTTAATTGCCCAGCACTGGGGTAGACCTTCTGCTTCAGGACCAAGATTTCCAGGAGTTACATTATCACAGAAAAAGAATAAGAGTAATTTTGCCAGCTTTTGTTCTATGCTTTAAATAATGACCCTTATGAATGAGTCATTTAACCTGCCGAATTTTAAAAAATATTTTAAAAAATATCCTTAAGTAATTTTGTAAGAATGATATTTCCTTATAGGAAGGTCATTATTTGAAGGAAGCAGGCCCACCCAGTGTAAGACAGCCATGGCATTAGTAAGTTCTGCATTGGAACATTTGTGAGTAGGTGAACTGGATAAGTGCTCTCCACTTCCTCCTGCAGAGGTTCTATTCTGCAGGAGTGGCTCAGTAAACCCGACTGTTTCCTTGGACATATCTGCACATAAATTAGATTGACAGCATCCAAACAGGTAAATAGGAGTAAAGACGACTTTTGGAAATCAAAATAAATCTAGCATCCTACTGAACTCCAAGTGGACTCCAAAGCCTGTTCCCATTCATTGTACAATCTCTCAGGAAAGTCCAAATATGAGATACATCCCTAAACATCCCTGCAGCCCTTACTTACTAGGAAAGATTTAAGCTGCTGGGAGTCCAGAGATAGAAAACGGTAGATCTTGTCCCTTCTGTGTGAAATAGATGACATTCTATGAGAATTAGGCGATGCTCCAGATAACATACTTTTCTCTAAAGGTGTGGCAACCTTACCAAAGAAACGTGGAAGTGTAATTCGCGTTGTCTTTGCCACAGGGGAAAAATCACACAGTAATGCAGTGGTGATATAATACAGTCTAATGCCACAAATGCCAAGCTGATACAAACCTGCATTTCGGTGTCTGCTAATGCTTCCTTACAGTAACCAGTGGAGAAGTTTAGAGTTTTACTTCTAGCTGAGACCTATGACAGCCATAAAGCAAAATGCTTAGGCTAAGCATATCCTTAGTTCCCATGGGACATGATGCTAAAAGCATCATTTGCCAAGTACATTTAGGGTGGACATAATTTGTATGAATGACAACAAAGGATTGATACACAGGGACAAAATGTTTATGTTCTGTAGCAGACTTCAGCAATTTAAAAAACCCCACACCTAAAATTGTTGGCAGCTGAACAAATAAAGAAGAAGTCAGAGAGAGAGAGACCCATGATACATTTCTACAGCCAAAGAAGAAGCAGGGGTTCCTAACTTTGTTGCTTGACTGGTGAACTATCACAGCTCCTAACACTTGCACAGGGAAATTCTAGCTGCCATGGCAACCATTTTTTTCTGGTTGACTGCACTGGATAAATATTCGATTAAAACCTTTTTATTTATGTCTCTAATCTGAAAGGTTTCTTTAGTGAAACTGTTAATTTAAAGGTTTTGCTACCTAATCATGCATCAACTAGCACAGTTCAGCCCTGGCTTGGATGAATGGCAGCACAATTAAATAATAATAAATGCCAGATAATAGAGAGTCAAAACAGTAAGGGAAGTGGGAAAAAGGATGCTCTTTTGGCAGTTAGATGGATGGATGAACCTACGTGAATGATACTTTTTTATTATTATTTGATGGTAATTTCATAGAAGAGGTTAATTTCAGGTTGAAGAAAGCTTTTATTAATCCTGTAAATCTGAACACTTTACATTTTTAATCTTAAAGTAAATTCTAGACTGAACAAGTGATTTCAAATCGAAGAATCAAAACATTTTATTTAACAGAAAAAATGAATATTTCTCTTGTCTTTTGCTATTATTCTCAATTTGGATTTTTTTTTACAGAACTCTGTGAACCTAGAATGAATTATCTTGACAGAATTACTTTTTTTTCATGAAAGGCTACTGAACATTTTGCCTCATATATCAAGTAAACAGTAATCTGAGGAATCTTCCTTCCTTCCTTCCTTCCTTCCTTCCTTCCTTCCTTCCTTCCTTCCTTCCTTCCTTCCTCCCTTCCTCCATTCCTCCCTTCCTCCCTTCCTCCCTTCCTCCATTCCTCCCTCCCTCCCTCAGCTCTGGGGGCCACCAACTCTTGCCAAGTTCACCCCTCTTCTCACACAAAACCTTCTGCAAGTTGCTGCCCCAAGTAGGACCACAAGGAAACCAGAACAACCATGCAGGAACCAGAAGGTAAAATGTCAAACAGGATGATGGCTTTTCAAACCCAGGATGTTGTATTTATTAGCCATGATCTGGTTTAAATGTTTCTACTCCTCTGATCCTATAAAAGAGCATTATCTTCTAGAATCCCTGCACCTATAGGCTGAGGATGCAAGTGAGATGAAGATTTAACTGAAGCAATATATAATGTAAGTCAGCCCTCCTGATGTAATCCATGTGCCTTATTTTTTGCTGGGATATGAAGATTTGATATTTTGCAAAGGATACTCAAAATAGAATTTTTCTAATGTAATTATAAGATTGCTTTCATAGTTTTTAATACTTGCTTTTTTTACTCTGCTTTTTTTACTCAAACTTTTTATTTTTCTTTCCCTTAAGCTTTTCTCTTTTCAAAATTTGGCACACTATTGGGCTTTTTCCTTTTTTTTGTCTTTTTGAAAGTCAGAGGTCTGCTTTGTTCATGTTCTTTCACATAAAAGGCTTCATCAATAATGTCTGCACAGGCACTAGAATAATTAACCTTTTCATTTTTATTATGGGCAGATTTTTCTGATTACATAAATGCATTTCTATGTTAGCCACAGGATGCAATCAAGATCAAAAGCATGCACTGGGCATATTATCACACAGACAAACACAGTCACCTTCCTAAACAGACACACACAACTGTCTCCATGCAGTTGGTCTCTTCTCCTGCCCATAAATAGATCTGACATATGAAATATCACAAGAAGAAACAAATAATGCCACAAAGACCCTAAAATATTTCTATGTGAATGGGTTTTTTTTTAAATTGCAAAGAAATAAGAAACAACTTATTCCTGCCCTCCTTATTACCTCTTTTCATGCAGAACGTTGTTACCAACTGCCCAATTTTAATGGATACCACAACATCCATGGGAACATGCTTTAAAAGTACAGTGTCTCCTCAGCTGTACTATCTTAATAATAAATACATACTTCATGCATGAGTGCTTTAACCATAGCAGCAATGATGAGCAGCACCAATAACGTCTCCGGCAACCGTTTGTAAAATGGAAACACTATTCAGTTAAGCAGTTTTCCCTAGGAGAGCACTATGTACGCTGTGACAGAACCCAAAACTGGAGCATCATACCTGTACCATGCTCCCCATCTCTTCCCACGCAGTGCCTGTACCTCATATTCCCCTTATGCTCCATGTGCACCTGCTGACCATGTCACCCTCCTGCCTCATGCCTTTATGCACTAGGGTCTAATAGTGAAATGGGAGGTAAAAGCCAACAACCAGCTCTCCAGGCTAACAGCTTTCCATACTGTTCCCCAGGGGTTCTACTGGCATCTACCTGGCAGCCCTGCTTGGGTCACTGACCTGAACCCATTCCCGCAGGCCCAGCCTGCCCAAATGCTGGCATGGGGTGGGACATTTCTGCCACCCCTTATCCCACAGTGAGCCACATGCTCCTCTCAGTCTCTGGCTTTTGTCAGAATGCCTGCATGCCCCCCTCTTTTTCTTTGCTCCAGATTCAGAAGAGCTGCAGGAGAGCACAGGGTGCATCTCTTTGGCTGACATAGGTGAAGTCAGGAGAAGGGAATACTTCAGGCAATACTGAAACAGAACATGTTTGCTACCCAAAAAAAGCCAGTTACCATTGTTCATATTCAGGACAACTAAGTTTCATTTTCCTCACAAAGACCATGGGCGAATTTAGACCTTACAACCAGCACCCAAAGAATGGCAATCCCACACTACTTGTAGGCTTCCCAAAGCAGCATAACATGGAGACTGTTGCTCTCAGACTGCCATAGAAAACTCAGAAATTTGGCATTGGATGGTTGACCTTGAGTGCTAGGGGTCTGAAAAGCTTCACAACAGCAGATGAAGCTTTCTTGGCTACACCTTTCACAGAAAACTCCTGAATTAAATGTGTATTTTACCTTTTAGCAATTCAGTCTGGGCAGCTCGGCAGTTATTGTGGTTAGAACAACACACAGCTATCTAATGAGAAAGCCCTAAGGACAGAACAAGTTCTTTAGGCTCCCTGCAGGCCTGTTTCTGTTTTTCAGCCTCATTGCAGAAGGAGCTCATAGTCTGTTTGCAGGCACATCCCCCTGCCAAAACCAGCCTCTGGTATTCTTCCAGGAGAAACCCATGAAGACTTTTTTCTCAGATGTGGGAGAGCAAAGTTTGTTTTCTGTCAGAGATAGTGCCATTCCACATCGCCTGCTCTGGCAGGCTGTGTGCATTTCTAAATGTCCTGGAAAGTATTTTTCCCTCCTCCAGAGCAAGCAGGCTAGACTATGGGGGTGGCTGCATCTCTGCAGAGGAGAAGCAGGATGTCCAGCCAACACTGAAAGCCTTGTCTGCTAATGCTGTTCTCCTGGGGATGTCTTTAATAGGACAACACCACTTCTGTACTAGCAAACTAAACAGTGACAGGGACACAATTTTAAGTATGTCTAGGTGACACAGAATACACTGAATGGTGTTTCTGTCTTGTGTGTCCAGTCTAGCCAGAAACTAGACAGGAGGAAGACAGCTAGTGAATGTGTCATCTTATGCCATCTTGTCTCTCTGAAGCCTGTTATCACTGCAGTTTTTGAAGCAGATGAGTGCAGAGCCAAGCTTTGAGACCTCCCATGTATTTCTGTGTAACAGCCATAGACGTTTATGGTGCCTACTGTGCTGCCTATGCTGAGCCTCTTGCAGCTGCCTAAGAAATAGGAGAAGAGGGACAATGTCTAGGCAAACACAAAGCCCAGAATGTAGTTTATTAGAAGTGACATTCATTAAGTGTAGTTCATTAGAAGTGACATCAGCCTAACAGCAGCAGCTAACACATATCAAGAGGCTGGTGAGCAGCATGAGGTCACTGCTCAGCTCTGCTTCATGAACTCCATAATTTTATTTTTTATTTTGTCTGCTAATGCTTGTGACATTAATATGTTTATAATAAGGTTAATTCTTCCTGTTGCATTTGTTTCTACAGAACCTTGGCCTTGAAGGCATTGCCAGAAGTGCTGTAATAGAACAGTGAACCCTGGATCTGAGACTGGCATGGATATGTAGGTGCCTAGGCCCTACATGAATTTAGGTGATGTAATATAAATGTCTGCAGGACTAAGTCTGTGGGCTTTGCAAACATGAGCAATGGCTGATGATTGGTGATTCTTGCATGTTAAGCTGAGCCACTATATATCACAGCAAAAACAATTGCCAAAAAAATCAGTTTGGATTTTAGGATTAGCATCTTAGTAAGTATCCTCATGAGTGACAACAGGACACCTTGTGGGATGCAATAAACATCTTAAGTACTATTATGTTATCCTCCATGGGCTCAATCTGTGGCATGCCTGATTTGAGTCCATTAGAAATTTTTCAACAAAATCACTGTAACAGAGTTTTAAAGAAGAATTGGGCTTTTAAATGCATTGTTTTGTTTGCATTTTCAATAGAAAGTGGCACTACTGCCCGTCAGTTTAAAGTACTCCATCAATTTGAAGCTGCATGGAAAGCAAGAGATAAAGCTTTTAAAGTAGATGATGTGTTCTTGAACCCCAAGCCGAATTTATAAAGACAGAATGAGTCAAATATCTTAGAAAATGTGTTGGGTTTTCTCCATCTGAACCCTGAGGTAGTCAAAAGATTTAAGACTGAGGAAGGTAAATGCTCTATTCCCATTCAAACTATTCAAGGAACAGATGGCTGGTAGACCTGCTGTTCCTTTTTTTGCCTCAAAGAATGGGACTTCTGTTACTTTGAAACATTTGTAAATTAGATTAAAAGATTTTGCAAATGAACCAGTCATTAGATATGCAGGAATTTTTAATTTGTAAAGCTGGCCCAGTGACAATGAGTCCCTCAAGACCTTGGTAGAAAGAAGAAGTTCCAGCATCATGGTCACACTGCAGGCACCTTTTGGAAGCTGAAGGATACAGAGGACCTGAAGCATTGCCAAAAGAGAGAGAGCCCAAATCTGCATCCAGAAAGTGTACCCTGCACAGATTGCTTCTGAAGTGTATAGCAGAAGCTATTAATTTCCTCACTCATGTGGAAATTATAAAGAATGTTTTGTCATCTTTGTTTTAGTATCGCCCTGAAGAATCTCAAAACGTTTTGCAAACTGCAGAAGGAGTGTCCTAGCCAGTGCTGATATCAATAATGAGGGGAGAAGAAACCAGATGGAAACTTATTTGCTTTACTGATTTTGAGGGATAAAGAAAATACAAGCACAGACTCTCTATATTAGCCTGTATTTAGACGGTTCCTCACACCAAAATGATTTCAGCTTTTTTATCCTGTTACACTGGATAGCATAAAATACACAAGAACTGAAAGATGAGATGATGTTAAGTCCATCCATGTCCTTTACTTGCTGGGTCCTGGGGTCAGATCTGATGTCTTTCCTGAAATGATGAATTTTGCATTAGCAGCTCTGTGGCTGCCTAAGGCAAAGGCTGATTTGTTTCTCCATTCCACTTGCTCCAAAATCCACTGATCACATAGTCTGCAGAGTTTACCTAGCAGCTGGAGGTTTGGACTTACATAAGTCAGGGAATGGGTCTTCTACTCCTTTGTCAAATGTTTTAGTTAATATATAAATTTTTGGAACTGGTTGTTGCCTTTTTCCATATATTCCTCCTCCTCATCTTTACTAAGGAAGCCATGAGCCTGTCATCTGCATCCCACTATATGATGTATGTACAAAGCACAGAAGGGACCCAGGTCTCACCAAGGCACTTCCTGTAGCCCTTAAGAGAGTGTTTAAATCCAGGAAACAAACAGCATTTGAGGCTACCCTTTGGTTCTCTGTTAAGTCTCAGAGATGCCTTCACTCCTCTGGTGCTACAAATCCCAATTGGAGTGGTTATATCTCCTCAGTCAATGCATAACAGACAACTGCAAGGGCACTCCTGACTGGGTTCTGACTCTTGCACAACCCATGCCCCTTAGTGGATTCAGCCCTTCATTTTGGATTCATACCAGCATAGCATTTTTTATGTACCTCCTTCTTTCCATACAATTGATCCATGTTTTCTTTCTCTGTCCTCACTGACTTTGTACATCTCCATACCTTTTGTCATTTACTTTAAAGCTCTCTGTAAGCTTTGAGTCTTTTTGATTTCAGGCATTCCTAATGTTGTCCCCCTGCAGTCTGAACTCCAGAGAAGTAGTTTAGCAGGCTAAAATAGTCTACGTTATTCAGTTTCTCCTATTGATGCAGTAGGTTTGAAGCTGTTTGTTCCATTTTGTATAGCTGCATGTTACAGACTTCCTCTACATTATGGTTCTTGAACTTTATGATGGATAGGTCCTATGAATTTATCACCACTTCTTTCAAAAGCAGAGAACTTAGTTTCAAAACTACCTGAATTTGTCCCTCTCTATTAAGTTGAATCATCTTGGAGTAACTTGTTTTGAAGTTTTACTCCAGAACCAGAGTACCAGAAAGCACACATTTCAAAACCAAGTTTAAAATTACATTAGTTCCTGATGCTTAAATTACTATTTGGAGATGAACCTGTCATCTCTCACAGTCAGAAATTATATGCTGTACTGCTACTAGGGAAACAGTACAAGTAAGTTTCAATATACATTTGGAAAGTTTGTGAGCAAAAGGAGAAGTAAAGCAACTCAGGTAGCTAACATTTTGCAACTACAGCCATGTAAGTCTGCCAAGGTTTTATATTACAGAATGGACATGTAGTAAAGGACTGGTCAAGAAACAGGAAGGGCTGGCACAACATGATCAACAAAGAAGAGATAGGAAGGAAAAGAGGCTCATCAAGAGCAGGCAGAAACCACGAAGGAATTTGTTGCCAAAGCATCATGTCCTTTTTGGATTCCATCACAGTGATTCCAAATTATCAGAATTATTTATGTTTTAAATACAATTGCCAAGCTTTGTGTTCCTCTGCAAAATCAAGTTAGATTTTTTTTGAATCATCAAAATCTTTACCCCTGTTACCCAAGCAGGTCATCTTTTAAGGTACTTAGACCTAGATGGTTGCTTGTCTAGGCACATTTTCCTTCCTTATTTCTTGCAATCTTATCATATTAGTGATATGGCAATCATATTAATGATACATGAATCACAGTAGTGATATGGTTATCACATTAGTGATAGGAACGACCTTCATATTTTCTTTCTCTAGAGCAGTAAAATATTTCACTTTTAATTTCTGTTTCATTGCTTGTATGTGTAGTCACATCCTTACCTTAGTTTTATCACAGGGAAGTACTCAATGGCAAAGATGTAAATTCCATGCTTTCACTTAAAAGAGATAACAGATATATTTTGTAAGCATGACTTTCAGTCCACCTATATTTGGGAAGCAGTGATAGTATTCAACCACCTGAAGTGGGTAGAAAATATGAAAGGGAAGTAAAGGAGGTGAGTAACATCAGCTTTGTATAAGGTGTTAATGCCAAGAGTAGTTCTACAGACCTCAGTGCAGCTCTGGCCAAATGAGGCTCTGCTCTTGGAGCTGACTTTGGGGTGGAGATTTGTGAAGTATGTGCAGCTGTGAGTGCTGGGTAGACAAAGAATTTGGCACTTTAAGATGTGTTTTGTCTCTCTTCTCTGAATGAGATTTTGTAAATTTCCACAAGTGAGGAGGTGGCACTTCACTAGTTATTCTCCTCTCATGATTGCCCTTCTCAGTAAACATAATGCCCTTGCTGCTATCAAATCCCAAATAGACCACTGATTTAAGGAGATGATTATAGATCATCAACCAGGAGTCAGACAATGGGTATATACCTGTCAAGAAATGCATTTTCTTGTAAGAATCAGCGTGATGGAATTCTTTCAGACTGGAGCAAGAAAGAATATCAGGACAGAATGGTAATTCAAACTTTTTATTTTTTGTTTTTGCAAAGGGCATGTTATTCACCACTACTGAACTGTACATGCTATTCACAGGAAACGAGATTTTACTAACATCTGGCTGCCTAAACAAATTCCTCTACTTTCTGAGCCCAATGCAAATCTGTTGAAAAGCACAGGGTTAAACACTGAAACATCTGCAATAGATGTGTAACATGGTAGAGGCTTTGATAACAACGTCATTCAGAGAGCTGTAAAATACCTGCTGCAGAAGATCCCTCAGTCCCTTCCAAATTCCCAAAAGTAAATGATAGCTAACAAGTTTGACTGGGCCAAAGAGATACAAAGCTTTCAGAAAGATTGTAGTTGCCTGCCCAAATGAAAAACGTATTTTTTCTCTGTGCTCACTGAAGTTACGTCAACAGTCTTATTTTGCCTTTTATCTGTATATAATTGCTTGTTGGGGGTTGGGTTGTC
>WEKY01003734.1:0-20521 GCA_013390045.1 Picathartes gymnocephalus | reverse complement strand
TTGTGAGTATCCAAAGTTCTCTGGACCCATAAATGAACGAATGCCATATATTCACATTTGTAAGCGGTTTATCATCCTTGACATACATAGATGGGCAACTTCAAAGACGCAATTCAACTAGTGTCCAATGTAGGTAACTCACATAAATTAGACACATTACACATGGAAAATTTCACCTTCTGACGTACCTTTATTCTGCATCAACAGGTACACCTTATGTCTCTCTGGACATCCTAAGTGTAAAATTCTCAATTGGACGAAACATCAGGCTTATACACTGTAATTTCTGAGTACAGAACTCATGAAAAAATACAAGCAATGAAGTTGCAACAAGTTATTGTACGATTTGAAGGTTGTAGTGTCACACTAAAATAATGTACTTCTACCTATTCACTTTGCTAAAATTTATCAGCCCTGTATGATAGGATGAACTGAAATAACATACAGCTTAAGGACTGTTTGCATGAACAAACAAGAAAGAATAATTATATTCATAGTATAATCTTACATCTCTATGTACCTGAACAGCTATGGTTTTTTCCCAAGCATTTTGAAATAAACACCCAGTGTATTTGGACAATAACTTGTGTTATGGTTTTGAAATGGTATTCTCCAATTTAGTAAACCCTCTAAAACCATGTACTGCTCCCCTTTCCCCTATATCCCAAGTGCACCAGAGCAGGGAATTGGAGGCACAAAATGTAAGGACTGTGGGTTGACATAAGAACAATTTACTGGAAACAGCAATGAGGTAAGAAAACAAACAGTAGCTGCAACAACATGAATGACAGAGGGTACAGCAAAAGTAACTTTTCACAAGTAATCCCCTATAAAACAATAGGTGATACTGGACAGCTCTCTACTGTGTTTATTCATCTGGAAGAAGTCCCTTCTGCTTAGGAGACAGCCCCTGGAAATGTTGTGAAGTGGTTCAGAATAACCTCCATGTCCAAGCCATGCCCCCTCCTGGCTACTGCAAAAAACAATCCTGTCCTGGCCAGAACCAGGAGAACTTTTCATTGATATTGTTAGAGGATGAGGCAAATTCATCACCCAACATGGAATACTGTGTGACAAAAATATGTATCCCATGCCAAGAAATAGCTATGACCCAGCTAATTCACTATTTTCTTTAAGCAAAGATAGTGATGACTTAAGTTTGTTGGGGAGCAGTGACCAAGACAAAAATAGGAGGAACAGCACTATGTAAATGTTTCAGCTGTTTATCTTAGACAAAACAACAGAGCAAAGGGAAATACTACTAGTAATCACAAAAATTGCACTGGAGTGGTCTGCTCAACACTAGGGCACTTAGATGGAGTGTAAATTTCACAAGGAATATGTGCCCAATGTCTACCATGGCAACCTGGCATTGGACCAATATGGAAAACTGACCCTGAGGGAACAAGTCCACAGAGATACTCTTCATTTATGTGAGACGGCATTGTGTGACTGGGATTGGTGTTACATGAAGCTGGCAAGTGAAGGTTTTAGAAATATGCAGATATAGCTACCAATAAAATGTACCTAGCATGAATGTTTTCTGCAATATCATGCAGAATCACCTACTTAACTGATCCTGCATGGTTTATTTCAATCTCCACCCTTAAAGACAGACTTTACAAATAACCTATCTTCCCAAAGAACCAGTGACTAGTGACAAAACTTGATTTGCAGGGAATATGGATAAAGCAATAGGTTATCCAACTTTTGTCCTTCCCTCTCTAGTAGCTGAAAATAATCTTCTTTATTTTGCTTTCCCATTTTGTTGCAAAAATGGCAAAAGCAACAATGGTACTCTTCATGATAGAAATGAACCCAAATTAAGCCAAAAAATCCCAAAGTATAGCTATAGTAGTAATAGTAATGGCAAAGATTCCAAAACATTCATCAGCATAACCTGGCCCAAAGGGAAGTAGAATGATCTGAAAGAGCAAAAGGGAAAAAATGGTAATTAAAATCATCACTGCATAAAATCAGCTTTTCAGGAAGAGATTGAAAAGTTCATGGTAATGATGACCTGGAAATGGACCACAGTTTATTGATTTTGTCTTAAGACTCAAGTGAAATATATTATAAATTATATCACTTATATATCTATAAATTTTCATTTACCCTATAGCTAAACAAATGGCAAGAAAAGCCCCCCTGGGGGTGTTTAGCCACTCTATTTAGAAACTTCGAAAAAATCAAGAAGTTCAAAACAGCTGAAACGCAGAGAAAACATGTCAAATGACTTTTTGAACTATTTTTTTCCAAATAATCTCTCACAAGGTTTCACTGACAGTGGATACTTCCCCTAGCATAAGCAGTCTATTTTAAGTTGCTTTGAAATGCTACCTAAATAATCAAATAATAATTTAATTTTCTGTGATTTTGTCTCAAATCTTGAGTGAAACATATTTCATGGAGAATTATTCTTGTGAAAAGAAGCTTAAGAGTTTTGAAGAGTAATCTAGTAGATGAAGAAGAAATGCTACAAAATCCACAGTAGGGGATAAATACAATGAAGAACAATCTTAAAAAAAAAAATTATGACCCATAATCCACACAAAAATGAACTAAAAAGGCCCTACCATTTAAAAAACACAATACCCATGGTCTGTGATATTTCAGTCCCAAGGAAATGAGTTGTAACTACCAGAGACTTTCTTTGAGTGAAACAGAAAAGATCAAGAAAAGATTCGAGAGAAGGCTCAAACAATTTACTCTAGTTTGATATAATCTACAAATGTATTTATGCTGTTTATTCCAAAAGACTTCTGAGAAAAGTGGGACCTTTTCAAAAATTTCAAGTTGCTTTTAAAATGCTATTTAGGAGCAAATGCAGCTATTTATATTCAATGCTGTATTAACAATAAAATTCTGTCCCATTTACCTCTCAAAGAGCTAGAGGAGACACATTTCTGTAGTAAGCAGACAAAAATATGTATTGCAATACAGATATTGAAACATTGCATTATAGCATGTATGTATGACATGAGAATTATATACTACCAGTGCCTGCTAAATAAGGTTGTCCAGAGCAGGTGTGGATGCCCCATCCCTGGAAGTGTTCAAGGCCAGACTGGACAGGGTGCTGAGACTCCTGGTCTGGTGGAAGGTGTTCCTTGACAGTCGAGGGTTGGAACCAGATGATCTTTAGGGTCCCTTCCAGCCCAAAGCACTCTGTGATTCTAAGTGATGAACTCACTTGAGACACAACGTAGTCACTGGTCATAGTCAGCATGGGTTTACAAGGGAAAAGTCCTGCTCAACCAATTAATTTCCTTTCAGCTTTAAAATTCGGAGTCAAAGCTGCGCTCTGATTTTATTGTTTAAATGTATTAAAAATGCATACATATCTTTAAAAGTATATAGCAAAGAAAAATCTAGTTCTTCACTGAAAACAACACATGGAAATACATTAGTTGCCCATGGTATTTATTTACCCTAGTGCAAAACCAAAGGGGTGGTGGAAGTCAAGCACAGGTCACAAGTGAGCCTGGCTGAACAACCTTATGCGTTTTAAAATTTTCTTCCAAATGTCGGTACTCCAGGGAAAGAAATACAGCAAATGTGGATAAAATGATAATGACATCAAAATATATTCTTGAGTAGCTTTATAGTTTGACAGTTTCAGATAACCTTACAGGACTGCACTGACCAAATGTTCTCTGTTAAATTAAAAATACCACCTTCATATATGTTCAGTCTTTGATAACGTCTGTTCTCTCATTGCTGTAGTCACATTCAAGGCAACCTTAAGCACTAGTCAAGAATAAACACAAATCCTAGTCACATCAAGGCCTTTCAGAAAGTAATTTTCTTTTTTCTCTGCTCTGCATAGTGTATCTGCCTACCGTATTTTTCTGTAACAAACTTGGCTCTCAGCTAAGCTATTCATTCATGGATAAATGTCATCCCCATATATTTTAAGCAACATTTTCTCCTTTATATTTTCTTCCAATGAAAATAATCACTGCTTCTTCACAGGATGCAAATATTTTCTTTATAACTAAAGTGTGAAACTGAAGTTGGTTTTAATCATTGTGTCAATTCTGCTTAGCAATGACAGAGATCTTGTTTCCCCAGTGCAGTAACTGATTATTGCCTTCAGACTGGGTAGCAAAGGAGCAGTTCTGATTGTGTAAATATAAATATTAACAAGAGGCCCATACTGTAGGTCACTGTTTTTAAGTGAGACCAAATTTAAGAGACCTGAACTTTGCTGGAACAACTAAAATAGCTTATTGAAGAATTTTATCTGATTGGCTTAGACTGCACAACAGTGGATACATGAATCACTTGGGAGAGCAAAATGCAACCACCTTTATTGTCTATTGTTTAGCTATTTCATGAGAAGAATTTGGTTCTGTGGAACGTTTACGGTGAGCTGCCTTATCCTCCCTTCCACTCACAAACCTGTGTCATGTAAGAAGCAATCTGCAGATACTCTACTATTTAGCATGCTCTCTTTTGCTGGGTAGCTCCTGCCACCCTTAATCTTCTGTTCACAACAACCCTTAGAAGCACTGGCTACACTTGCCAGTGTTCACATACACAACTTCTGGAAATTCAGCTTTTCTCTGCAAAAGCTCACTAAAGATAGCATTGTGAAGCTCCACATGCACTTTTTCTCTCAATAATTACCATTCTAGATGCACTCAGTTTAAAGTAAAAGAAATGAGTTTGTTTGTCACTTTTGGCTTTGTAAACACAAACACCCATGGTGTCCCACTGAGTCCTTTTTGTATTGCTTACTATCACCTGGACAGTGCCTTTAAAACAGGAGATTGAAAGCCCTGATGAGATTATCTATTACAGTCATATCATGTGTCCCTCACTCACCCCCAGCCCTTGGCATGAAATTCTTAATACTTACATAAGTGACACACACAGATCAAGAAACCATCCTTCAGTTACTGGAATTAGCCATGCAATACCTAGCTCTCACATTTTTCTTGATAGGAACTGGAGGCTTGACCGGCAGAGCAGTTTTTAACAAAAGAATTTTAAGTTTCAGTTGCAGAATGTGATACGCTTTTTGCTCAGGCAGGTGAAATGTGGCTACAGCGATGTAAGCAATTCTGCTCTTACCTCTGGGAAGAATTTTTTTTTTCTTTAAAGATTGTAGCTGTAGCATTTGCTAGCAAAATGCCTTGCATTTGAGCAGTGACAAAAATAAACTCTGGAATTCTGAAATTCAGAAACAGCAGTGAAAACTAGAATAGCCTTTTCTACATCTCCTCGGTCCTCACTAGATGGTTGCTTTTTTACCAGTTTGTCTCTAGGTCTACAATGAGCAGAGACCTCACTAAAGGTCACAGTGCACAGCAGAAGACTCCAGCTTGGTGGGTGTAATCTGATTTTTGTAAGAAATACATCACAATGAGTACTTAAAGCACTGAAAGATAAAATTTGGATTTTTTTTTCATGCAGTGTTCTGTCCTGTGGAGAATTTTAAAAATACAAGATGTTCGTAGACTCAGCTTTTCAAACATAGACCATTTTTTATTTACTTCCTTCTGAAACAAGGCCAAATCACATATCTAAAAAAAAAAAAAGGGAAGTTATCTTACGCCCATCACAGAAAAAACCAGCTAATTAAAAGTTAAAAGCAGAAGTCATTCAACTAGATGGTAGAGCGCTAGCTGTACAAGGACACATGCATTTTTATTTCTTGTAACCAGTTAGATGCACTGTAAAAGATTTTAAGATATTACAAAATCTGAAAGCCATGACAACTAATCATACACTTGTTGGGGTGTATGAGTAGCTATGAGAAGTCATGAGTTGTATATTGAACGGCAAACGATGCAGAAGCCATCCCCAACGATACAAGTGTTGGATTTCCACTTGTACCCATGTTCCCTCCCTTACACAGGGTACATTTGTACATATAAAAGTGTAAATACACATTGATTTGTCTGTATATCCCTGTGACCACAAATTCAGTTCTAGCAACCAATGATTACTTGTCAATAATCCAATGGGTATTTCTTAGCATGGTTGTTACTTATGCTACCATGCATGCAGAATGAATATGTAAAATGAAATTAGATGGCAGGCTTGATTCTATATACTCTGTTAGATTCTTTACATGTATACTGGCCAAGTTCTGAGAAGTTTTTATTAAAATATCATGAAAAGGAGGCCTGTTTCTATTAAATCAAATGAAAGGGTAGTGGGACCCAAAAGGATCTTTATCTGCCTGACCTATGGTCCCTCAGCTACACATTTCACTTTCTGAACAACATTTTTCACATGTAAAACAGATCATCACCTGTTCATTTTAGAAATTCACTGCGGTACTATTGGATGATAAGAACAAAATTAAATATCCAAACACTGAAACTACTTTATTTTGAACTGACATAGTAACCGAGCTCAAAAATTTAATAAATTAATTGCTTTGTGGGTTTACTATTACATACAAATAGCTACATAAACAAAAGTTACCCAAAGAAGAAAAAGGTTTAAGAAAGCAGTAGGGGAAAAGGTTGATAATGATATAGTATATTATGGATTCTTGGTGATATTTCAATCTATCCAATATTGCTCAAGAGTACTTCTCACTCATATCACTCAGTAAAAAAATTCAGACTCTGCATTTCGTAAAGAACAGAGGCCCATACAGCTCACTTTAGAACAGTTCTTACCACATTTTCAGTATCTTAATAAAAAGATTTAAGAACAACTCAGTGAGCAACACATTTAATTTTAATAAGAGTTCACAACATCCAGGGATTCCTGCCATTCTGCAGAAAAAATACACCCAGACCCACTCTCTAAGGTAGAGTGAACTTTGAGGATTCATAGTATTTGTACAATTAATATTTTATAGCTGATAAATTTTAATAACTCCCAGAGACATGACGGCACTGAACACTCACCAGAGGGTGGGTTCAGTCATGCCTACAGTTGTAGACAAATGGGGTCAAGCTGCCATTCCACATTTCATCACATCTGACTTCCTCAACTCTTAGATTCGGGTTTAATGCACCTCAAGATGCTGCTTAACTTGCTTTTTTCCCTAGCTGAGGAAGAATACTCTGAATTTGAAAAGGCTAGTAAATATGAACTTGAGACTCATGTTCACCTAAACATCTCTTTCCCAACAGGGATCTCCTGTACAGGAAGGAGAGGACTCCCTTGATTCATCCCTAGCTCTAGGAACACTCTCAATCTCTGCTGGCAATATTTTTGCTAAGTGTCCAGGAATCTGGTGTATCAGGTTTTCAAGATCCAGAAGTGGCACTGGAGTCTTAAGTGGTCTTCCCAATGTCAGCTAAACAAGTGGATATAAAAACTGTAGAACAGGCAGCACATTTCTCTTGCCATCCCAGTATTGATTTTGAATACAGAATAACATCTAGAGTGTCTAAAGCACATGGCAGAGCTTGATAAGAGAGAGGAAAGATCTTATCTGGTCCACCACACAGGCTTAGCACAACTGTCATGCAATGCAGAGCCTAGGAGATCTGCTGTTGCATCCTTCCTCTAGCAACTGTGATCCAGGTGTAATTTACCTACCTATTTTTACTACACCTCAGTAGACTGCTTCAGCTCCAAGTGCCTGGAGAGAGCCTGCTGCCCTATCTTCCCTCCAGATCGCATGCTATATTGGTATCCAGGCATCCAATCTCAGTGGGAAGTGGGACGTATCCCCTTCCTATTTGCAGTCTTGTGTGGATTCAACCATAAAAAAGCAAAATTCAAGTGTCTGTCATCAGCAGTAGTAATAAAACAAATCTATTGACTGATGAATTTTAAATACTTCCACAGCTCCCCACTCACAGTGTTCATATAACAAAGCCTTTATTTAGAGATGCAACCTTTCTTCTGTTAGAAGAGTAGGTCAGGTAGCTAACAGAAACAGATTAACATCTGAAAATACTTAACAGTGAAGTCAGCAAGTTAAAATTCCATTCTGGAATATGGACCAAGCCTGAATTAGTGATTTTCCTCAGAGATTGGTCATAATAAAGAAAAAATTCAAAAGCGTTTTCACTTGAGCAAGTAACTACACTCAGTTTATCAATTCTACCTCATTATGAACAAACCTGTTACTTAGAATTTGTTTCAGAATAGATGTCTACTTGTTACTAGCACTTCAGGTAAAGAGAAGCAAAGCAGATAAGGAAAAAGGATTACACGGCTTGTACGAAATCCCTGAAGTTGCACTTCATTTCTGGGTAAGGAAAGAAAAATTACTTTATTACTGGTATTCACACTGCTGCCTACCTAAGATCAGTTTAACTACTACTACTGACTTAAACCTTCAATGTAAGAAGATTTAACAGTAAGAAAAATTCTCTCTAATTCTCTTACCTCTATAAATGGCTCCAAGGTGCTTACCAAAGGAGGAACTTCCATCTCTTAACCATGGGTATGCTTGCAATCACAGTAATTTCTCCACCTTCTTTCTGCCTTCTCTCACATTGTTACAGCTTAAGACTCACTCAAAGTCTTTCTATGGCAATTAAAACTTTGTGGGACCATCCACTTTGCACATACCTGTCGCTGTTCTAAACAGAGTGGCTAAAAAGGCTCATCACTCATGATATAATTAACTTATTTTCCGGACCTTTTACATCCACTGCGGTAGTGATGTAGTTAGATATGCAAACAGAAAGCCAAAACACAGAATGCTTTGCCACTTGATTGGTTATATCATTTTAAGTGTTAGTTATCAACTAGACATATTTTACTCATTTAGGAACACCGTGGACTTTACCTGTGTAGCAGCCCGTTCACAGATGGACAGCTCCACCATATGCAGAGCATAATCCCAGGCTACAACGCACCTTTCCACAAAGTCTAACGAAAAACCCTGAAATAGTCACTATATGAAAACAAAATGCAGAACGTGGGCTCCTGTGTTCAAGGATGGCAGGATTGCTATGATTTAATTGTTTTCAATACAGCAATTCTACATACCACAAACGATTATGGAACGGACAATATTTGAAAGATCATCTTAACTTTGAAAAACTGTTGCAACAGGAAGGAAAATACTCACTTCTCCTCCAACACTATTCATTTTGCCATCTTGTAGAAGGTACAGGAAACAAACAAATGCTACAACTTAAAAATAATTAGAGAAATCGTGTGAGCACAGTAAAAAGATTTATATTTTCAATAAAAAAAATAAATAGTATTTATACCTCCTCTAGCTCTTACACTGCACTTTCAGAGACAGATTTTTGTCTGCTGTGGTCGTATAAATTGAGTTCAACTCCTTTGTTTTTGGATTAAATTACTTCAGGCTTACCAGCATAACCAAGATCAGAGGCTGATGAAGTGGCTCGCCCATAGGCAATTATGAATACAAAACATCAGAGAAGGAATCAAATCTCTGCAAGTCTAGTCTCCTCTTACATTAGTTATCATTAATGGAAAATGCAGAATATCATCTGATTCACCGATGAAGAGAAATACTGTACTTTTTAAGTGTTCCTGACTTAACATTTGGAACACATCGAACCACCTTATGGTCTGACAGTGTCATCATTCATGCTACAAAATGTGTATAGCACACAAGCAGAAGGTTCAAGCTAGCTGAAGACAGGAAATACAAGAAACATTTTTCCCCTCTGGTGTGCATGCATTATGATACAGCTGTGAATTACAAGACTTAATCATTATTCTCCACAGAACTCTACCGCACATAATACCCCGGGTGAGTGGTGTTCATTGAAAAACAATGAGTCAATAGCTTGTTTTCTGCTAGTTGTTCAATGTTTGGCCTGGAATCTTATTTACTATACATACTACGCTATACTGCTCTAAAAAGAGAATTCTTAATTTTCTCATTAGCTTTTTTTTTTTAAATAATCACTAGTATTCTAATATTTAAAACTATGAATTACTTATTTTTACAGCATATTAATCAGATAAGCATACGCGAATTTTAGAAAGCAGCAGCTGAGGGAGACTGAAATAAAAAAAGTAAACTTCTTCAGAAGCTTCCTTAATTAGATAGTTTACCTTCTAAGATGCGATTTGTCAGCTGTTTATGAAAACAATTTTGATGAAACCTAAAGGATGAGGTAATTTAAAGACGTTTGCCATTTCCTGACCTTCAAAAGCTACAGAAAAGCTTGCTACCAGGTAAGAATGACACTCAGCTACAAGAAAAGAAGTGAATGTTTCAAGTCTCTCACAGACCTCAGGCAGGCAACAGTAACTGCTGACCAAAAATTCCAAGCAACTAGCCCTCTACTAGCCATGAATCAGTTGTCTCTACAGCACATGTGCAGAATATACTGCCCTTGGGGTGACCCTCCATGATAATGATGGACATATGTGTCTGTGAATCAGGGAACTCCTGCTGAACCATCAGTGTTTTACAGAGTATCTCAAGTGGGAAGGGACCATCGAGTCCAACAGCCTGCTTCTGGAAGGATAAACATAAAACTAAACCACACAGCTAAGAGTTGTTCAGAGGCTCCATGAACTCTGGCAGACATGGTGCCCTGTTCCAGTGGCTGACGATGGTCCCAGTGAAGAACATTTTATTCACATCCCATCTGAATTGCCCCTGACTCAGTTCCATTCCTTTGCCTTGTGTCCTGTTGCTGATCCCCAGAGAGAGAAGACCAGTGCCTGACTTCTACCTGCCCTAAGAAGATGTAGATGGTGATGGAGTCACCCCTCAGCTTTCTCTTCTCCAAAGGGAACAAAACAAGTGACCTCAACTGCTTCTTGTGTCTGGCCCTGGAAGCCTTTCACTGTCTCAGTCACTCTTGCCTGGACAAGGAGACTGATGTCCTTCTAGGCCACAGTACTTAAGTACACAGTACTTAAGGGAAGGCTGCACCACTGCAGTGTAGTTTGCTCCAAAAGAGGATGTTAAGGGTTAAAGGGCATTTACCGCTCCTGCCCCTAATATGTTAATATGTCTGATGATTTGGACAACTTGGTGTACAGCACAGTTCTTACAAAGCAAGTCAGGACACGGTGAACTGCAGCATGAATGCCTTGATCAGATCCGACTTAGAAGAAATGTCAGCTGATAAGACTGAAATTTTAAATTGCTTGATTTGGTTCCAGACTTACTTTGGAACCCCTTCTAAGCTGCCATAAACAATGTGTTATATGCACTTGCTAACACGACAGGCATATCTACACTCAGCGGCAAAACAGAGCACATTTGAATGAAGAGCTTGGTTACTGGCGTTAGCAGTAACACTGTTTAGTTTTGGTCATGACTTCAGGTTGGACAATAGGATGTACTACTCTGAATCCTTCATTCTCTAAGTGAAATTGTTTACTAAAATTTTCCAGGAGCACTTATTGATAAGGAATTGAATTTTCGGTAAAACATTGGTCCAAATTATTCATATTTTACAAAGCTATCATCATCACTTGAAACTGGAATCCTATGATATCAGGATACAACACTGATTTTATACATATACGTTAATAGAAAGTGTGTTTGGGCAAACGAACGAGAGGTGTCATATCCACTAGGAATACAAATATTTTAAAATATTAAATTATCACTGTAAGTTAATATTGGCATGTTGGTAGATGACTATAAGGAAACCGTTCAGTTTGAATGACATATATAATTTGCTGTAGAATCACTGTTGGACTTGTCAGCAGACCTTAAAGGGGCAATTATTACTGTCATTGTTATTGTTATTCAGCAATTTAAATGGGGCCCACCTCATTAATGTATTATTTAGTAGATTTTAACGTGCTCTTCCCCCAGAAGTCCTCACCCACACAGAGAAGTTTACAAAGTGACCAGTAAATGGAACACAGGCTCCAGAGGCAGCTGAGGCAGATAGCACACACCTTCCACCTTATCCTGGTGGGTGCTTCAGGAGGAAAGCTGCTGTGCCTGTTTAAGTGCTCACTGGATGGAGGCCAGCCCCAGCAGAGGATGAGTGCTGCAGCTCGGCCAAGGCTCCTGGCCTCCGAGGCTCCTCAGCCTCCAGGCTGCCCCAGTACCCTCCCGGCTCTGTGGCCAGCTACACACTGATGGACGGGGCACACGGGCAGCTGCCAGCTGCACACTCCTGCAATGTGCAGCACCCACCAGCTCAGCATGAGGGGCACTGCCACTAGGTCTGGGGGCTCACAGGAGTGCTGCCCAACATGGTACTTCGTTCAGCATGTTGTCTGCTGCTGCTGCAGTTTCCACTGCTCGCTATGCTGCAGTGGTTTCATAAACCATTTCAAGAGCACTTGAGGACAAGAAAGCTTGTACTTTCCCTCCTGTCACCCTCATTCCAGTAACACACAACACATTTGCTCAGGGATTCATTAGCAAAGTGCTCTTTAACATAAATCTAGAGAAGAAAATCCAGTACTGCTTCCTTAAGCTATTGCTCCATTAACATTGGGAGTAACTAGTCTGCAGGCTGGAGATTGCAAAATGCTTTGTCCTTTCTACTTTGCAAAGCATTATAACTCATTAACAAGCCCTTGCTAATTGAATTTGATTTAGTGTCAACAATCACACAGAAGCACACCACTAAAATTTCAATCCTGCTTGCTGTGATCATTAAGTCCCATTGTCAAACAGAAGCTCTGGTTTTGTGGTGAAGGTTGTCAGATCAGACTCATAGGGGCTCTGCGTTTCAGTTGCTATGTGAAACACATAAAAAGTGACAAAGCTACCACCTAAAATGTAAGTTTAATAGAGAAATTCATTAGCTAAAATAACATGAGTAAATGTTGCTGTTGGCTGCTTCTTCCATTTCTGATTACAGTTATCCTCTTCAAAACACAAAACCCTGTAGACCAACAGAGATTTGAAAGAATGAATGTGCTAGGGAAATTACTCGATCGTTTTTCTCCATATAAATCTCCTTTCAAATAAACAGAACAAAAATATAGAAGGAAAACGTAGATTCAAAATACATCACTGATAACTATAGATTTTTTAATATATTGAGATTTAGGCTAGATTTTTTTTTTTTTTTTTGGCTCTTTGTCCAAATCAAATAGATAAGCAGCAAAAATTTTTTTCAAATACTCTATCTAGGGGCTTTTGGTAAACAATAATACCATTACTAACAATAAAATGACACAAAAGAAAACTAAATCCTAAGAACAAATATTGTTTAGATTCTGACCCTTAATGAAACTTGAAGGAAAATATTCAAAGTCTGAAGGTTCTATTCAGATTTATAAAGAATCATTCATGGGACTGACTGTCCAAGCTGACTTTCCACTCTGGCCCATCACTGGCCTAAGGAAACACACTCTTCCCTTTTAAGACTAGTGAGTATTTAATCACTTCTATAAAGCAGAGTTTTCTTCTCTCTCCCAAGGGAGAAGTTTATGAACCATTGGAGTTCATGATACTCCATGGCATCTTTTTATTTTAGTATTTTACTTGCAGGCACAAATGTAACCCTCACCAGTGCGTGTGCATGCGGCTTCTCTATCTCAGCAGCAATGTCATTAAATCTCAAAGATCACAGGAAAGTGACATAAATACTGAAATACTAGAAAACTATGAAGATGTACTCTTGCAGTTGGGGGACATCTGTCTTATTGGCACTGGGCAATACTGTGAATCTATTTAAATCTCCTCTGGAATTTCACCTGAAAACTGAAAAAAAAACCCCAAAACAAACAAAATAAACAATCAATCAAAAAATCCCAAACAAACATTAAAAAAAAAACCAACCAAAAGACTCCCCAAACCCACGGTGGAAACACAGAGATCTGATGATTTACCACTTTATGTTGATCCTGCTCCTTGTCATTTCCACAGCTAAGTTCCTGTGCTACAGAAATTCAGTCATTGTATCCTCAATTACAGACTGTAAAATTTGTATTATAGAATTTCACCCCATTTTTATTCCTATTATGGCCACGTCTGTTTTCCCTATAGTTGATCTCAAACATTCTCCAGATTAATAAAGCTTCTCAATTTTGCTATGTCAGTACATCCCTCATAATCATGCCATAGTCATTAATGGAAATGTTCAATAAGGTCAGCAAAAAAACTGATCCCTGAGGAATTCCCTTAGAAAAATTATTCTATATAGTTCATTACTATATGTCCCTACCAGCAATGTATCAGTTACTTTCTCTTACCTGGAATCCCAAAACCCTGAGATGGAATAAACCCAAGTTCATATTCTAGATTAATCCATCTTTTCCACTGGTAACTGCCTGTTTGTTGTCTACTTGTGTTTCAAATGATACTTATCAAACACTTAAAATTAACTTTAAAAATCCCAAATGATTTCAGGGAAACATTTCTCTCACAAGAACACACTCTCAGAAGTTATTGAGAGCTTTCTGTGAAGAGGTGGAGGCAAGCCAGTTCTCCCCACAGATGTAGTCTGCCACACCCACATGTGCAACTTGGCCTTAAGCTGAGCTCTTGTGGAGCTCTAACCCAGCACTGCTCTGTGCAGCCTGGACATAGCCTAAAAATCTCGACTGTGAAAAGATAACTGACTAATTTTTGCAAGTTTCCTTTCTACACATCACTGTTTATTGGTGTCACACACTGAATACTTTTAAACTGTGTAGAATTTCCTCCGGCAAGTTACAGCCTCACATTCTCAGAAGCTTTGGTCATAAGAATAGTGCAGTGAACTACTGAGAAATATTTTGATATTTAGAGGACAGTCCATTCAAAGGCTGTATTGCATAAGTGTGTCTACAAATACTACTGGTCCAACATAGTATATATACATACTTCATCTTGCAGAAAAATTAAGCAAAACAACACCTGAACAATCTGCATGCTCTTCCATCTTGCAACTCAAAATCTTTGGGATTAGCTCATTTTTTTCTTCCATTTGTTGATGCTAAAATGCTCTTGTGTGGTTTTTTTTCTAAATGCAGAACTCGCCCCTCCCCTCTCCACACATCCTAGGAACTTGCCAGTCTTCTTCAGTGTAAAACACATTCTGATCATCCTGCAGTCTGTCCTTTCCAGATAGGCAATGAGTACAGTAAGTTGTCTGTTGGACAGTTCTTTGTCTCATGTATCAGATTCCAAATTTCTTTCTTCCCTGCTGGGCTGGAAATGATTCAGCTTTGATAAGAGGCAATACAGATTGCTTTCACCCAGGCTGGCCATCTCCCTCCCCTTTTCATGAATTCTATGGACCCTTATTCTGAGTCTATGAGAACATCCTTCCCTATCAGGGCTTTCACAACAAATTGCTGTCACTTCTCCAGAACTGGCCTGTAGAAATTTAACAACCAGCCCTCTCTCTGTGTTCCCTTTTCCCTCTGATCCACCTTGATGTGTCCACAAAAGTGTGCTCTTACTATCCAAGGTCAGAATAACGTGATTGATCACTTGCTATCTTTCGTCCCTATCCTACCTTGTGTATAGAGAGACTCAAGATGCTTCTGAATTTTTTCTCTTTTCTACATCCAAATCTCTGGGTGGGAGAAGAACTCAGAAACCTGTTTAAGCATTTGCTCCCCAAATTGTGTGTGGGCTGATGCCTCACTTCATTCTTGCCACCGTCTAGACTATTCTGTGAAAAAATCTAGTCCTTATGTAAAAGAAACAGACTAGACATCTCAGTTGTCTAGTATCTATTTTTAAACGGTGCAACTTTGTGTCATTCCAGTTAGCAACAACTACACGAAGTATAAAAAGATGTCCATTTTTAAGCTGCCGAAATCCAACCACTTACATAAGACATGACTAGTTACCAAGAGGAAACCAAATTTCCACAGTGCAATTCTGCTGTTTTAAGATTCTCCCCATTGTCTGCCCAGAGGACCTAATTGCTAGTTGCCCAACTGGCAATGCAGGGATACAAAGACTTGGGTTAAGATCAACAAAGTAATCAGAAAAAAAGGCTGCTGTTGGTCCTTATTTTGGTTTGATATTTTCTGATGTTTCTAAGATTTTTACAACTAATGATTGAGTTATCTTTACACTGGGGGATTACAACTGCTGGTATGGCAGCAGTTGTAAGTAGAAAGTACTTTCTATTACATTTACAGATAAAAAATAGTTCACAGCCCAGATTTTTTCACTAGAAATGGTTTTCAAAGAACTGTGAGGGAAAATAAACGTCCTTTTCTTCTGTTACTCCTGAACATGCATGCCCCCATATTCTCTACAGGGCCAGAAAGGATCACAGAACATTCTGAGCTGAAAGGGGTCCACAAGGATCAAGTCCAGCTCTTAGTGAATGGCCCATATGGGGACTGAACCCACAACCCTGATGGTAAGAGCACCATGCTCTAACCAACTGAGCTAAGTTCTCCCTGTTTTCAGAAGGAAGAAGATGAAAAGACTATAATGGGACTATTTAATATACCTCTCCTGATCTGAAAAGATTGCATTAAATGTTTACTGCACCAAAACCTTTTTCGTAAGTAAAGAAGATCAGGCATTTACACATACATTTTAGTTATTATCTCAAGAAGACCTCAGTATTTCAGCATGACAAAAACTCAAGACAAAGTCAGAAGTGCAGTAAGTCACAATGGTATTGCGCTCATAACATTGAAATGGATGTTTCCAAGATAATTCCTCTAAAAAGCCATATGTCATCTCAATAAATAAAACAGCAATTCTTAACAAAGAGTAAGTAATTTCAGATTTGCAATTTTTTGGTCATGGTTTTTATGTTCAAGAAACGTGTTAATGAACTGTACTGTATGGTCTAAGTATCATACAAAGCAATGAAGATGTACTTTTGCATTCAAGTCTAAGGATCAGATGGCACTATGGAAAACACTTGTGTCTAGAGTTATCAAATAGTAAAGAAATTTCAAGAGAATTGCAATATGAAGTTCTACATGGTTATATCTCAAGTTACATACTTTTAAGGGATGTGGTCATTTTCCAAACTTTGCATGTCAACACTTTTGGCACTGCCATAGGGAACTTCCTATTAAAAATATTCCTGAAACTGTTTATATGGTGAATTGTCCATAACATAGTTCAGTTCAGTTCAGCATGACAAACTTTTCAATGCAGCTGAAAGTTCTGGTATACAGCCTGTGAAGTTTGAAGAAAGTGAAAAGAACCTGGAATGACAGACTGATTTACAGGAATACCTGTTTAGATTGAAAAAATCCCAAAAATGCAAATAAAAACATATGGTTTCATCTCTCTAGCTCTGGCAAGCATCATATAAATATATCTGTTCTAAAGTGGGGAACAGACACCCAAACCCATGCACAGAATCCTGAAACTGCCAACTGAACTGGCAACTCCAAGCCACAGAAGATGATCTCAATCATGCCTGGCCAGGTACCTGGGCTTCAGCTACTGCAATCCACTGACTGCAAAGGATTGCGGAAGTTGTTTTAGATGTAGTGCGAAGTATTTTTCTACCCTGTGGAAATATTGGGCATTTCACAGACCTTCTCATTCTGTAATCACAATCTTCTGAGCTGGAAGGGACCCACAGGGAACATCAAGTCCAGCTCTTCAGTGAATGACCCATGCAGGGATCAAACCTGCAACTTTGGTGTTAGTTAGCACCATGCTCCAACCAACTGAGCTAACCTCTGTGGTTTAAATTCAGGGTCTCTTTAGAAGTAGTCTATGAAAAATATGTCAGATATATCAGCTTTAGAATACCTCACGCCTTGGGTAATCACTTATATGAGTGTAACAAAATTTAATTGTCTGTCCTGCTTCTTCCAAGAAAAGAGAAAATCTGCCCGCTTCTAATGAATATGATCTTACTACTCATCCATTGGCTATTCTGTCCCACTTATGGTTAGGTTACCCTGAACTAATATTGAAATACTACTTGCAGTAGAGACTCCAACTACTTTACACCAGAAGTCCATTTGGCTACTTTACCCTCCAGCAAACACTGTTTGCCATAGAAGTAGGTTTTGCTAGTTCTCACTTTCTGTCTTCAGGGCTTTTGTTTTGATCCAAGTATTCTCTCCTTGTAAATGTGGCATGCCATAGGCAGGGTCCCATAGGTAATTCTGATTTTGAATATTAAACATTTTCAGATTTAAAAAAAAAAACAAACCCAAAATCACAGGATATGTGTTATCAACTCAAAAATCTAGGAATCTCAACCTAACCATAATCAATTGCTTTTCAAGATTATAGTTGTCAAACTTAGTTTGCCAATATCAACACCGGTGCAGGAAAAGAAATTTCAATACAATCTCTCTCACTGAAATACTACCGTATTTCATAGTGTCATGCCCCAGATCTGATTATAAAACATGACAAAACTAAGGAACTACAGGTGCATTAAACTAATTTGGAGGAACATAAGGCAAAGGTTCTTTCACTCCCTCAGACTTTAAAGTACTTTTTCTGCTTGGGCTTAATATCACTTCAGTAACAACACTTAATAGTGCTACAACGAGACTTGCCCACTGAGACAAACAGTTTTGGCTCCCAGTTCAGTGTTTATCAGCACAGTTTCTATTCACTGTCTGGCGGTTCTGTCTGAGCCCCACAAGTTACTAAGTGACTTATACTGCAGAAAACACAGTTTACAGTTTTCCATGTGCTCTAATTTCCTGCTTTAAAACAGAGCTCTCTGAGTGACCAAAATGCTTTTGTGGTGGGTCCCAGTTTAATTCCAGCACTTACGCTATCCCTCTTTCCTTGGGCGCTCTCAGAGTTTGGAGACAAGCCCAGGCGTATCCAGTTACTTAATGAATAATACATCACAGTTATTTCAGAAAACATCTCTGATTTCTTTAGGGTATAGTGTTTCTGTTAATTGTCAAACTATCATGCACCATAAGCCTTAAGAAAAGTGTGGATCATTCAAATGTTCTATCTGAATACTGTGACAACACAAAAATCTACTCCATGTCTCTCTCCTGATGTTACAATCAAGAAAAATTCTGGGACAAACCCTTTAAAAAAAAATTAAAAGAGAGAAAAATCAGGCTCTAATTAGAAACTGACAATGGTAAAGCTGAGTCAGAATTATTTTTTCACGGATTGGGTATCAAGTAGAATAGAATGTGCCCATTTTAATGTACTCATGAATTTATTACACAGGCTGCACTGTATGAATCACTATCACCTGTATGATGTCATGGGTGTTTACACAATCCTAAATGTGAAATTTACAAAATAGCATGCAAAAAATAATCTGGATATAATTCCTTTATTTACAGTGTAATTCATTGGAAATAGGTCAATTCTAGTTGTAACAAGGTTGAGCTTCGTCCAAAGTTTTGTCTTCCCATATAGAAAGGCAATGTATTCGTTGATTCTTGTTGACTTTTCATGGTAGAAGATGATTTTGTTTGTTGTTGTGTTTTTGGATTTTTTGTTTTATTTTGTTTTGTTTTTTGTTTTGCAGTCTTTCTGATCTGAAGCTGTGGAATGTTCTTTCTCTTATACTTTATGACTCAGAAATCACCAAGATGCTTGCAGCCATTGTAACACAAAACATATATCACCAACTGAACCTATCCAATGGGAAGACTGTCTCCATCCAAGTAGTAACACTAGTACCTGTGTACTAGCCAACAAATCCTTCGCTGCTCTAAGACCACAGCTCAGTGTGATTATTGATTTGCTGATTCTACCACATACTATACTCCATTTATTAATCTGTCTGGCTGCAACTTGAAACTAATTAAACTAACTTAAAATTTATTTTCCACAATTACTCTTGCAGAAGGCTAAAACCATGAAAGGAGATGTCATCTATTATTAATGAAAAGCTTCATAAATGTCCAGCAAGGTTCACCTGACATGGTTTACTACAGTAGCTTAAATGCTTTATATTGATACAGAAGCATGCTGGAGCCAATCTGGTTCCATCTAGTGGAAGTTACTCGACTTGCTTGTAATTTAAACACCTATAAAACATTACCAACCTTAGACTAATTTACGTATCTGACCATAACTGAATAAATCATTAAGAACTGGCGAAATGAATCCAAATACAGGCTAAATAACCCACAACAGCATATGAGAAAGCAAAAAATTACTTAGAATCTCTGGAGATCAAGCTTAGATCCACAATAAGTAGATTTTGCAGCTGGGTTCCCTATCCCACTTTAGTGACAGTTTGAGACTAACTAATACTTCTCAAATGACAAGCACACCACTGGCAGGAAACAACAGGAACATTTTCCTAAAGGTCCTTTTTTTAAGACTTGTGCTTGCATTGCAATATTAAAAGACTATGGTAAGTTAAGAGAAAAAGACTTGCCATATTAATTTGATAATGCAAATCTACATGTTTACATTAGGTAGGAGGTGTGTACGTACCTGTGTATACTCTTACACGTGCATTCTTCACTATTTAATTGCAAGAGATATGAATCACTGCAGTGGATGAGAGGAGTGAGGGGTGGTCTTGGCTTTGTCAGGTGTACACTGCACTGCTTGTAAGCCTTCCCTGCTTGTGGAGTACCTTCCAATACTTGCCTGTGACAGTGAGGCCTGTCACCACCCAGCTGTGTGTACAGGTGCCTGCCCTGCAAAACCCATGCTAAGTAAAACTCCACACTTCAGATTTGTACTTGTGGTACATTAATATTACACTGACCTTAATGGAGCTACTAACTTGCCTCAGCTGAAAGTCTGGCCAGAGAAGTTTAATTCTATGATTTCATATTTCAGAATTAC
>WEKY01003730.1:28675-40675 GCA_013390045.1 Picathartes gymnocephalus | reverse complement strand
GTCCAACCTCCCTGCTAAAGCAGAGCCTCCCTGGAGAACATGGCACAGGATCTCACCCAGATAGTTCAGATAGTTCTTAAATATCTCCAGTGAGGGAGAGTTCATAACCTCTCTGGTCAGTCTGTTCCAGTTCATATTCACCCACACAGTAAAGAAGTTCCTTCTCCTGTTCAGGTGGAACTTCCTGTGCGTCAGTTTCTGCCCATTGCCTCTTGTCCTATTGCTGGGCACCACAAGAAGAGCCTGGATCCATGCCCTTGACACCCTCCCTGCAGATACTCACAAACATTGATGAGGTCCCCTCTCAGTCATCTCTTTTCAAGACTGAACAGGCCCAGCTTCCTCAGCCTTTCCTCACAAGTGAGGTACTCCTCTCACCCCATCATCTTTGTTGCTTTCCACTGGACCCACTCCAGGAGCTGCATGTCTCTCGTGTCCTGAGGATCCCAGAACTGGACATAGCACTCTGGATGTGCCTCACCAGGGCTGAGTAGAGGGACAGGATCACCTCCCTTGACCTGCAGGCAATGCTCTTCCCAATGCACCCCAGGATCCCATTGGCCTTCTTGGCCCCCAGGAAACACTGCTGGCTCATGGACAGCCTGTTGTCCATCAGGACCCCCAGGTGCTTCTCCACAGAGCTGCTATTTCTTGGAGGTGAACACTGTAATTTCCTTACTGATTACCAGAAAGCATCTATGGATGTTAGAGTAAATAGTAACTAATTGACCATGTAAAACCACAGATGACTGAAGAAGCTGACTCATATCCCACCTTTTTGTTTAAACTTGCTGTAAATTCCTCACATTTTTGATGGGTAAGAACAAAGATAAACTCCTTTAAATGTAACCACAACCTGTAAACAATACATGCAATGTCTGAAGCATGGGTTGAATTTTCTTTTGGGTGAATGGGTGCAGCTTCAACTGAGGATGAGAGGTTGGATCAGTAGTTTCCAAGCCATGAGCATTTCCTGCCTGAAAAAGAAAAAAAAACCCGAGGGTTTCTGCAGAAGGAAGAAAAGCAAAACAGCTGTCTTAAGGCCAAAGATGTGTACTGACGAACTGGAAGAAATGGACACGCAAGGGGGAATTTTGCTGGAAGAGTATTTAGACTCTTAAAGAACACAGGAGAAGTGAGGCAAAAGAGGCTTTTTATTGTGGTCTCTTGTCAAAAATGCAGCTAATTAAATGTTTTGAAAATATCCTCCTCAACACATAAATGAAAGTCAATAAACATGGGAGTGAGAAAGCTCCTCCTCTCTTGAGCAAATTTTGCATTTGTGCAGAGCTACACCAGGACCACAGGAGACTGAACATTACCCCCCAAATATTTCAGACACCAAAAGCTGCTGAATGTTGATACTTCTATCTTTTTTCACCCTGCACATTGATTCCACCCCATCCAGATCCTCAGGCAACTTGGGCTGCAGAGTGTGGGGTCAGCCTGGATGCTAGGGCACTCTTCTGCTCCAAGGGAAGTCACAGCACAGTATCTTTCTCTTCATCACATTACAGTCTGCCAAAGCCATTAGCTTACCTGAGATACTACAGTAAGTTCAGAAAAGTGACTTTTCAAAATTAGGCCTGCCTTCTCCAGTTGTTCAGAGGGAACAGCATTTGCATTTTATTGCTTTGCTGATCCTTAACTATTTTGATTTTATTGCAGCAACCCTTGCTAGTTAATTATTCCCTCCAAACTAGTTCAGCTTATCCTCTCTCTCTCTCAGCACTTTACTCAGGATAGTTCTCTCATTACTTACTCATTTTTGCCAGAACACTGGGATCTGTATCAATGTGACTTATTTTCTTGAGGTGTCCCTGACCATCAGACACTTCATCAGACTCTTTAATATCTTTTGCATCCTGTTGCTGTAGACAAGTCATGCACCTGCTGGACCATCTGCCGTTGCAGACTGCAATTCAACCCACGCACACCAGAGATTTCTTTATCCATTACTTTGCACTTTGTTAAATGGTAACTGCCTGTACAGTGAGGCTCTAGTAAGGTTTTTCAGAAGGTGTTTGAAAAACACAGGCTAAACCTGATTTTTCCTGCCACTGACTTGAGAGGACTCCGGTTCTGCCTCCAGAAGTTGAAAGGAGCACATGGGGAAGCCTGCAAGGCACTGTGGCATGCTGAGTGCTGCTCATCCTGCAGCCAGGGAAGGGAGCACAGTGGCACTAGACAGCCTAGATTTTCAGGACTCTTGCACAGAGTGAAGAAGTGCTTTTATTCCTTTCCTGCCAATTTTCTCTTTTTGTTCTCTGCCTTTGTCTCATGCTCTGGTTTTTGCTCATATTTCTGGAAAGGCATGAAAAATCCATGCTCTAATCACTTGATATTTGCATTAATTTTTGGGTTGCTGTTTATTTTTTTCTATGCTTTTCTTTGTCCCACACAAGTCAGCCTACTGAGGAGTTGTTTTGGAGGTTTCTTAGGCAATTCAGATAAATACCCAGCTTTCCATCAAACTCCCAAACCCTTGAATTCGCAAAACTATCTTTTGCAATTTCCTCACAGTACAGGCTAAGAGTGGAATGCCTCCAATTTGTTTTGTTGCTTACCATGATCCTGCAACACTGAGAACTGTACAGCTGAGTTTACTCATTGCAAGTCAATGGTCTTTAATTTCTTTACCCTGTGTTAAGTGTCTGTGATGTGACAAAAATTTCATTTTTAGATGCATGTTACTTTGCAGCCTGATAACATTATATTGGCAATATTGGCAGTGGGACAATAACAGCATATTGACAATATTGAAAGAGAAGTCTTATGTATTTTGTTGTAGCTCGAGAGAAGGAAACTTCAGGTATTGTTTTGTAATTCCTAATCTACCACATTGGAAGTGTGCATTCCTCAGGGATAATTTTCTTGGGTGACTTACTAGCTTAGTCTCTCAAGGTCCTTTGGAGTTTGTTGTTGTGGTCAGTGCTTTTGGGCAACTGATCCCTGGTGAAGAAATTTGACCAAAATATTTTCTTTTAGTTTTCTTTGTTCAGTATGTTGCTATCACTAGTGCTGTCCTACAACTACTGAGTGGGAACACATCCGTTACTGGCACAACCCAGAATATTTCAAGGCAATAGCTTTCACTGACAGATTCTAATAAAATCATCAGGTTTTGGTCAATTTTATTCTCTTTGCTTTTGCTACAGAATCTTTTTTTCTGGAGATACCACACAATTTAAGTGGCAAACTTAATGAAGGTTAATAGGAGGCTGACCACCATTTACCTGCAGAACGAAACCTTACAGAAGACAGAATAGTTAATACCTTTTGGCAGAGAATAGAGGTCAGTGTGGAGTGGAAACGGTGGCTGTGGTCTGCCCTATGATTAGGCTCAGCCCTTGGTTTTGATTGTAAATATTACCTTCCCATCTCCAGATACAAACTTTGAGAATTTGGTTACTAGTCCCATAGCTGAGGTGGAGACTCTAGATTACCAAAATCTCTGTGGCAGCTGTGGTGAATAGTTCAGGAGCAAACTACAGGATTAAATGGGTTTGCATAATGAGCCCACATGGAGCTACACATAGCAATCAAATTAACAAATACCATTTTCATATTCTCCCCTATTACCAACATATTTGCAGTCTTTCTGTGGGTTAATCATGAACAGGCAAAGGTCTGAGCTTGTGGAATTGCACATTCGTTGTCAATTGTAACTCGTGAGTAAACTTGCAGGAGGAATTGCCATTAAAATACTTCCTTTCCCTGCTCAGTGAGGTGCTCCCACAACTTTCAGTTCTTTCAGCTGTATAGAAACAGTACATTTAGGGTAATAGAATTCCTGTCTTGGCTTGGTTTTGAATGTTTTATGAGTCAATTAAAACCACTTGAAAGAATTTAGTGACAGAGGCACCACACATTTTATTCCCTGACAGCTATGTTCTGCATTGTTTTCATAGGGGTAGGATTAATGAAGGTTTTTTTAAAAGTTTGCCCTAAAAGGAAGTACCCAGATTCCAGTTATTTGTGTTTTTAAGCACTGAGACTTGGCAGTACAGCATGTAGGAATTTTTCAATGATCCAAAAGAACCCTAAATATACATGTATTTAGGTCTTCAAGCATGCTAAAGTATTGTGTTTACCGGGATCTGTGTGGCCCCACAGCACCTTCTGATTTGAATTTTGCTTGTGTGTGCATGTGTGTGTATGACCTGAGTATCTGGAAAGAGCTCTGTCTAAAGAATATTTCACAAAAGTTTTATCCACAGAGGAAATCACACCAGTCTGATTACATCAGAACACTTACACTGCTGAGGCTCTCCCGCCTGACTCCATATTCAGACTTCCTTTAGAAAGGGAGGAATTAGTCAGCAAATACAAAACTATTTGTTATCTATGTATTTTAATATATATACTTCTACTGGAAGTAGCCGTGATGTGTTAAGGACACAATTTTAGGCATGAAAACGACTATTTCCATGGACTTCAAAGGAGCCACACTAATTTTCAATCTCCAGGGATCTGACCTCTGGATTTTTTCTTCAACTTTCACATTATGTTCACCACCTTCCTTACCACATCTTTCGTCAAACAAAGTTATATTTAGCCTTTTGGCTGATATTTTATGCTGAATTCAATTTTCCCATCATCATTATTCAACCTATATTACCTTATTTTGTGATTTTGCAAAGCCAATAAAACCAAAAACTCAACAAACAAGCAAAAACAAGACAAAAAGGGAGGGGTGGGGGGGAGGCGGTCAATAACCAAAAAACCCAAACCACCAACTTTTTAAAATGTAGCTTTAACTCTGCCTTGGCAAACTTTTATTAGGTGTCTAGTTTGGTAATTTCTGCTGCTCCAAAATTAGGAACTAGGAGACAATGACAGTGAGGGTCCAGTCACCCTAACTGTGACAAAAGAATAAGGTGACTTCACACCATGTCTCTGCATTTGTGGAAGAATTGGAAAGTAATTAGTCTGGGAAGAAGTAACAAGTTCCTATGAACTCTAAACCAGCACTCACAGATCACTAAAGTCACTACTTGCTTTTAAAAATATAATGAAGGCTCATAATGACCTGAAACTTTAGACACTTGTATAATTTAATACAAAGTTAAAGAACACTAAACTGGTCATATCAGGTCAAACTAAAATCCCATCCAACTTAATATCAATTTTCTAATACTAGCCAGGAACAGGCTCCTAAAGGAGATTACAAGAACTCGGAATGTAGAGAGGAATTTTCTGGATTTGTGCCCTCAGCTCCTGTATTTCAGCCAGGTACTATGTTCTTGGGACAACTATTGTGCCCCTAATGTATTTGGGGTACATTCCTCCCTCTGCCTACTACTGTCCCCGTCATCTTCCCTTCCTGCTATGGCTGGCAGGGTTCAAAACAGACAAATACACAATTTTGCACTGGCCTGTCTGCAGGTAAACACCACCTCCACCCTACCCACCAATGCACTCTGTTAAACACAATTTCAAAATATAATTTTTTGAGGCTTGAAATAACTGGATTTCCCTGGGCTTTAATTTACCACTTGACTAGTTTCCTATTTAACCTTTCACTTCAATCCTTATTTCACAGCATGAAATCATACCCCTGAACACCATATTTCTCTTTTTGAGGCAAGCCTACCAAAATTATCTTTTGTTTGGATGTGATGGGAAATGCATGCAACTTTCTGAAACAACTCAGTGAAAACAACATATTGCTCACAGAAAATTCTCAGTAAAGGTTGCAGCTGAGAAACTTTGATAGGAGGAACGGCATATCAGACACACTTTACCCAAAGTTCTACTTATTTAGAAAGGAAAAGGCATGAAAACTTTCTGAAAGAACAATTTTTCCCAAACCCCATTTGTGAAAGGTACCTAAGTGTGTGTCTGGCTTTAAGCAAAGGAGTTATTACAGAAATACTCTTGTGCCTGATATAATGCCTGCTAAACCATGGGTTTTACCAGGGACACTGCAATTAATTACACAAATTTTTGCAGCCTGAGCTAAAGAGTCAAGGTTTCCTAGTTGTCGATATATATTTCTTCCATAGATAGGACACAGCAGGGAATCTTAGCACTATTTCAGGCTTTGATTAGACACATCTATATTTTCTTGCTGGATGAAAAACCTTAAAACAAAGCTGCAGTTGTAGTACATCCTCCCTAACACTCTATTTATTCATTTTTGCTTGGGATTTAAATAAGAAGAGTTATGGGGAAAACAACACAGAGAGCCCTCTCCCCACAAGCAATATATTTTTGTTTACAGCTGCTCATCTAACTGATTTTCTGCAAAAGCACCAGTTGAATCAGGGCAGTTCTGGAGTAGCTGTAAACACGTGTGTGTGAGTGCGTAGGTACATAGGGGAAGTCTCATCCTTCATTTTGTATATTAATGACGGAATGGATCCAAACAATTTCTGCATTTAACTGCAGGACTTTTGGCTGAGCTGTCAGTGAAATCCATACAAAAATGTATATCCGCATGTGTGGTCTATGGTGCTACACTTGTTGGTATGTTTAAACAAGAGAATATCCTCAGTCAGTCTACTCACAGTTGTCCCACCACATACTGGGACAGAGACAAAGAAAGAAAGCATAGTAGTGGTCTGAGAGCTTATGTGAAAGAAAAAGTGGTTTCAATTCCAGTTCCTGCTCTCCAAAGTACTTCACCAGTCCAAAATTTCTGACAAAACTGTCTAAGAACCTGACTGTCTCCTGAGAAATGAGAGATGTGCACTTGAGTCTCTTCAGGCACATGGAGAAATTGAGCTCAGGTTTCTCCTTCTTGGGCAGAGGAAATTTGCTACCACTGGACTGTAAGCACATGCAGAAGGGAGGTAGTCCCTTGTTACAATACTTTTCCAATAGTATCTTCTCATTATCTGGTGTTTTTTTTTCACTTTGGGGCTGTGAAGGCACCTCCTTGCAGCCTGGAGTTGAAAGCCTCCAAAGCTTCAGTGAGAAATCCTGTATTACTGTAAACACTTTGTCAGTTTCTTGCTTAGCAGACGTAACAGTTGTGATTCCCACCATCAGACACTGAACACTCCTCAGGTGATGAACTTGAAGCCTGTGTGCCTGCCTCAAGATACTCTGTTGATGACCAGATTATGATGCTCCAAAGCTGAGAGCTGCTTGGTCTAAATACCCTCTAAGTCCTGTTACCCTTCTGTAAGGAAAGAAGCTGGCAGCTTTGCCACACTCCCACAGGGGTGTTTGGAAGATGATCTATCTTGGAGATTGCATACCACTGAGATAATCTCATAGAGAAGGTTGTAAACACCTTGGATGGCGGCACAGGCCCAACATGTCCAGAGTGCTTGTGTTGCACTGGTTGACTCCAAAAGGAAGTTGTTTTCTCCACAGAGCCTGTGGAGCAGAGGAAGCACAAAATGGAGCCCTTGGAGACCCCTCAGACTAGACAGCTGATTTCATCAGGGACACTGGGATAATAACATATCTCAGTAAATTGCACCCTGCCAGGAGCATAAATTTTGCTCCTGCAACATGGTAGGGATGCAGGCTGGTGCCAGAGCTCTCTCAGTCAGCTTACTGCAGGACACGCCAGCTTGTGGTTGTAGCAAAGGGGGCTTGCAGGGAATCAGAGAAGCCAGAACTCTAGTGTTTTCATGGTGTTAAGAGCACACAAGGCATACCTGTGTGACATGGTGGCCCAGAGACAGAAACAGCATTACCAAACCCAGTGGACAGAGCACGCTTTGAGATTGCTGACCATGAGAGTGCAGACTTGGAAGGGGCTGGGACCAACATCCATTCTGAGATGTGTAACCACAGAGATAAGGGTGCTGATTGTGGTGGGCTACAGATTAATCATGGATTTATGCAGAGAGTGTGCCAGTCTAATTTGGAAGACCTGTTGGTCCCTCATGAGTGCACCAGGACAATGGGGATTATCATGCTTGGCCACTAAACTCTTGCCCACAGAGATGAAAATCAGTCTGGGTCCAAAACAGTTATGCGTTTAATGTTAATTTGTTAAAGCTCTGTTTCAGCATTTTTAATCAAAGGGGCTTTTAATGTGATTAGACTTCTTTATCTTACCAAGTGAATTGATCTGAACCTAATGTCATATTTTTTTAGTCTTGAATTAGAATATCCACATAGAAATTCAATGAAGTTTTAGTATAAATTTAAAAAATTAATTTGGATTTACTTCCCTGAGAGCAAAATGTCTGGACTGAACATGAGTCAGTGGAGTCACATCAATGAGGTGAGAGACCTGTCAGTCTTCAGAGCAATCCTCATTGCCAGTGCTGGAATAGTTTGGATTCAAACAGGGAAAGCCAAATTATTCCTATTAATAGATTTTCACCTGCCATGCCTTTTTGCTTAGTTATTTTCAGAGGCTATATCTTGGGTAATGATGTATTTCAGGAGTGTAGTACTCTGTAGAGACATTCAGCCCACACCAAACAGCATCAATATCTTGCACATTAATGGGGTTAGCACTGTGTGTGTATATGTATATACTTATAGGTGGGCCTGAGTGACCTAAAATGTTCTGAAACATCGACCTAAAATGTTCTGAAACATTACATGTTAAAGTAACCATTTATCTTGCTGTGAAAGTTTCCTAAAGTTTCACAAAATGAGTCTGTAAAAATTGTTGCCAAATTGGAGGCTATCAGGTCTTGTTTTATAGCAACATATATACAGATACATGTACAAACAACTCTGAAATGTGCCATTTCCTGAAAAGAGACGTTAATGGGACGTCACCACCTGTCATGATTGCTGCTGTTGCCAAAGATGTTGCCTTGACCTTTAAACCACTTTTAGGATACTTCTGTGTAATCAAGATTTGCATCTTCAAAATGTCAGTAGAACAAAAGGTACTGTTGTCCTGACTCAGCTGAGTTGATGTCAAAGGCCTGGTGCTTAGCTGCTGACAAAATTTCTAATCAAACTTATGATAAGACCGTGTTTCATTCATAGTTATGTTTACAGTACGTCGTTCCCATTTCATTCTGTTTAGAATGATGTTTCTTACTCTTTTGTTGCTACCAGTGGAGGGCAACAGGCAGTTTTGAAGTTTATGCAGATTGTTTTCCACTTGTCTTCATGGGTTTTAAGGAGCACAAAATGAAGGAAAAGAAAATGGCAGTCCTCAGTTTAGGGAAGAATGAGAACAGGGTTAAAGCATTAACTTAATTAGCAATTCAGGAACTGCTTTTGTTAAATGTGTACATTTTCTGTACAGAAAAAAAATAGTCTTAAATCATTTTTTTGCTCTCTTGGTAAGGCATTGGAATTTCAAAGTGTTTGTAATTAGGTTCCTTTTGTATGGTTAATGTATTTATAAAAATGAACTTAGAAGCCAAAGAAAATCAGATTGTTGAAATTATAGTCAACTGTTTGTTACTCTGGAATACTCTTTCTTTATTTTTGTTTGCTCATCTCTCTCTTCTAGCTTGCATTACATTTTGCAGAGATGTATATATGAGTGAAAAATTAGACTTAGCAGCATTCTGCCTTCACTTCACATGATGTAAGTAAGTTCACAAAGTGCAGTGGTTCAGAAGAGCCAGACTACCAAAAGTGAGATCAGTCTGGGCATAGGCAGAGCTTAGTTTTTGTACTGAAGAAGTTGACATGGAAATAGCAAAGAGATGAATGAGTAAAAGCTCCATGCGCAGTCTCTACCAGTGTGTTGATGACAAGTAGGCAGCACTCTTTTTTACCTGTCCTATGATGAACTGATGTACATGAACATTTGACTGCTGTTCGGCAAGTAACAGTGCAACTTTTGTGAGATTGTGCAACATGTCTGTGATACAGTTTCCACTACACTGAAATTATGTAAATGGTCCCATCTCTCTAGTTCAAAAAGTCCAAAGTGGTCCTTGGCTGTAGGAACACATGAAGTATTTCAAGATCAGTAGATTGGATTGTGCTGTACTAGCTCAGAAGATTGATGTACACTGGGCATTTTCTGACCGATCTCCAACAAGCCAGCTCTTTACCACAGTTCTGCAGCTGAGGGGGTAAAACGGCAGGGCTAACACGGTGTTAAATCAGCTGCTGCCCACTCTGCTGAAGTATCTCACAGATGGCAACAGCAGAGAAGGAGACGCAGACTTACGTGCCACAAGCGATACCACCTTCTTTGGCATTGGTGTATACAGGAGTAAATCACACCCTTCAGCTGTTGATCTATGACATATTGTATAAAATGAATTAGAATCTTTCTTCTCAGAATAATCGGCTTATTTCCGGAACAGATTCCTGATATGTTTTTCTGAGAAATTTCCCACTTCTAATATACAAGGTGCAAGAATTTATCTGGAGTTTCATTTTTAGGCTATCATTTTACATGCATTCTTGGACTGCTGGGATCCTTCCACAGTATCTCACTCTCAAAAACATGGTCTTTCGTGGGGGTGCACCTTGTGTCTTGCTTATGGTGCCTCAGTGTTGATAATTCCCTGGAATGATGGTTTTATACTGATGAACACAGCCTGAAGATAATGTTTGAGTATTTATATTTTGCAGAGTACAGAAAACCAGGTTATATGGAGATTATTTAAAAGTACACTTTGTTAGCAAACAGAGTCCCTTACATTTTGCTGAAGTAGGCTCCCTCCTTGCTAAGTAGTGACCCCTTAAGGAAAAACCGAGCTACTGCAGCTGCTATCTCCCCATCTCCAGCTGTTCTTCCCTGAGGTTTGCTTTCCCTCCCCGCCCTGCCTGTGGCTTAACCCCTCAATTTCATTTCAGCACATTTGAGAAAGGATATCCTAACGCTGTCTGTCAAGAAACCCAGAATGTGACTCAAATGCATCTGTAACTTTTTGTGTCAAGAGTTCTATCCAAGTCTTCTGCCCTTCCCATCCTGATTTGAATTTTTACTGAAATTGTATCACTTGGAAAGTTGGTTGGGTTTTTGGGTTTTGTTTTTGTTTTGTTGTTGGCTGGTTGGTTGGTTTGGGTTTTTTGCCTTGATGTTTTGCGGTCAATGTCGTTCGCTGCTCTTCTTTTACAATACAGAAAAGGACATAGACCAACATTGGGGTTTTTTTCTGTTTGTTTCAAAGTCCAAATGCTGAAAAACCAAAATGCTGGTTAGCCACTACTTCTTCAAAAGCTTCTTGCTCCAGGAGAAGCAAGTTTTTATATATGATGAATATTAAGTTTTTTCATATGATGAAAACACTGAGCCGAAACTGTTCAGCCAAGATGAGGAACTCAGTATATATTGGATTTTCACTGTTTTGTCTTTTCTAGGCCTGATTTGGGATGAGGTTTTTGAATGTCTTCAGTCCGAGAATACTGAAAAACAATTTTAAAGCATCTTTTGTGCAAGATGGTCATTGTTTCATGTCTAAAGGATATGCAGAAGTCTCCTCAAGAGGAGAAATCACTAGGAATGATGAAGTAGCAAATCTAGTTTTAGATTCTGATTCCATCTACTTTATCACATTGCATGACTTTTCCAGGAAAAACCTTCCATTGTGAGACTTCAAGTAGTTTGTACAGATTTCTTCTATAACTTCTGAGTATCGTGTTTTCCACCGAGCGTTGTAACTGCAAGTCCTACAGGTAATAGTTGTCTCTACCTATCAGCAGGGACTATGGCTCAGGTTAGTTGAGCAATTGTATACAGATTCCTGAAGTTTTCCAGCTGATGGTGGAGTTCAGTTGTGTGCATTTATACTGCCACCAGTTACTTTACAGCTGTCTTGGGTATAGCTGTATTGGGTGCAGTTTCGTCTGTGTACTGCAGCAAGGCTTTACCCGACCGACTGCTGGTTGTGAGAACTGGCGGTTCTGGGACCAGCCCTAAGAGAAGGTACCAAAGTAGAGACGGACCCACACTGGGAACAGTGACACCTCCTCAGGACAGGACCTCCTCGCAAATCACCAGATGCTGGAGCGCACGCTAGTCCTGCAAACCCTTCGTCCCCTGAGCATCCCCCGCCGCCGGGGCGGGGGCGGCACTGCCGGTTACCTCGCAGGTTAAGCGGAAGCCTCAGTTTAAGCAGGTGCCCAAGCGGCACCATGTCATCACCCTGAAGAATA